>OY282582.1:12296517-12320910 GCA_958299025.2 Drosophila histrio
ATTTATATATAAAAAAAAAATTCTTATCACCCACCATCAAAACAAATCTCATCTGGCTTGCCCTGCAATAGAAAAATCTGAAAACAAAAACAAAGCATAAAGAACATGCATACATATGCCAACAATGCACACACATATGCACACATACATAAAAACTCATGGCACACAGCAAGCGTCGCGGCGTTCTCCGCTATCGCTTTGCTGTGGCGTCTCTGAGCTCTTGCTGCCGACTAAATCGGCCTCGTCAAATGATTCCGAAAAAGCGAGTGTCTCTGTCGAGTGTCTCTGTCGCATTTTTCGGAATTTCGGAGGTGTCCGTGTCGCAAGCCGTTTCGGCTGTACAGTGGCAATGTATGAAATGGGCCCTCTATAGGTTATTTACTTAGTGGTAGCCGCAAGAGCTATAAAAATATACTTTGCTCTTGCTATCGCTCTCTCTTTGAACAGAGCCGTAGCAAAGCCAGAGTTGAAAAATGAAAAAGCATTTGCTGTGTTGTGCTTGTAGCTTTGTCGCGTCATAGGCTATAGCAAAAGCAATAGCGAAAAATGAAATGATGTGCTCTGCGTAGCCGTAGCGTTAGCTGAATGCTGATACCGAGATGAGAGCTGAGCCGAATTCTTGAAACCCCAGAGTGAACGATCGACACTCAAAAGAACGAGAGCGCATCAAACAATTTCAGTCTTGGACAGACACCAGAACGATGATCACGTCTGGGACGCTCGCTCTCGCATTTCGATTTGTTTCTCCATTTTTCTATGTTTTTCTAAAACATTTATAATAAATAATAACTTTTTTTCTTTGAAAATAATAAGAATGATTATTAAACGATAAAAAATAAATGTTCGAATTAAAGAACAAATGACTCGACGGGGAGTAGAACCAACGAGCAGAAATGTCCTCCGACAACTTAACCGACACGGCCAAAGCGACACTTAAGCTGCCGACGCACAGTGGCTCACTCACGAGACTCATGTGGCGAAAAAGAAATCGGTCATTTCTCGCCCTGGAAAATCCTTAAATGCAGTTTGATATAAAATTTATAAATGTGTTTAGTTTTTATACCCTGTGGGGGTATATTAAGTTTGTTAAAAGTATGTAACGGGCAGAAGGAAGCATGGCCGACCCAATAAAGTATATATATTCTTGATCAGCATCAATAGCCGAGTCGATATAGCCATGTCCGTCTGTCCGTCGTTCTGTCGGTCTGTCGGTCCGTCGGTCCGTCCGTATGAACGAAAGGATCTCAGAGATGGTAAGAGCTAGAAGCTTGAACTTGGTGTCCCAGCACTGGTAATTTTTGCAGGCAGATCAAGTTTATCTTTTTTTTGGATGAGTATCTTGGGGTCGATGTGTGCAGAAAATTTTATCACGATGCCACGCCCACAAAACGGATAAGCTTATAACAAGAGCAATATTACAGTTAGAGAATTCAGATTTGGGACGCATGATGCATAGTTTGTCGTTCATGTGTCCAAAATATTGTATTGCGATGCCACGCCCCTTTCGCCCACAAATTAATAAAAACGAATTACTAGAGAATTTCATCTGAAGTGAATTTGAGCGGGTTCCTGTAGACCCACAGGGTATATTACGGTCGGGGTCCCGACTGTTCCGCTTGTTTTAATTTGGGCAAACGGTTTCGGCGGTAGAGCCCATCAAACATGAACAAATTTTGCTTTTTTATAATAATGGTTTTTTATGAAAAACTGTTCATTTTAGCGATGAAATTGAATCCAAATGGTTCAATGAGTTTCTTAATTGTATCTAATACGTGTGTCGATTCTAAAGCGAATATACCATTCGCTGTATTTTTTTGTTTTGAAGTATTTTAAATAATATTTTTACTAAAGCACTATTTTCGACATCGTTTTTGAAATTTAGATAGGCTTTTAGCATAAAGTCCAGGCTTGTCCAGGCAAACGGGTATATACACGTTTGTGACCGATAAAATAATTGAAACACTTGGATTTCTTCATCAACATCTGCTTTATTCTCTCGTTCGATCAAGACTGACTCGACTCAACGAGCCGCTAAATCCCTTGATTCCCGCCAGAGCGAGACCATTCTATATATCTATACTTATTTTAGTGAGTTAAAGTGAGTTAGCTAATATGTGTCAATTAACCGATGCAGATAATTGGATATGGGCAGATAAATAATGTTAATGTAAACAGATTAGCGACGGAGCATCGGTAAAGCTATCGGCCTGCTACAATTCGGCCATCCTGACCATGAGATAGCCCCTATCTCGGATTAATACTTATGCTATGTGTACATGAGGCTTAATATATAGTTATTTACAATATTTCTTTCTTACACTAGTTATTATACAGATTTTTTGTTCGTGTACATCATACTTAACTAAATAGTACAATTTATTAAACTATTATTTTCATGCTTAATTTTACAATGGTATATTTTTATACCCTGTGCCCATTGAAAATGGGCAAAAGCGGTATAATGAATTTGTGTGAATGTATGTAACAGGCAGAATGAAGCTACTCCGACCCTATAAAGTGTATATATTCTTGATCAGTATCAATAGCCGAGTCGATTGACACCTGTCCGTCTGTCTGTCCGTCTGTCTGTCCGTCTGTATGAACGCGTGGATCTCAGCAACTATAAGAGCTAGAGACTTCAAATTTGGAATGTAGGTTCCTGAATACCATACGCAGATCAAGTTTATTTTCAATTTTCGATATCTCACCCTCCGGCCACGCAAATAGATGAAAACCTCCAATTCTAAGATAATACAACCTAACATGACTGATAGTTGAAGTATAACTCACGCTGAGCAATTTGCTGCAAGTTTCATCGCGATCGGCCCATAAATAATGGAGATATTAAGGAATTTGTTTTAATTCCATTTTTTGGCAAAAGCGAGAAAAATGGAAAATTCCATTCGCGCAAAAGAGAAAGCGATAATCTGATGATTTGCGCTGTCGACCGCTGTGTGGTGCGTTTTTCATTGTTTCATGTGGCGCCATACATAGGCTACACTCAGAAATATATTTTGCTGAATGCTACAGGCTAACGTAAAATATATATAGCAATTGCTTACACGCATGTTTGTTAAGATACCACATGATATAACAAAATATAACAATTTGCTACAAGTCCTATCGCGATTGACCCACAACTAAAGGAGATATTAAGGCATTTGTTTTGCGAGAGCATACATGAGAATCTTCTATGCACTATCGCTCGGCTTGTCTTTCTTTCGGAAATCCAAAATTAATGTTTGCGACTCTTTACACTCATCTTCGTTGAGATAACACATAAATTGACAGTACAACAACGATAAGCAATTTGCTGCAAGTTTCAAAGCGATCGACCACCAAATAAAGGAGATATTTTGGAATTTCTTTCATGCCATTATTTCATTATAATGGGCCAGTTGTCCAACACTGTCGAACAACAGTTTGAGAGTTGTCCAGCACTGATAAACTGAATAATTACTATTATTATATTAATTTATATTTGCGATTGCTTACACGTATGGTTGACAAATTCACGTTTCTATCAAAGTATTAAAATAATTCATATATATAAACATTTCCTTAAATTTCAAAAATAAATGGTTTGGCGCGCAATAAGATAACTGCTGTGTGTGAGACAGAGAAACATGTGGTGTTTCCAGACTACATGCAGAGCAAAAATTTAGTTTGTTGCAATTCTGGACACAAGCAACATCATTTTCGAGCGATTCCGATAACGATCTTCAATTTATTCGTTCTAATTTAAATAATTCAAATAAGTTGGAAAAGTGTATTGGCCTCCCCGTGGTGTACCCTGGGAACCGATTAAATTAAACCGGAAGCTAATTCGAGCGGCGATATATTTAAATGTATATGTAGACAAAAAAAAAAACGTCCACTATAATTAAAATACTTTTTCTAAGAAACTTTTATTTTTAGACCTGCACAGGGTATCCACCTGTCGCGCCCGCTCGACTGATCGGCTTGTTAGATATTACATAATACATATTATTTTTTAACTCAATGTCTGATATTGCTAGCACTCCAAACGCCCTGATAAGGGTTACGGGACAATTGAAAGCCATCAATATCTTTGATCAAATACCTATCATTCTTTAACACTTTAGCTATAACATATGGACCTTTAGTTTTTGGTATTAATTTCCTTGACACGCCTGCAGTACAGTCGAAAATTTTCACCATAATATAGTCTTCTGTATCGTATTTATTTGCTGTTTTTCTTTTGTTATTAAAGTACTTTTCGTTTTTTGATTGTGCTAGCATTTGATTGTTATGTGCTTCTTCTCTTATGTCTTCTAAGCTTTGCCCACCAACTGCGTCTAACTGTGTTTCCTCTTCTAATTTTTCTCCCAAATCGTCACTGATTTCTCCCTTTTGTGCCACTCCGAATAACATTTTGCTGGGAAACTGCTGGGTGTTGCTCAAAACATACTCGATATTTTAAATTACCACATCCCAATGTTGCCCGTGTTCTGGTTCGCTAATCTTAGCTATCATGGGTCCTAAACTCCTATTTATTTGCTCTACTTGACCATTCGCCTGGCGTGATCCAGTCGCAATTTTTATGTGTTTTACCTTTGCTTCATCTAAAAATTGACTAAACTCTGCTGATGTTAAACAGCTTCCTCTGTCAGATACAATGCAAGTCGGCCTACTTTATGATCTAAAATAATCTTTTAACGCTTTAACTACCTCCTTGGTGCTTGTTGTTTTAGTGGTGTACAACCTAACAAATTTTGTGAACCCATCTACCACTGCGAATATGTGCTTCTTTGCTCTACTATTATCTACCGGTCCATAATGGTATATGTGAATCATTTCAAAAGGTTTATTACCCTTAGGAATACTATGCAGTAACCCTTCCCCTTTGCTTGTCTTCGGTGAAAACGCTATACACTTCAGGCAGTTTTCAATATGTTCTACTACCCTAGTTTTTTTGGGGAACCAATAGCTTTTATTAATCGCATCCAACATTTTATCTCTTCCAATGTGTCCTAATTCATCATGATATTTATATAATACGTGGTCTTCCATACTTTTAGGTACATAAAATAACAATCTATTGTCATTCGTTTTTCTAAATATTATTCCATTCCTCATTTCAAACAATTTATGCTCATTTTCTTCTAACAATTTTCTAATTTCCTGCACCTTTTCATCTTTTGTCTGACATATTACTAAATTGGTTTCGAAACTATTGGTTTCAGTTATCATAATGCTGTTATTACACCTGCTTAAAGCATCTACGTGCTGCATTTGCTTTCCCGATCTATGTACTAACTCATAATCGAATTCTTGTTGTTCTAACGCCCATCTCGCAATCCTTGGATTGAGCTCTATCTTATTTAACGTTAAAGTCAAAGAATTACAATTGGTCACTATCTTGAACTTTCTGCCCTGCAAATATATTCTGAATCTTCGTAAAGCATTAATGATAGCTAACGTTTCTAACTCAAAACTGTGATATTTTGCTTCTGTTTCCGTTGTACGTTTTGAAAAATAGAATATTGGGTGTAGCTTCCCATCCTGTTTTTTCTGTAAAAGCACTGCTCCAAAACCCAGAGCACTGGCATCGCAATGTAGCTCAATGTCATCTTTGTGATCGTATAATGACAAAACTGGTGCCTCTAACAACTTATTTTTTAATGATAAGAAATAATTCAATTCTCTTTCTTCAAATTGAAATTTTTTATCCTTTCTTAAAAGATCATATAACGGCTTTGCAATCGTTGAAAAGTCCTTTATGAATCTCCTAAAGTATGAACAAAGTCCAAGGAAACTCTGTACTGCCTGCGTCTTATCAGGGGTTGGAAAATTTTTTACCGCTTCCAGACCTCTATCGTCTGCTCTTATGCCATCTTTTGATATAAGAAAACCTAAATATTTGATTCTGTCCTGTAGAAATTCGCATTTATCAACCCTCAATTCTAATTTGTTATCCACCAGCCTTTTGAAGACTTCCTTAAAAATTTCCAAATGTTCGTGTTCATTTTGCTGGCGATCATTATGTCGTCCATATAAACAATAACTTTATTGTCTCTAATTAAATCAGTGAATATGCTATTAACAAATCTCTGAAAAACTTGCGAAGCAGTTTTTAAGCCCATTGGCATCCTTAAGAACTCGAATTGCCCCAAAGGTGTGACGAAGGATGTATACTTTATAGATTCTTTATTGACAAATACATGAAAATATCCATTTTTTAGGTCGAGCTTGGTAAACAGAGTCTTTCCTACTAACCTATCCAGCAGATCATCAATTAAAGGCAGTGGATAATTGTCTTTAACCATAATTTTGTTAAGCTTTCTAAAATCTATACACATTCTCAAATCACCGGTTTTTTTTTTCACTAAAACAATTGGTGAGGCATACTGCGAACTACTGGGCTGGATAATGCCATCTCTAATATATTCGTCTAACATTTGCTGTAGTTGTTCTTTTTCAGTGTACGACAGTCGTCTTGGTGAGCAACTGAAAGGCTTCGCTCTCTCAATCGAAATGTTCATCTCACACTTTATGTTAGGCTTCTCAGGCCTATTGGCATCTATATATGCACTTTTCAACAACTTTATGAACCTACTTCTTAAATCATAACTTATATTTTCACCAATGATATATGCGTCTTCTTTCGCGCTATCATTTAAAATATTTATTTGCAGCATGCTCTTCTCAAATTCTTCTTCTAAGACACTTTGCTCCCTTGTTGCTACTGGTTCTAACGAATTTTCTTTTCCTCTAACGATTTCTTCACAATGTAACAATTTATTATCTAACAGTTTATTCTCTAAAATTGCACACTTTAAGCATTCATTTTCTAATAATTTGTCATCTAACAATCTCTCGCAAAGTACTAATGCTTACTGTGGGCTTCTTATTTGATACCAAATTGCCCAATATGCTACCGTTTGGTCTCTCTATCAAGCTTTCAATGTTTCCAACCGAAATCATATTCAGAGCGCTTAGGTCAATATTCAAATCGCAGACTTCCATGAAATCCCTTCCCAACACTACCCCCCACCTCATAGATTCATCAGACACAATTATTAACTATTTCTTTGTTGAATTTTTATACCCTGTGGGGGTATATTTTGAATATTTATACCCTGTGGGGGTATATTAAGTTTGTTAAAAATATGTAACGGGCAGAAGGAAGCATGGCCGACCCAATAAAGTATATATATTCTTGATCAGCATCAATAGCCGAGTCGATATAGCCATGTCCGTCTGTCCGTCGGTCTGTCGGTCTGTCGGTCCGTCCGTATGAACGAAAGGATCTCAGAGATGGTAAGAGTTAGAAGCTTGAACTTGGTGTCCCAGCACTGGAAATTTTTGCAGGCAGATCAAGTTTATCTTTTTTTTTGGATGCCACGCCCTCTTTGCCCACAAATTAAGTAAAAGCTTATAAAGCAAGCAGTTTTGTAGCTCAAAAACCTCAAAAACAAGAGTAGTTTTGTAGCTAGAGACTTGAGATTTGACACATATGATAAATATTTTGTGGTCAATGTGTCCAGAAAATTTTATCACGATGCCACGCCCCCCTTGCCTACAAAACGGAAAGACTTGAGATTTGGCACATATGATAAGAATCTTAGGGTCAATGTATCCAGAAAATTTAATCGCGATGCCACGCCCCCTTCGCCCTCAAATTAATGAAAAGCTCATAAAGCAAGCAGTTTTCTAGCTCAAAAACCTCATAACAAGGGCAGTTTTGTAGCTAGAGACTTGAGATGTAGCACACTTGATGAGTATCTTGAGGTTGATTTGTCCAGAAAATTTTATCACGATACCACGCCCCCTTCGCCCACAAATTAAAAAATAACGAATTACTAGAGAATTTCATCTGGAGTGAATTTGAGCGGGTTCCTGTAGATCCAGAGGGTATATTACGGTCGGGGTCCCGACTGTTCGGCTTGTTTTAAATATAAACTGAAGTTTTTCCGAAAACATTAAGCTGGCTTTCATTTAGCCCAAAATAAATCCCATCATGGGTTTGGAGTTCCACTCCAACAGGAACTAATGATTTTTTAATGAAAGAAATAGGGCTGCCTGAATCTATGAGGCATTCTGAAATTATGGTTGGATTATGGTTTCCGCTAAAAAATATTTTAAACAATCTTACGTAATTATTTCCAAATACATACTTCCTTTTCGGACATTGAGCAAGATGATCAGCTGCACCACAACCATAGCAAGAGCCCTTGTCTCGTTTAGGCTTGGTACAATCTTTAGCCCAGTGTCCAACCGAGTTGCAGTTAAAGCAACGCGACTCCTTAATTGTGTTGCTGCTGAGTGCTGTCTTCGACGTCGTCCCACGAATTCCTCCATAAAACCTCTGCTCTGGTAGCTGCACCTCTGCAAAAGCGCGCATCATCTGAGTGGGGCTTCTGAAGCACTGAATCCTAGCTTGGATACGCAGAGTTTCGTCTGGTATTCCCTCGATGAGACCACCCAGTACCTGCTCGTCATCTAGGTTGAGATCACGGGCCAACATGGCTTTGTCCTCAAAGTAAACCGAAAACTTCTCCTTCCAGTTCCAAATGCGCTCTACGAATTTGCGTCGTAGCTCGGCCTTCGACAGTTTTCCGTCGAACGCCACCAATAATTGCACCAACAGCTCGTCCAATGGTTTCATAATGCGAGTCGGATCAGCATGCATCCATTGTAGTGCATCGCCTTTTAGCTTAGCAATGCATAGCAATTGGCGTTGCGTGACGGTTAATTGGTATAACTGAGCAATATTGTTCAACTGGACAATCCAATCGCGAACCGAACTTGTTCCAGAAAAATCTAATAAGATTACCTTTGCCAACTGGAATGCTGTCGAAGTCCATTCGCAATTCGTTTTACTCGACGCATACACAGCTGCACTTGTAACGGTTGTTCTTCCTTCTATTTCACCTCGTCTTCCGGCGCCATGATTTTGCGCGTCGTCTGCCTGTTCGTCAAATTATAACGGGGCTAACGCCGTTGTCGTTTTCTTCAAGGCTACGCATATTATCGCTGTCTCGTTCTGACTGCTGCGCAGGGCTTCGGCCGCTGTTGCTGGACGGTTGCATGTGAAAATTTTGCAACACTTTTTTCGCCATCTCGATCTGCAGGTTCAGTCTCTTCAAGGTCTCGATGCTCCTGGAAATTTCGGCTTGCTGCTCTAACAAAATATGGCCCTGTGATGAAACTGACTACTCTTCTTCATCCCCTTGTCCGGCTTCAGGGATGCTGCCGCGTTCGTTCGGTGGCACCGTGTTCAGACGCGCAAACAGTTCTGCTTTGCATACTTTTGTTGGTAAGCCCAAGACAGCTAGCCAATTTTTCAGTTGAATCACTGAAACCTCGTTGATATTGATGTCCATTTTGTGAATTCAATCCCACTTCTGAAGTTTGTGACCGATAAAATAATTGAAGCACTTGGATTTCTTCATCAACGTCTGCTTTATTCTCTCGTTCGATCAAGACTGACTCGACTCAACGAGCCGCTAAATCCCTTGATTCCCGCCAGAGCGAGACCATTCTATATATCTATACTTATTTTAGTGAGTTAAAGTGAGTTTGGCTAATATGTGTCAATTAACCGATGCAGATAATTGGATATGGGCAGATAAATAATGTTAATGTTTAACAGATTAGCGATGGAACATCGGTAAAGCTATCGGCCGTTATTCTGTAGATATTTCTGCAACAACTTCAAGAAAGTCTATGTGCCAAGAAGTGCCAGTTAACTTTTTATTTAATAAACAATTAAAGCACACCGCTTTTAAAAGGGGCAAAATTGCGTTGTGGTGCACCCAAAATGGCACAAGGCTTCGTAGGCTTCCATACTGGTATCACAAAATCCGTGGATTTCAACTTCTGCTTCTGCACTAAGCACCACTCTAGGAAACGAGACGTGTGGAATGCTCTGAAAGCTACTGCACAGCCCTTCCAGGCAGTATCGCGTGCTATAGGCAAACTCTCATCCCAAGCCAGTTGATCCTTGCAAAGCTGTTGAAGAAAGATTTTTACTTTAGTTATTACTGGTCCTAACAGTCCAAGCGGGTCATAAAAACGAGCAACAATGGACAAGACTGATCGTCTGGAGGGCTTCGCTGTAGACTCTAGAACAGAGAACGAAAACAACAGTTGATCAGTCGCTGGATCCCATACAAGGCGAAGAGCTTTCGTGACATCACTTCCATCATCGAACTTTAAAAGTTGTTCCCTATCTTCATCAGCGACTCCAACGAGAACATCCGGGAGACTGGAACACCAGTTCCGCAGTTTGAAGTTCATCATTTAAAGAGAATCCACCATCAGTCTTAGCAGAGCCATCAAACACAACACGCAACTTAGTTGTGGTGCTGTCCTCCTTCAAGGCGCAATAATGTGGGAGAAAGTACTTGTAACAACTAACGGACTCAGCAGAAGCTCGAGACATATGGTTTAGATCCAGGAATTCCTTGATAAAGGCTGAATACTACTCCTTCAAATGCACATGATGACTCAATTTTCGTTCAAGACTGAGAAAACGACGATATGCCTGATCATAAGACTTTCCAAGGAATTCTGCGCTGCGCTTCAACGGCAACCGAACTGAGAGAAATTATTAACAAAGTGCTGCTCGCATTCCAACTCTTCCTTACTGGCCCTTACCATGGGCTCTTCAAAGCTCTCGATTTCCCAAAAACGCCTAACCAAATCATCCAATCATCCGAAAATCCAACTGAACTGTATCGGTTTCAGGAGCGACTCCTGCAGCCAACAACGAAGTCCCACGCAGTCTCTCAACCCCACAGGTCACGACCCAGCCAAGTCTAGTCTTTTGAAGTAATGGCAACCCTGGAAACAGCAGAATTTGCCCAAAAGACAAAAGCTCGTAGAAGAGGCTCGCTCCAATTAACAGATCGACTCGCTGTGGCTTGTTAAACGCAGGATCAGCTAACCTAATGTTTGAGGGAATTTTCCAATCCGATGTATCGATAACGAAGCTGGGCTGGCAATCGGTGATGGTTGGAGCTACAAGAGCGTCAATCGTGGCTGAATATTCCGAAGCTTGTGATTTCATGATGATCCTTACAGCGGATCCATCAGTAGAGACGCTCGTGCCTCCGAGACCAGTAACAACTGCCGAAGATCTGGTTTTCTTTAGTTGCAGCCTATGCCCTACAGGGCACCAAAGAACCAGAACTATTCTTTACCATTACCACAGCGGTGGCCAAGAGCACAACACCAGACTGAAGACCCTGGGCAGCAAGAAAGGTAGTTGAGTGCGAGGGCGTTGACACGGCAGCGCTCGATAGGTGAGACGACGTGGTCGGTTGAGCGTCTGGCAGCGCAATAAAGTGCAGGGTATGATGCCTTCCTCCACAAGTTCGAGAATGACTACTGCTAGATGAACGTGTTTGATGCCCCTTCTTTAGACAGTTAAAACAAAGTGCAAGCTTTTTAACCTCCTTTTGACGAAGGGATGAAGACAAATTTGCGAATTTACTACATGTGTATATTCCATGACCAGGCGCATCACAAAAGCTACAGCCATTTTGGTTAGTCTCGGCTACAAATGCCTTTCTGCTGGAGTTAGTATTTTGGTTGGATTTGCCCACCTGAGAATTTGGCACATGAGATGACATGGCATGGAACGCTCTCCAGCTTTTGACTCCGTCTTTCCAGAAATTCCAAAAACTCATCAGCTGACGGCACCTTGTCAATGGATGTGGCTTCCTCCCATCTTGTCTGCGTCTTAACATCCAGCTTCTGAATCAGCGTATGAACAATCATGCATCCTGCGATTTGCTCCAAGCTACCCAAGGTTTGCAGAGCACGCATGTGAGAGTTGACCTTGTCAGAAAATTCACGAAGTTTTGAAGCCGACTCCGAATCTACCCACTTGAGCCCAAGAATCTCCTTGATGTGTGCCTGGAAAACAAGACGTTTATTACTAAATTATCCAGAGCCACACTATAATTGGCACCGGAAAACTCTAACGACTACAGATTCAAACATTGCGATGAAATCCATATATTCCGTGTAGCCGCCGGAAAACGTAGGCAACTTGAGCTCGGGCAAACGCGTTCTGCTGGTTATTATCACAGATTGGTTTAATGTGTCTTCATAACTACCCAAAGTAGAATGAGCGGAAATGGGCTGCCGTCTCTACATATGTACACGAACGCGAGCTTTAACCATAGCCATCACTTCTCCAAAATCATCTCGTAGCTTGCTGCCAATCTCATCAAAATCCAACTCTTCTAGCGAGTTATGAGCTCCATAACAATTTTCCTTGCTTCGCCTTGATCGACAACGAGAATAAAAGTGATAGCATGTAAAACAATGTAAGAGCGCGTAAACATAACAGCTGAGCCAAGTGCAAGAGAGGCTTGCACCCTTGCTTGCAGTTACATATGCTTCGCGTAATTACATGTAATGTCGTAATGCAATGTAAATTTAACAGATGTTCAAATTCAAATTTAACTAGTACATAATACCAAGACTTTATGAGGATGCTGTTGCTGCTGAATCTAACACTCGCATTTCTGCGCAACCTACGGTACGAAATGGTCGTCACTTGAACGTGTTTCTGTTAAACTAGACCTTTTATTGAACACTTTACATAAATATAATATTAGGAATTCATTGTCTATCTAAATATACTAATGTGACCCAAACAAACAGGTAGTGATTATGTAATTTCTAACCCTTTTCATAGCCTGTGCCCATTAAAAATGGGCAAAAAAGGCTATAATGAATTTGTGTGAATGTATGTAACAGGCAGAAGGAAGCATCTCCGACCATATAAAGTATATATATTCTTAATCAGTATCAATAGCCGAGTCGATTGACACCTGTCCGTCTGTCTGTCCGTCAGTCCGTCCGTCTGTATGAACGCGTGGATCTCAGCAACTATAAGAGCCATAAGAGAATACCATACGCAGATCAAGTTTATTTTCAATTTTCGATATCAAGTCCCGTTGGTTTTAAAATTAGAAAAATCAACATAACATAAGCAATGTTAAAGCTAGAGACTTGAGATTTGGCACACATGATAAAAAGCTTGGGCTTAATGAGTCCTGAAAATTTCATCGCGATGCCAGGCACCCTTCGCCCATAACTTGATAATGCTGATAACAAGTGCATTTTTATAGCTAGAGACTTGAGATTTGGCACACATGGTAAGTATCCTATTCTCAATGTGTGCTACAAATTTCAGTACGATCGGATATTGAACTCAGAAATTATTCAAGAAACAAATTTATGCAGTGCAGCAGATGCAACGCAGCGCAGTCGCTGCGGGGACGATTTAAAGAACGAAAAGACGCTTGGCGCTGTGGCGCTAAACTTAAACAATCAGCAGTTGCAGTCCAGTGTTGCCAGACTATTGCAAGCTACCTACTCTTGACGCAAGCAAAATCGACTTCAAGCGATATATTTAAATCCCATTATAATGAAAATACTTTTCTTTGAAGACCTGCACAGGGTATCCTACTGTCGCGCCCGCTCGACTGATCGGCTTGTTCGTACTCAATTTCCGCGTTTGCCAAACCCAATGTCCGCAAATGTCTTTCAAAATTCGATATGTATTTCAGATGTTTATTGATGTTCCATTGATGTTTGTATGGACCGTTATGAGTACAGTAGACGAAAAGCAATGTCTGTCAATTATCAGAAGAAGTCCAGAAATCTATATACAGCGAGTACAAGAAATATAGGTACTCGAATCTTTGCAAGGTGACACGGTAGAGACAAAATGAAGACGCACAGTGGCTCGCTTTCTCATTCTACTTTGCAAAAATCATATCTTGATCCAAGTATGATATCACCAAAATTTAAAAAGCGTTTAATAGAGAATTCTTCCCGCTTTGAAATGAGTTCAAGATCCTAAAAATCGGACGACAGACAATTTGTCAGCAGGCGTTCAAAATTGAATTTTGTGTTTATACTTGTAATTTATATGTAAATTTGTGATTCTATATTCATAATTATATATAAATAAATGTTTTTAATACATATACACACTATAGAACATATTGATGGATGTCATGTTTCCAATACATATATATCGTATAAATTCCCGTAAAAACAAAATGTAATTTCAATTAAACTTTTATATTATACATTTGGTTTAATTTATATTTATACAAATTAATAACAATAAAAGTTGTTACATTTCGATTGTCTGGCTATCGTTTGCGCCAGCATATGTTCGATCTAGGGGGGGTCACCGATATGTCTATCGATAATTTCCCTGCGAGAATAGAGGGAAATATTGAAGGAAATGGTAGAGGGTGGCAACCCACTATTCGCCCGACCCTGATAGGGGAATCGCCGAGAGGGGAAGGGACGATAGATTTCAGCAACGGAGGATAGAAAAAGGAAAAGAGAATAAGAGGCAGAGAATTTTTTTCAGGCAGAACACATTGCTGCAAATTCCGCAGAAGAGGTCGAAGAGTGAAGGTCAACGGGAACGGAGGTGTCCCGCAGCAAGATCAGCAGCAGAAAATCAAGGCAGAAGACAGACAGGAACGGACTGCAGCCCCAGGTTTTTTTTGGAAGGCGACCGGACAGCAGCTTCAAGTTTTCTTGCAAATCCGATTCTGGAGGCACGACAGCGGTTGCGTAACGGAAGCTAGCCACATAGTCAGAAATAACGTGTGAGTCCGTTCTGACGCTACCTCAAGGGCGCTAGTGTAAGAATCCGATCAGTCGAGCGGGCGCGACAGGTGGATACCCTGTGCAGGTCTAAAAATAAAAGTTTTTTAGAAAAAGTATTTTAATTATAATGGAAGTGTTTTTTTTTTGTCTACATATACATTTAAATATATCGCCGCTCGAATTAGCTTCCGGTTTAATTTAATCGGTTCCCAGGGTACACCACGGGGAGGCCAATACACTTTTCCAACTTATTTGAATTATTTAAATTAGAACGAATAAATTGAAGATCGTTATAGGAATCGCTCGAAAATGATGTTGCTTGTGTTTAGAATTGCAATAAACTAAATGTTTGCTCTGCATGTAGTCTGGAAACACCACATGTTTCTCTGTCTCACACACAGCAGTTATCTTATTGCGCGCCAAACCATTTATTTTTGAAATTTAAGGAAATGTTTATATATATGGGTTTTTGTAATGCAGACAAATTGAATTATTTTAATACTTTGATAGAAACGTGAATTTGTCAACCATACGTGTAAGCAATCGCAAATATAAATTAATATAATAATAGTAATTATTCAGTTTATCAGTGCTGGACAACTCTCAAACTGTTGTTCGACAGTGTTGGACAACTGGCCCATTATAATGAAATAATGGCATGAAAGAAATTCCAAAATATCTCCTTTATTTGGTGGTCGATCGCTTTGAAACTTGCAGCAAATTGCTTATCGTTGTTGTACTGTCAATTTATGTGTTATCTCAACGAAGATGAGTGTAAAGAGTCGCAAACATTAATTTTGGATTTCCGAAAGAAAGACAAGCCGAGCGATAGTGCATAGAAGATTCTCATGTATGCTCTCGCAAAACAAATGCCTTAATATCTCCTTTAGTTGTGGGTCAATCGCGATAGGACTTGTAGCAAATTGTTATATTTTGTTACATCATGTGGTATCTTAACAAACATGCGTGTAAGCAATTGCTATATATATTTTACGTTAGCCTGTAGCATTCAGCAAAATATATTTCTGAGTGTAGCCTATGTATGGCGCCACATGAAACAATGAAAAACGCACCACACAGCGGTCGACAGCGCAAATCATCAGATTATCGCTTTCTCTTTTGCGCGAATGGAATTTTCCATTTTTCTCGCTTTTGCCAAAAAATGGAATTAAAACAAATTCCTTAATATCTCCATTATTTATGGGCCGATCGCGATGAAACTTGCAGCAAATTGCTCAGCGTGAGTTATACTTCAACTATCAGTCATGTTAGGTTGTATTATCTTAGAATTGGAGGTTTTCATCTATTTGCGTGGACGGAGGGTGAGATATCGAAAATTGAAAATAAACTTGATCTGCGTATGGTATTCAGGAACCTACATTCCAAATTTGAAGTCTCTAGCTCTTATAGTTGCTGAGATCCACGCGTTCATACAGACGGACAGACAGACGGACAGGTGTCAATCGACTCGGCTATTGATACTGATCAAGAATATATACACTTTATAGGGTCGGAGTAGCTTCATTCTGCCTGTTACATACATTCACACAAATTCATTATACCGCTTTTGCCCATTTTCAATGGGCACAGGGTATAATAATAACAAAATTGTTATACCATTCGCCTTAGAATCGACACACATATTAGATACAATTAAGAAACTGGAATATCATTGAGCCATTTGGATACAATTTCATCGCAAAGATGAAAAATTTGTCATAAAAAACATTTTTATAAAAATAACGAAATTTTTTTCATGTTTGATGAGTTCTACCGTCAAAACCGTTTGCCCAAATTAAAAAAAAACTAAACGAATTTATAAATTTTGGACAATTCTCTATCAAACTGCATTTAAGGATTTTTCAGGGCGAGAAATGACCGATTTCTTTTTTGCCACGTGAGTCTCGTGAGTGAGCCACTGTGCGACGTCAAAACCGATAGATGTACACACAACACCGCCATCTGATCTTCGCTTTCGTCGCCAGAATAGAAAAATGGAGAAACAAAGCATTGCCATTGCGGTGCTGCCATGTTTCATAAAGCACACGCATGCAAGCAAACGCGAGCATGTACATTCTTGGACACACACACACATAATCGAAATTCGAGAGCGAGCGTCACAGACGTGCTCATCGTTCTGGTGTCTGTCTAAAACTGAAATCGTTTGCTGCGCTCTCGTTCTTTTGAGTGTCGATCGTTCGCTCTGGGGTTTCAAGACTTCGGTTAGTCACGAACGGGGCTGTATAACTTCGGCTATTCTGAGGTTTTATGCTTGCAGCAATTTTTACGCTCACGAAAATCTCTGTTTGACGCCTCTAGGTATTGCATGCTTAGTGGTATAAAGCACAAGAGCTTTTGCGGGAACACACAAAATGCAAAAACAAGATCATAAAAAATAATATCACAGATAAGTATAGCTACTCTGGCTGCAACGAAAAAAAGCAAACGAAATAATGACAACAAAAACATACGCTCAGTATGTATTAGGGCTGCAAAAACTTCGATGCTTGGAGCTATCGAGGTTTTCGATGTTTTGCCAAAAAACATCGATAATATCGATAGTTTTAACTTTGTTCTAGCTTGTCAAATTTTTACTTTTCCTTTCATCTCTTTTCTTCATTTAATCAAATTGTAATACTTCATGCTGTATTTTATATATACAAATAGAAAATGTAATTAAATACAATCATTAACTTTAAACAGTATTCAAAAAATTAACATTGAAAAATTCAACATATACTGTGGTATTTCTTTGCAACTAATAAACTTTTAATTCTATAATTTTGGACAGTGGGATCAGAATTATTTTTCATATTTAATTTTTAATAATACACTTCAAATTGTCTAATCTAAAAGAATGAGATCAGAATTTCCTTTGACATTCAATTGTTTATAATAAGCTTCAAGTTATTTAATCTTAATCAATTCGTTCCGAATTAACTTGCGTTATCCAGACATTTTTACCTTAAAAGATATAGAGTTATCCACAGTTGTGGGTTTAAGTGATGACCTCCTTTTGCTGACAACAATTCCAACTTTGCTGAAATTTCTTTCGCTTTCAAGTGAAATGGCTGGGAACACATGAAATTGGAAAATTTGTATAAAAACATCGAGGTTTATAAAACTATCAAGGTCTAAAATACTATCGATACTATCAAACAATTGGGGGGACATCGTTAGTATCGATAGTGCTCCGATGCTTTTGCAGCACTAGTATGTATACAAATTTGTGAAAAAAGCAAGCTGCATTAAATGCACAAATAATTGCAATCACAAATTAACAAAAACCGTTTAAGAACACAAAATTAATAAGTATTGCACTCCGAAAGTTATCACTGTACAATAAGAACACAATTAAATTGAAATTTAAAGAGACGAATACTCAAAAGAAAACAATTCAGTTACGGGGCACATATAAACACGTCTATATACAATGAAGGTTAGTGTGTTATATGATGGTCCGATTATCGCTGCGACAAAGCTCGGATGAATGTGTTATGGAAAATGTCCACACGGAATCACGCACAAAGCCAACGCAATTTTCTTTATTAAGCCCAAAAAGGATTTATTTTATAAAAAACTAATAAAAAGTTACATTGTAGATTCTGAAATAACCGTACTAAAGTCTGCAGTGGACCATAAAGGAAACGAAGAAGAGCGATCAATCAAACTGCTACACGAAACAATGAACCATGTTGGACAACGGTATGAAACTGGCTTGTTTTTGCGACATGTCAACGTTGTCTTACCAGAAAGCATGGAAATGTCATTAAATAGGACCTTGGAACGGAAATTTCGACGACAATCAGTATATGACAAGGAATACTGTCGCATTATGACTGACAACAAGAGAAAATTTACTTCGAGCTAGCATTAGGTTGAGACACGCACGCTGTGCACAAAAATTTCTTTGGAGAACAAACCCTGTTTAAGAAATGCAGGGGTACCATTTCACTTTTATTAGTTTTGGAGCAAAGTGCTCGTCCTCATCTGCAAATTATGTAAATAATTTCAACGCAATGAAATACAAGAAAGCATATCATGAAGCAGCTAAAGCAATTATTAGACCCTTTACTTTAAAAAAGTAAAAAGGGTCTATTAAGTTTGTCAAAATGTGCGTAACAGGTCGAAGAAAGTCTGACAGACCCCATAAAGTATAAATATTCTTGATCAGCATCAACTGCCGAGTCGATATAGTCATGTCCGTCTGTCCTGCTGTATGAATACCTAGATCTCAGAGACTATAAGAGCTAGGGTCATCAAATTGGGTGAAAATACTCCTGCGGCCCCGAAAAAGTCAAGTTTGTTTTAGAATTTTGCCATGCCCCCTTTCGCCCCTAAGAATCGAAAACAAAATTTTCAAAATCCTATAAAAAATATTATAGCTAGAATCCTGAATTTTGGCACACAGGACAAGCATCGGGGTCCTAATGTATCTTGAAAATTTCATCACGATCGGATAATAAACTCAGAAGTTATTCAAAACTCAATATCACTCAGTGTCGAGCCAAATGAAGAAGAAGGGCATATTGACGTTACAACGCGCTATGGGGTACTATTAGTGTTAATCTTATTTCCATTTTGAAAAATTAGTAAAGTGTCTTATAGTCGACTTCGACTGTAGCCTTTCCGACTGGTTAGTTATCCCTACGTGGATGATTATGTACAATGTTTCCAGCGAAGAAAAACCAGTTAGAATTACAAATGAAGTCATCAGGATTCACCAGGAGGGAGGTTTTAAAATAAAACAATTTATCTCTAATTCGGAGATTTGTAACGATGCGTTCGCCAAGAGCAAGCCTACTGAAATCGTAAATCTGGACAAGGATACCACGAAACATTTCCAAAATGTGTTAGGTATGCACGCTAACAGATCAATTTGGATTTAAGTTTTATCATTTACGAAAATAGATAATTCCTTGTTTGCAGTCAATAGGATTCCGACGAAAAGAGATGTCTTGATAATCGTAATTTATATTTTCGATCCATTTGGAATTTTGGCTGATAATACAATTATGACGAAGCTTCAATCGCAAGAAAACTGAATGGGATGAATTTATAGACAATGAGGGTAACATGGTATGAAAAAACTGGCTGCATAAATTGAACAAAGTATCATTAGTTCGATTTTCACGGTGTTATGGTGCAACACTGTTGAGCTACACGTATTTGCGGACGCAAGTGAGGCGGTATACACAGCCGTAGGATACTGGCTCATGCGATCTGCAGTGCCATGGAGAGCAACCGTCATCATGTGGAAAACTATGTTCGCTATGAAGCAATCGTCCATGCTTCGATTGGAGTTACAAGCTGCAGTCATGGCGACCTGGCACCGCAAGTACATACTGGAAGGCCATAATATATGTCCAAAACTAGTGGTCTGACTCCAGTTCAGTCTTGGCGTGGATTAAATCTGATCACAGAAGATACAAGCCTTATGTAGCACATCGCGTAAATGAAATACTAGAATCTAGAATGATGAGTGGAGTTGGATTTCTGAAAAAGAAAATTCGGCCGACTTCGGAACAAAATTAATCGAAACGAGCGCGCTAGACAGTAGGAAACCATGTACAGGTCTTCAAGGAAAAGTATTTTCATTATAATGGGATTTAAATATATCGCTTGAAGTCGATTTTGCTTGCATCGAGAATAGGTAGCTTGCGATAGTCTGGCAACACTGGACTGCGGTTGTTGATTGTTTATGTTTGGCGGCATAGCGGACGAAAGGCAAATCAAACATATATGAACAAACGCGTCTTTTCGTTCGTGATATCGTCGCCGCGACGCAGCGACTACTGCGGTGCATAAATTTGTTTCTTGAATAACTTCTGAGTTCAATATCCGATCTTAAATCGGTAGCACACCATGTGTGCCAAATCTCAAGTCTTTAGCTATAAAACTGCTCTCGTTATCAGATTTTTCGAGTTATGGGCGAAGGGGCGTGTCATCGCGATGGAGTTTTCTGGAAAAAATTAAGCCGAAGCTTCTTATCATGTGTGTCAAATCTCAAGTCTCTAGCTTTAACATTGCTTATGTAATGGCGATTTTTCTAATTTTAAAACAAATTGGGCCTGATATCGAAAATTGAAAATAAACTTGATCTGCGTATGGTATGCAGGAACCTACATTCCAAATTTGAAGTCTCTAGCTCTTATAGTTGCTAAGATCTACGTGTTCATACAGACGGATGGACAGACGGACAGACAGAAGGACAGGTGTCAATTGACTTGGCTATTGATACTGATCAGGAATATATATATGTCGGTGCAAGCTTATTTATCTGAATTGTGCGCTCAATCGTGTTCAACGGTTGAGTCGAATGGTTCAGGGTTGGAAAAAGAGAGAGCCTTTCTGATATTGTATAGCACTAAAAGAGCGGGACGACAGTATATGCAGTCGTCAGTGTGGCTCAGTGTTGTGTTGAGAAAAAGGAACGAGTGTCGGTGTGGTGGATTCCGGGGCCTGACATCCTCTTCCCTTTTACTTCGAGAAGTCGTCGGATCAACACGTACGCTGAGACTCGCTTAGCAATTTTGACGTGCAAAGCGACACAATGTCTGAAAATACCCCGACATTATCGAACTTAGACCACTATTCAACATATACTTTATAGGGTCGGTTATGCTTCCTGATGCCTGTTACATACACTTGCACAAATTCATTATACCCTTTTTTGCCCATTTTTAATGGGCACAGGATTTAAAAATAGTTTGCCATTCCAAAAGGTCCAGCATTTGTGTACCTAAAAATAACTTTTTGCGCAGTGCCGACTGCCAAACTATTTTTATACCTTGTTCTTATTAAAAATGGGAAAAAGGGTATAATGACATGCGTGTGAATGTATGTAACATACAGAAGGAAGCATCTCCGACTCAATGAAGTATGTATATTCTTGATCAGTATCAATAGCCGGTCCGTCTGTCTGTCCGTCCGTCTGTATGAACGCGTGGATCTCAGCAACTATAAGAACTAGAGACTTCAAATTTGGAATGCAGGTTCCTGAATACCATGCGCAGATCAAGTTTATTTTTAATTTCCGTTATCTCACCACGAGATATGTATAATAATCTGATGATTTGCGCTGTCGGCCGTTCTGGCGCTATACATTGTGTCAGTGTGGCGGTATATATGTAGTCAGTGTAAAATACTCACGGCCAAACTCAGAAGTATACATTTTGTGAAAATCTCAATGCTATAGGCTAACGTTAAATTATTATTAGCGATTGCTTACACGCATGCTTGTTTAACTAACACATGATGTAACAAAATATAACAATTTGCTACAAGTATTATCGCGATTGACCCATTAATAAAGGATATATTAAGGAATTCGTTTTAAATCCATTATATCATAATTGTTGGCCAGAGCGAGAGTCCATATGAAAATGCCATTTGCGCAAGCGAGAGCTCATGTGATAATTTGATTTGCGCTGTCGGCCGCTGTGGTGCTACACATAAACAATTTCCAAATCATCAGTCGCAGTCCAGTGGTGCCAGACTATCACAAGCTTCCTACTCTAGATGCAAGTAAAATCAATTTTAAGCGATAAATTTAATTCCCATTATAATTTTTTTATTATATTTATTTATTTCTTTATGTTGAAGCAACATTATTATTGCGTTGCCTAAGACATGACCATATATGGAAATGAAGCAAAAGTTTCAATGATTCCTTAAGGAGAGAAAGGGACAAATATATATTTATATTCTAACGGGATCCTTCCAGATATTTTTCTGTACTGGCATGAACACTCTGATGAGCTTTGTGATCTGTCAGTTGCTTTTAGACGACGATTTTGTGCGCATCGAAAACAAGTGAAATTAAATTGAATTGAATCTGGAACCACGTGTTATTATTGAATTGGATAACTGGGATATATACATGCTTATGTATATATATATGTACATTTCTTATAAAACTATAGGTTATGTGCCCAGTCACAATTCAGTTCAATAACTAAAACTTTGGTGTTCAAACAATTTAAAAATAAACGTGATTCGTGCTTATAATTCCTTTCTTAAAATTGCATCTTATGTAAATGAGAAAATAAAACATAAAATACATTGTGTGAATAAATTAAACTATAGAAAAAGGAAATAATAAAATCAAATAAAACCAGTCGGAAAGGCTACAGTCGAAGTCGACTAAGAGAGACCCTTTACTTATTCTTTAAAAAGGAAAGAAGAGTAACACTAATAGTACCATAGCGCGTTGTAACATCAATATGCTCTTCTTCTTCCTTTAGTCCGACACTGAGTAATATTGAGTTTCGAATAACTTCCGCGTTTATTATCCGATCGCCATGAAATTTTCAGGATACGTTAGGACCCTAATACCCGTCATGTGTGACTCTAGCTTTAATATTTCGTTTTATTAGATTTCAAAAATTTTGTTCTCAATTTACGGTGGCGGAAGGGGGCGTGTCAAAATTTTAAGATAAACTTGATCTGCTTAGCCCATAGACGAACCACCATACCAAGTTTGGTGACTCTAGCTCTTATAGTCTCTGAGATCTAGGCGCTCATGCAGACAGCCGGACAGACGAACATGGCTATATCGACTCGGCTGGTGATACTTATCAACAATATATATACTTTATGGGGTCTGCAGGACTTCCTTCGACCTGTTACGCACATTTTGACATACCTAATAGACCCATTTTTACTTTATTTATAAAGTAAAGGGTATAAAAAGAAATTATATAAAATTAAATTCGCCCAAAATCATAACGTGCAGAAAACGTATAAAACGCGCACATTTTCATATACACACATACACACATACGAAAAATTGTACAAGGCAAACGAAGCACAAAGGAGAGAAAGAAAAATTGAGAGAGAGCTTGGAATTGCTGAGCGTGCGTGTGTGTGTGGTTGCAGAAAACTTAGGAACGAAATAGGGAATAGACAAATGGCGACAGAAAGAAAAAAACGAGAGAAATAAGGAAAGAAAATGTACTAAAATGGAATATAACCAGTCGGAAAGGCTACAGTCGAAGTCGACTATGAGAGACCCTTTACTTATTCTTCAAAATGGAAATAAGAGTATCACTAACAGTTCCTATAGAGCGTTTTAACGTCAATATGCTCTTCTTCTTCCTTTGGTCCGACACTGAGTAATATTAAGTCTTGAATAACTTCCGAGTTTATTATTCGATCGCTATGAAATTTTCAGGATACGTTAGGACTCGTCCTGTGTGCCAAATTTCAGGTTTCTATTTTTCGTTTTATGGGATTTCAAAAATTACGTTGTCGATTTTTGGGGTCGGAAGGGGGCGTGGCAAAATTCTAAAACAAACTTGACCTTTGTGCAGCCCTTAGGAGTGTTCTCACCAAATTTGGTGACCCTTGCTCTTATAGTCTCTGAGATCTAGGCGCTCATACAGCAGCACAGACGGACAGACGGACATGGCTATATCGACTCGGCTGGTGATGCTGATCAAGAATATATATATTTTATGGGGTCTGCCGGACTTCCTTCGACCTGTTACGCACATTTTTTTTTGACAAACTTAATAGACCCGTTTTACTTTTTTAAATAAAGGGTCTAAAAACGGAATAAAGCCTTTCGATGGAGTGATATATTCCATCTGGAAATTTCGTGTTAGAGCATTTTTGGAAGAAAGTGATTTGTTAGAAGTAATTGACAAAAACCCAGAGAAAGTGACAGAGGCATGGAACACGATAGTTAAAAGGGCTAAAAACTTAATAATTGAATATTTAGCTGATTCGTTCCTTGCCTTTGCCACTTCTGACAAAAGTGCTAAGCAA
>OY282582.1:12321110-12802628 GCA_958299025.2 Drosophila histrio
AGGTTATAGATCAAACAAATTAAATGATTTGTTTTATTCATCATAAGTATTTAAATAATTTTTAAAATAAATAATTAAAAACTTAACCGATAGAGGGTATAAAAAATTCCACCCAAGTTCCAAAACTAGCATCGACAACGAAACAAAGCACTGTTGCCAAAGTTCTATGTCTCTGGAACCGAATAACAAACCAACTTAGCCAAATATTTTGTTTTCGGCGGTCACCAATGCGTGTGCCGGGGCACTATGAAATACCCTGTTCGTCAAAACATTATTACCCCCAATATTTTCTATAGCAGATTGAATGAAATTGTTTAAATAGATAAAGGATGATTATAAAACAAATGCATAGCTTTGTTTTATAAATTTTAAATATTTAATTCACCTTAGAAACTCAGTTTTTAAACCTTAACATGTATAGGGTGTCGGAGACTCAGTCATAACACTAACAAGATCAGCATGAAAAGTACACATACACAGAAACATGCGTACACATATTAAAGGATACACACATACAATCAGATCAGCCAACAGCAAAGACGTACGACAATGTCTGTGTCCCTCTGGCTTTAAAAGTATGCATGTGTGTAAGGAGGATGGGTAGAATCGCCATATTAACGCAATAGACGAAAATATTGCCAGCGCTTGTGGCAAAATCTGACTTTGCTTTACCCTTCCGCAACAGAGTACCATACCTTTTCCAAAATGCTGCTGTAAAAGTCTACGATAGAATATATTACATGTATCTTAATTAATTTTATTTTAATATCAAACCTAGTAAACTCAACATATAAACTCAACAATATTATTCGTTTGTATTAAAAAAATAAATGAAATTATTTAATAAGTAAATGATTATATAAATATAATTTATTTAAACAATTTTAGAGAAAAGTATTGATGAGAATATATAAAATGTATATGCACAGACATAAATGTATGTCCGTATAAACTATTATTAGTTTTACTTTAAAAATAAAGTTAACCTCTATCGGTTAAGTTTTTAATTATTTATTTTAAAAATTATTTAAATACTTTTGATGGATAAAACAAATCATTTAATTTGTTTGATCTATAACCTTAGTTTATTTAAGAAATTAATGGTATATTTAATAGATAATATTGTGGGTAATTAGGTTTAAAAAGTACGGGGTGTGTCGTAGTGCGGAGACATATTTTCATTACGTCCAATTGCCAGTGACCTTGATTTGATTTTGTTTTAGGGCAAATTAAAATGATACACAGATTATGATATCAAAAATAATATATTTTTGAATGGATATATATATTTATATATTATTTATTATACAATATCAATAAATTATGTATTTAATTATTTATTTAATAAAGTATATTTTTTATTATTTAATTAAGTTGAGGTATTTAATTGCTTTAATTAATATATTTGTGATGAATAAATAATAATAATAAGAATAATAAATAATTTAATATTTACGCATGTATAATTAATTGAGCATTTGTATATAAATAAATGCATTTATATATAAAAACAAGCCGATCAGTCGAGCGGGCGCGACAGGTGGATACCCTGTGCAGGTCTTAAAGTAAAGGTTTTTTAGAAAAAGTATTTTAATTATAGTGGAAGTGCTTTTACATATACATTTAAATATATCGCCGCTCGAATAAGCTACCGGTTAAATTTAACCGGTTCCCAGGGAACACCACGGGGAGGCCAATACAATTGGATAGGGGACACTTTTCCAACTTATTTGAATTATTTAAATTAGAACGAATAAATCGAAGATCGTTATCGTTATCGGAATCGCTTGAAATAAATGTTCCTTGTGTCCAGAATTGCAGCAAACTAAATTTTTGCTCTGCATGTAGTCTGGCAGCACCACATGTTTCTCTCTCTCACACACAGCAGTTATCGTATTGCGCGTCAAACCATTTATTTTTGAAATTTAAGGAAATGTTTATATATATAGGGTTTTTGTAATGCAGACAAATTTAATTATTTTAATACTATGATAGATAATAATATTAATTATTCAGTTTATCAGTGCTGGACAACTCTCAAACTGTTGTTTGACAGTGTTGGACAATTGGCCAATTATAATGAAATAATGGCAATAAAAGAAATTCCTTAATATCTCCTTTATCAATGAGTCGATTGCTATGAAACTTGTATCAAATTTCTTAGCGTTCTTCTACTGTCAATTTAAGCTGTGTTATCGTAACAAACATGAGTCGCTAATATTAATTTTACATTTCCGAAAGAAAGACAAGGCGCGCGATAGGGCAAAGAAGATTGTCATATGTGCTCTCGCTCTTGCCAACAACTATGAAATAATGTTAATAGAAATTCTTTAATATCTCCGTTATTTGTGGGTCGATCGCTATGAAACTTGCAGCAAATTGCTTAGCGTGGTTATTCTGTTAATTTGTATATGTTATATCTTAACAAAAATGCGTGTAAACAATCGCTAATATTAATTTACATAACAATGTATAGTTCTGTGTGTGGTTAATGGATGGCGCCACGTGACACAATTTAAGTCGCCATACAGCGGCCGACACCGCAAATCATCAGATTATCATATGCTTTCTCGTTTGCGCAAATGGAATTTTCATATGCTCTCTCGCTTTGGCCAAAAAATGGAATTAAAGCAAATTCCTTAATATCTTCCTTATTTATGGATCGATCGCGATGAAACTTGCAGCAAATTGCTCAGCGCGAGTTATACTTCAACTATCAGTCATGATATGCTGAATTATCTTGGAATTTGAGGTCTTCTTCTATTTGCGTGGGCGGGGGGTGAGATATCGAAAATTGAAAATAAACTTGATCTGCGTATGGTATTCAGGAACCTACATTCCAAATTTGAAGTCTCTAGCTCTTATAGTTGCTGAGATCCACGAGTTCATACAGACGGACAGATAGACGGACAGACGGACGGACAGACAGACGGACAGGTGTCAATCGACTCGGCTATTGATACTGATTCAGAATATATATACTTTATAGGGTCGGAGATGCTTCCTTCTGCCTGTTACATACATTCACACAAATTCATTATACCGCTTTTGCCCATTTTCAATGGGCACAGGGTATAAAAACAAATTCTTATCACTCTTATCACCCACCATCAAAACAAATCTCAGCTGGCTTGCCCTGCAATAGAAAAAGCTGAAAACAAAAACAAAGCATAAAGAACATGCATACATATGCCAACAATGCACACACATATGCACACATACATAAAAACTCATGGCACACAGCAAGCGTCGCGGCGTTCTCCGCTATCGCTTTGCTGTGGCCTCTCCGAGCTCTTGCTGCCGACTAAACCGGCCTCGTCAAATGATTCCGAAAAAGCGAGTGTCTCTGTCGAGTGTCTCTGTCGCATTTTTCGGAATTTCGGAGGTGTCCGTATCGCAAGCCGTTTCGGCTGTACAGTGGCAATGTATGAAATGGGCCCTCTATAGGTTATTTACTCAGTGCTGCTACGGAGCAGTAAATGGGAACGCTGGATTCGAGTCATTGAACATCCTATAATGGGACTCAAGTCATTGAACGAACAAAGCACTGAACTATAGATATATGAATGATTAGTCCGTTCATTAAAAATTAAACTACTGAACTAAATCCTTCAATTGAGCAACGATGAACAACTCTAACTGAAGTATCGACTATCAAAAAAGGTACGATAGACGGCTAAGGAATATAAATGGCAATAGTATCGATATTGGTATGATGCTTTTCCATCACTAGTTCTACAAGACAAATCGCAGCCGATCGTAAATTTTGCGTTTGGGTTTTGCAAATAGAAAACTTATAATATTGGAAACCAAAGTGCATATTATCGAATTGAAAGTGTGATGGCCAAAAAGTCTGTATGAGTGATTTTAAAAGTGATATAATGCTATAAACTGTTATTGTTGACCTCTGGAGATTTATATCACCATGAACATACAGACGAATCCCATGAAATGCTAATAAAATGTATAAAGCAAACAGAAGTAAACCAAATGAATTTAATAGCAATATATTCTCATTTTCTCGCGAGTATTGGTATTGGAGTACGACCGCTACCATCTTCGTGATTTTCGTGAGATATGGCCTCCCTACATTCCAGTTGGCGTTTTGGGAAAAAAAGAAGCAAATTGCAGTTACGCATGAAAGGTACATATATCTGGCTGTGACAAATGCTAATTAACATACCTACAAATTAGTCGGTCATTCACTAATGCACACTACCAAACATGTTATTGTGTCTTAAGCTGCGAAACACAAAGTCAACGTTACAAGCTGAAAAAAATTGTAAAAAAAGTTCGAAATTTCGCATGGCTACTAGAGTTGTGTCGATTCGTTCTGAATAAGTTCAAACGAACGCGTCATTAAAATGAGCTATTGCACTTATACAGTTCTTTATGAACTATATCGTACATGTGGAGAAACGATGAATGTGTCCATCGATGTTTCCGAAAACATCGGAGAAAACATCAATGTTTTTCAATAAAAATCGGTTACAATTAAACAATAACAAATTCATATATTTATACGTTCTGTGAGATCCCTGTTTTTGTTTATGAATAGAAGTTTGTCGATTACGTTTGGACTAAGTCTTGCCCTACGATCGGATATGGTTTGTCCTGCCTTGCTGAACACCCTTTTCGATTCACAAGATGATGCCTGAATTCATAAAAAATATTTGCAGACGGTTTTAAGGCAATGCCATCAGAATTTATCTGCAAAAAGGGATTATAATTATATATAATTCTCATAAAATTCTTAATTTTCTACCTCCCAATATTTTAAAGAGTCGCAATTCTCTGAATTGTTAACTTATTCCAAGGGTTGCCTCATCAATTTTATATCATCTGCCCGGGTAGACTGTAGTCTGTTGCTAGTTTTACTCTGCTTAAAAGAAGCGTGGATCAATTAAGGTAGCGATGCGAGGAATTGTGCGAGTTTCACGCCAGTTGCAGGCAAGAGTGCGGAGGCTTATGCAAAAACATCGACACTAGCCCACCAAACATCGATGTTTTCGATTTTTTGCAAACATTGATGACATCGATGTTTCTCCACCTCTACTACAACGGTGGACAAAAGTATTTTGACATTAGAAAAATAAGATTGTTATGACGATTTCTTATGACTTATTGAGTTTATAAATTTAAATAACTATAAATTTTATTAGTATATTTAACTTCTTAAAATATAAAAAATTTTAATTTTTAATATTACAGGTTCGAAAATAAAATAAATTTTTCATAATTGTTAGTGGATAAAAGTATTTTGACAATTCAATGCTGCTTAAGAAACTAAGAGAAAAAGTTAATATTGGTAGAAGTAAGAAAAATATTAATAAAAGGTAAACCCTCCTTTGACATCAATAACCTTTTGTAAACGTCTAGGAATTGGTTTGACCAAATTTTGCAGCGTTTCTAATGAAATAACCTGCCAAAGTCCTTGAACTTCAGCAATTGTCTCCTCGCGCGTTCTTGTTAGATCTGAGCTGCGTTTTCTTTTTATGTAAGCCCACACATTTTCAATTATATTGTGATCGGGGCTTTGGGGTGGCCAATCTAATGTATTCACTTCCACATCTCTCAAAAATGAAGTAATCATTTGGGCATGGAGCGTTGTCTTGCTGGAGTATAAATGATTGTCCAATGAGTCGGTCACCGGATGTGAATGCGTGGTCATTCAGGACACGTAAATATTTGTCCTTGTTCATAGACCCATCAATTGGGACCAAATCACCAACGCCATTGAAGCACACGCAACCCCAGAACATAACCGATCCTCAACCATGTGGTACCAGTTCGCGCACTGGTTTAATTTTTTTGCGTGGATTCTTTGGCAACCTGCAATAAATCTTTTTCTTCGATCCATGGTATTCAAAGGTGCTTTCATCTGTCCATAGCACTTGTTCCCAAAACGATGGCGGCTTGTTTATGTAGGATTTGGCGAATGTACACCGTTTTAGCTTATTTTTTGTTGAAATCGAAGGTATTGGACGAGCTGTATAAGTAGAAAAATCGGCCTCCTTTAGCCGTCTTTCGACAGTTTTTCTACTTATTGAGATTTCATGGTGGTCTTTAAGCTCAATCGACACTGCTTTTGGTGTAATCAGCACATCTTCTTTAAATTTTCTCAATATTAAGCGGTCTACTGTAGGATTTGTTTTGTGTGGTCTTCCCGATCTGGCTTTATTCTTAAGTGAATCGTTCTTCTTTTTTTTTGTTTATTTGATAATAAATAGTTTGTCTAGGTACTTTGTATAATTCGCTAAGGTATTCTACAGAAATACCTGCATTTTCACTAGTTCAGTTATTTCACGTGTTTTCACCATAATTTCAAAAAAAATCCAACAGTGATTATTATTAATAAACTTAAGAAAAGTCACTTAAAAAATTAGTGCACGTGTTTTGTACCGCGATCGAATCAACGAAAATGAATATGAAAAGCAAAGTCAAAATATTTTTGTCCAGGTAAAATATCATAACCTGCCATGCAGATAATCATAGAAAAGAAATGCGTTACGTTATCAGTGCAATCTTTTGCTCTCTTAAAGTTCTTATTATAGTCTACCTCTTAAAAATTTAATGGATGCCGTTACTTCTCTCAGTTTGCAGAAAAAAGTGATTTGAGATTTTGCAATGCGTTGTCAAAATACTTTTGTCCACCGTTGTATATCGCTCATTTTGATTAGTTGTGTAGTTTAAATTTCTTTTTGTTAGAATTTCTTATCATTTGAATTTCTTACACAAGTACATTTAAGATACATGAAGTGCCGTAATAATATAGAATTTCTTTATTACTTATTAAAAATATAACATTTTCAAAAAAAATTATGTATAGATATATGTAGTTATTTACTTAAACAAAATTAGAAAAGCCAAGTAACATTTGTCACATACTTAAAATGATTAGTTTGAAATGCAGGACAATTAAATAAATTGACCGAATTGAAGAACTGAATAGAAAGACCTATTCATCGTTCATGATCAAGTGGACAACTGAACAGCTGAACTACTGAACAGCTTAATACCTAAACAAAATGACTGATTTAGTTCACGACTTAAAAATGAACGATTGAACTTATTTAGTAAATTGAACTAAAAGTCCCAACTCTAATGGCTACCGTTAACGAGCTAGTCAGAACAATACATAATTTGCAGTGTAAGGGGTCTCTTCCAGTGATGCCAAATTGGCCTTTTTCCGGATAGATTTGTCCGGTTTTTAACAGCTTCAGCCGGGAAAAATGTCAAACATCTTCTATCCGGAAATCTAACCTTTTTTAGATTCAATTTACCATCAAATTCTTCTTCAAATTGAACTTCTATGAACCATGTGGCATCCCTTTTTGTGTACTGATATCGATATTTTTTGTAAAGTTTGAAAGTTTATCATAGCATGGTTTCCAAGTACGCCAACATTCACCACTTAAAATTGAAGACTGTTGAAAATAAAACAAAGTTTTGGTCCGAAACAAGAAAATATCGTGACTCTGCAGGCAACAATCCTCTTTCAGAACTGGTCATTTTCGATCTGACTATCGTTGCTATGGTCAAATGCAGAACTAGAAAGGGTTTCTAGCCAAGTTAGTTTGATAATAACTAAATTGAGGAACCGTCTAGAAATTGAGACGTTAAATGCTATTTTGACAATGTAGATATTATAACATTTTTTAATTATATGCATATGTATACTTTTTCTTCTGAAGGTTCGGATTGCGTCGGCACAAATCTTGTTGCAATTCATATAAATTGCCTGGCAAATACTTAAAGTTAATAGGCAACATGGCGAGGTACGATTAGAAAGAAAAGGCCGAGAAAGAAATCATCGAAGATGTCTTGAAACTTAAATTAAATAAAAAAAAAGTGTCTTGTTTTTCTGTTTTTTTTTTAGTTTTTCAGCTTATTTTCCCTGTTTTCTTTGGTAGTTTTGTCTTTTTTTTTCAAAAAATAATTGGCATCACTGGTCTCTTCATCTTGATGGCTTCTCTCTTTAACACTCATGGGCACGTCTATTGACTATCGACAGTTGTTCACAGTTGTTGTTCGCTGCGCTCTCGTGTGCATGTGTATTGGTAAATTTGTACAGCTGATCTACACGCGTGTAAGGCTGTGCCCATCACTGCTCTTAAGTAACACTCAAATTTACGCTTTCTGAAAGAGCGAGCGTTCACCGTAGTGTTGTGATTATATCGATATTCACCCTTATCGATATTAGCGATATTTTTGACTTGGACTATCGATAATTTCGTCGTTTTTAAGCCTTTTCAATTAACATATATAGGGCTCATCTAAAGTTCCAAAAACATTCAAAATTTTTCAAGAATTAAGCCTCGTATGTAGCATCCCGAAATTTTATTTTTTCTATACAAAAAGAGTAGGCATTGAGTTTATTCCGCTCGGAATTTTTTTGTTGGTGCGCAGCACAGAACCAAAAACACGAGCAAAATATCGATCATTCTTGAAGATTGCTATCGTGTTGGATGCTATTGAGCAGCTGTCATTTCGCAGGAATAAATTTAGCACATTATTTCGCACGGAAAATGGGGTGAAACACAAAAAAGCGCAGTCAATTCATTTACCTCAAAAAAAAAATTGCATAAGAAAATGCTCTTAAAGAGCAGCCGTTGAAAAAATAAGAAAAAATATAATAATATTAAATAAATAAAACTGCTTTTTCCATATGGGCATTTCCATGATGTCGAATGTGACCATCATACACATTAAAAGTGAATAAAAAGCCCAAAAAAATGTATTTTTATTTTGACAATTGATTCAATATATAGCTCTTAATTAGCCTTACAATGGGTGCTGACGTCGATTTTAGGGAAGCTTTCGTTTTTAAGATAATTGCAAAAAAACAAGGAATTCACACGTGACAAAAACAGAAGTGGTTTTCGTCGCTAACAATTTAAACGCCGATTTCAGCGAAGCCTGAGACAATAATAATTTCAAAATGTTTTGCATAGATGCCTCTTAAAACTGATATTAATTTTACCCAAAAATTACTTATAGTTTTTTTTAAATTAAATTTTAAGCACTGTCGCACGTGACATGTCGCACCCTATTTTTATAATGAAACAAGTTATTTTTAAACACTTTGAATGTTTTGGTCTCATTGGACCTTTTGGTAGAAATGCCCTTATCTATAAATGGTAATTTATGATTTATTTTTCAACACCGGCGGATTTCCAATTCCAATCTGCAGATCCTGCCTCCGATCATGTTGAGCGTAGTGTTCTTGGCGAGCACGGTGGACTTCTGGAGCAGATGTCGAGTAACCCAAGATTGCCACATCCCTCTCGTTGGAGCATACTTCACGATGGAAAACAAATCTTCAAATATATTTTCGCTCATATGAATATTGTCAAAAAATATTCGTGGAGTCTTAGTTATTTTGCAAAACTGAAAAAAGTAGCAAATATTCAGACATGTACATATTATAATTATATTACTTACATCTTTAGCGAACCGTCATTTATTAGCTCGTTCTTTTTAATATGGGTTCAACCAATATTTCGAACGCTGTCGCTTCTTTTTTGCATTTTCTTGTTTCTCTTTTAATATTCAGTACGCCAATGCCCCCATTGCCAAGTCCATTTCCTCGGTGTTCATTATTTGAAATAAAAAATATTTTAACTTTGACAAACACAAGAGCACAACTGATAAAATAGTGTTACCATTTAATAATATGGCCTTGTACACATGGGATAAAAATGGTTATTTTTATACCCTGTGCCCATTGAAAATGGGCAAAAGCGGTATAATGAATTTGTGTGAATGTATGTAACAGGCAGAATGAAGCTACTCCGACCCTATAAAGTGTATATATTCTTGATCAGTATCAATAGCCGAGTCGATTGACACCTGTCCGTCTGTCTGTCCGTCCGTCTGTATGAACGCGTAGATCTCAGCAACTATAGGAGCTAGAGACTTCAAATTTGGAATGTAGGTTCCTGAATACCATACGCAGATCAAGTTTATTTTCAATTTTCGATATCTCACCCTCCGGCCACGGAAATAGATGAAAACCTCCAATTCTAAGATAATTCAGCCTAACATGACTGATAGTTGAAGTATAACTCACGCTAAGCAATTTGCTGCAAGTTTCATCGCGATCGGCCCATAAATAATGGAGATATTAAGGAATTTGTTTTAATTCCATTTTTTTTGGCAAAAGCGAGAAAAATGGAAAATTCCATTCGCGCAAAAGAGAAAGCGATAATCTGATGATTTGCGCTGTCGACCGCTGTGTGGTGCGTTTTTCATTGTTTCATGTGGCGCCATACATAGGCTACACTCAGAAATATATTTTGCTGAATGCTACAGGCTAACGTAAAATATATATAGCAATTGCTTACACGCATGTTTGTTAAGATACCACATGATGTAACAACTAAAGGAGATATTAAGGCATTTGTTTTGCGAGAGCATACATGACAATCTTCTTTGCACTATCGCTCGGCTTGTCTTACTTTCGGGAATCCAAAATTAATGTTTGCGACTCTTTACACTCATCTTCGTTGAGATAACACATAAATTGACAGTACAACAACGATAAGCAATTTGCTGCAAGTTTCAAAGCGATCGACCACCAAATAAAGGAGATATTATGGAATTTCTTTTCTTGCCATTATTTCATTATAATTGGCCAGTTGTCCAACACTGTCGAACAACAGTTTGAGAGTTGTCCAGCACTGATAAACTGAATAATTACTATTATTATATTAATTTATATTTGCGATTGCTTACACGTATGGTTGACAAATTCACGTTTCTATCAAAGTATTAAAATAATTAAATTTGTCCGCATTACAAAACCCATATATATAAACATTTCCATAAATTTCAAAAATAAATGGTTTGGCGGGCAATAAGATAACTGCTGTGTGTGAGACAGAGAGACATGTGGTGTTGCCAGACTACATGCAGAGCAAAAATTTAGTTTGTTGCAATTCTGGACAAAAGAAACATCGTTTTCGAGCGATAAGTTGGAAAAGTGTATTGGCCTCCCCGTGGTGTACCCTGAGAACCGATTAAATTAAACCGAAAGCTCATTCGAGCGGCGATATATTTAAATGTAAATGTAGACAAAAAAAACACTTCCACTATAAATAAAATACTTTTTCTAAAAAACTTTTATTTTAAGATCTGCACAGGGTATCCACCTGTCGCGCCCGCTCGACTGATCGGCTTGTTTTTATATATGTATGTGGTCACACTCTTACAATCCACACGTACGGAATATATTGTAGTTTTCGTTAACGAATATTTCGGGATGCTGCATACGAGGCTTTAAGCTTTGAATTCCCCAAATGCTATGACAAACTTAATTAAATTAAAGTTTTATCATATTTAAGTGTAAGTACATTTCAGCTGCCAAACATAAACAATATATTTCAGTTCTTTATATAACCTTAAAACAAAAACAAATTCAATTCTTATAACTATAAAATGAGATCCAATCATTAAATTCATTTCGTAAACCTGACTAAATTTAAAAAAATATAATAGATCAACCCTTGGCTTCTAAGCGCAAATTTAAAAAATTTTACTCACATTAAGAACCTGCGCCAAACCTTGCAGAGCTGGAATGACCGACGCCAATAATATTGATAAACTCAAAATCTTATCGATATTCTCCATTCCAACTGCCTTATCGATAATATTGATATTTCCTCGATATAATCACAACACTAGCTGAACGCGCGATTCGTAAATTACACGCATAGAACGGTTGTCAAACGAGTCGCAAGCAGCATTTCCTGTCTGGGCCACACGAGGTGGGTTATTTTGTGCAGAGCTCGCAAATAACAGTTAACACTTTCAGCGTGTCCGCAAAAAACACTTCTCGAACGGACACAACGAAAGAGAGATCGAAAAGACACTCTCAGTTCTGTTTTTGCTCAATAGTCAAGCGCTCAAGCAAATACAGTTATTTTTGTGTTCTTTTTGCTTTTGTTATTCCTAGACACTTTTCTTGAAAGCGAACCTCGAAAGGGTCTTTTGTGTATGTAGTATGCGTGATTGTGAGTGTGGTGCTCGTGTGTGCGACTCATTTAACAATCTGTGTACGAATATAAATTAATATTTGATAACGTATTTATAAATATATATATGTATGTGCATAAATAAAATATAAATAAATAAATTTGCATTATTTATCATACAATCAACTTTGTACAATAACAATTGTACGTAAATTTTCGAGCGGTTTAAGAGTTCGTGGCGCTTTGTATAGAACACGCACTTAAAAAAACAACAACATGAAATTACGCTTTTCGCTGACACTTTTGTATTTTGCTAATCTGCTAACAGTTGTTTCGTGAGCGCTCACTCAAAAGTGTCTCTTTTTGGTTGTTATTCGTAGACAGAAACTTTTTTTGCTGAGCATAACATACGAAACAGAGAGCACAAGCAAAATGAAAAAAGTGTTCCGCTCAGGGCGAGAGCGTGTGTCGCTTTGAAAAAAGTGTTAACTGTTATTTGCGAGCTCTGCTTACATGTATGTGCAACAATATTCTAAATCATTGGTATCATCATCATCAACTTCTTCACTGTTTCTTGACCTTTAAGTGATTTTTGATAGTCAATTATTTTTTCCAAAATATAATAAATTTAAAACCAAACTAAATTTATTTAATTTAAGCTGAACAATATTATTGACACACCGTACCAAAAACTAATAAAATATGTTAACAGAATTAATAAATTATTAATATGGATATCTAGGTGTAAATTATTTTTGTTTAGTGACTGCTTTCAGTTGCATTGGATCTATGTAAGCTTTAATTGTTGCTTTGTTTTATAACTCGCTTTTCTAGCTCCTTTTCTATCTGTTGTAGTCGAGTCTCCGACTATGAGATACCTGTTATTAAATTTAGTTATATTTTATATTTATTAATGTATTTTAAACTTCAGCGGTATAAAAAGAATGCATTCTTTTAAGCCCTTGCGTTTTTAAAAACATATAAATCTTGTAGGATAATTTCTAATAATAAACGTACCCGCAGCTTTGCCCCCACAAGTTGGAAAAATTTCATAACAGGAGCAGTTTTATTGCTACAGCGGTAATATTTGGCACTCACGATTATCTTGGGGACGATGTTTTCATAACGATGCCCAGCCCTCTTCGACCACAAATTTAAAAAAAAAATTACAAGAGAATTACATCGGGGCGAATTTGATCGGTGTCCTGTGCTGCCACGGGATTTTATGCCCTGAGGGGGAATATTAAGTGTGTTAAAAGTATGTAACAGGCAGAAGGAAGCGTGGCCGACCCCATAAAGTATAGTGTGAGGGTATATTAAGTTTGTTAAAAGTATGTAAAAGTTAAAAGGAAGTCTAGCAGACCCCATAAAGTATATATATTCTTGATCAGCATCAACAGTCGAGTCGATATAGCCATGTCCGTATGAACGAAAGGATCTCAAGAGCTAGAAGCTTGAACTAGGTCTCCCAGCACTAGAAATATTTGCAGGCACATCAACTTTGTCCTCTTTTTGGCACAAGTAACGAATGTTTTGGGGTCGATGTTGCCATAAAATTTCATCACGATTGTTTTGATTGAATCGAACCGTGGAAAAGATACGTGTACTGGGCATAAATAGTGCAGGGCACTCGATTTTCGCACCTGCCCCGACTCTCTAGCTTGTTTTTATCTCTTTTACTCTTGCTTATGGGAATTTTAAAAACCGATTTGCAAAGCATAACTCAATCGAAAAGTCTTAAGCAGATACCAAACACATAAACAAATGCGTGTACTTATTGCCCTTTATATCCTTAACGAAGGCTATACTTGTGCGATTTCGTCTTATTTGTTTTGTACGATTTAATCTGTGAACGTATTTGTGATTTAATTTTTTCTATGGCTAGTGATATGGTCCGATTTTATGCAAAGTTGATCAGGGTTTAAAAGCAGGGACCGAAAATGTTTTTTTTTTAATAAAAAAAATCACCCATGAATTTTAAATTTCAGATTTCTTACGTTATTCTTCAACGATAATCATTAGATATGAGTAATATTATAAAACTTAGACCATAATCATTGTGATCTTTAAAAAAAAAAATAAAAATCAAAAATAATGATTAATAATGATTTTGTTGTTCAAAATAATTTCAGCAGTATTTTCCGGCGTCTGTGTTAGTTTTTTCACCAATATTATTGCATATCCTTGTGAAGGGACCCCTTAGCCACGGTTGCCATTACAAAAAATTTAAATGAGCCAAAAAAAAAGGAGAAATAAAGAGCCAATTTCACTAATACAGAGCCAAAAAATGTTGTTTTTTATTCTAAAAGCCTCTAACCACACATAAGGTGGATCTGCAATTTTGCACAGCTCTATACATAGCATTGTGTTATACAAAGAATTAAAATTAAAATAAAATAGCTAAGTTTCTTCGTTCCAAAGCCGGTAAAAAAATTAAAATCAGTGGATAACACACTGTGACAAAAAAAATTCAAAACAAAACTTCTGGAACGGGACATAGCGTATGTTTTAGGTATAGTTAAATAGAATTTTGTGGCATACTAGAATTTTTTGGATCACATCGAAATTTTGAATAACGGTAAAAAAAAACTTTTTTGCACATACGGTGACTATTACGCCCATAGCTTCGTCAAATATCCACTGATTTTCATTTTTTTACCTGTTTTGGAAAGAAAAAACTTATGTCTTTAAGCGTGCCATACATGACCTTAATGGTTTAATTTCCTTTATTGGAGTATTTGCTATTTACACTTTGTTTTGTGTATTTTTTTTTAAATTTTTAGACTTTGGTTATGATTTTGAACACTATTTTATTAGAAACGACGTAAACTTGTTATTTTATTTAAAAAGAACACATATTTACGAGTAAAACGCGTGTTTATTTTCTAAAATCGCTCAATAATTCGCAAAGTTATAATTGATTTTCGAAAACGAAATTTCCGCAATACGTTGAAAATGTATGGTCACTGTAAGCCCTTAAAAATTCATTACAACTGCCACATAATCGGCGTTTCTGTTATTGCATAGAAAATGTGCTCAATGTTTTTTAAAATTGCGTACCAAACTTAAATAGTTTTATACAAATTTGACTTATTAATTTTCGTTCAAAGTAAGGCGAAGTCGCAAAAAACTTAAAAAATCATTATATTTTTACATGTAGCCTCCTTAATTTTTATCCGAGATTGCAATGTAATACACCGTTGGAAAGGTGCAACTTTTTTCCTTCCAACGACATATTACATGCTATTGTACGATGCATAGTTTAAGACATATGATTTTTTAACTCAAACAACCTCGCAAATACGGGTTTTTATCCGTTATTCCAAATTTTGACGTGCACGAAAAATTTGTGGTATGCCACAATGTTACATTTAACTATATCTACAACCTACACTATGTCGCATCCCAGAAGTTTTTTGACTGTCACACCGTGTAATTGACGAAGCTATGGGCGTATTAGTGAGCGCCTGTGCGTTTTTTTTTTACCGGTATTTAAAATATCTAGTAGGCCACAATGTTACATTATACTATATCTACAATCTACGCTAAGTCGCATCCCAGAAGTTTTTTGATTGTTACACCGTGGTATTAATGGTTTTTATTGTTTTCGCTCAAAATAAATCTTAACAGTAGTTTACGACTTCAGTGTTAGATTTTTCACCAATAGTATTGCATATTCTTGTAAAGGGACCACATAGCTACCATCCCTCCTAAAATTTTCTTTAAAGAATACGTTTTAATTTAAATTTAAAAAAATCTATTTAAATATACCTACAACCTACCCTATGTCCCAACCTGTTTTGTGTATAATCATTATTTTTGAGTCTTACTTTTTTTTGATCGAAGATAATGAATGTGGTCTAAGTCTTATTAAATTGTTCACAACTAATGATTATCATTGAAGAATAGCTTAAAAAATATTAATAACAAGCCGAACAGTCGGGACTCCTATGGCAGTAGAGGGCGCCTCTCAAGTTCGCTCCGATGCATATATAACAATGCATATATGAACAAACACGTCTTTTCGTTCGTTATATCGTCGCGCGGCACAGTATATTGTATCTTGAATAACTTCTGAGTTTAGTATCCGATCGTTCTATAATTTTCAGCACACATTAAGACTGGGATACTTACCGTGTGTGCCAAATCTGTAGCTATAAAACGGCTCTTGTTATCAGCTTTTTTGAGTTGTGGGCAAAGGGGGCGTGTCATCGCAATGAAATTTTCTGGACACATTAAAACCATGTGTGCCAAATCTCATGTCTCTATCTTCTACATTGCTTATGTTATGGTGATTTTTCTAAATTTAAAGCAAACGAGTCTTGGTATCAAAAATTTTAAATAAACTTGATCCGCTTGCAAATCATAGAAGTACTGGGAGCTTAAGTTCAAGATTATATGTCCTTGTTTAAAAGGCAATACCAATAACAACATGTGAGTTTAGTTGATACCAAAAAAACAAAAGTTTTTTCATAGTAAGCAAATCCTAATGTAGTGCGAACTTTAACTCCGAACACTTAGATCAAAACAGGATACTTAGAGTGGGGGGACGTTTGCCAACATCAGACCTTTAATTTAACATACAGCACGCATTTATATTTATGAAGCCGAATTCCACTGGTATCATAATTAAGAAATGATATTAAGCAACCTTTCACGGAGGAGTTTTAACTAATGGAAGCAATATTGGATAATATGCAAAATGTCATCAAACCGTCAAATATTGAAAGTACCAATAAAAATGGAAATTTAAAAACTAAAAATTTTGGCATCAACACGTTGAGAGTGTTCTGAAAATTGCATCAGGATGGGATAATAAATTCAGAAGATTTTTTTGTCCCTCAGTTAAGTGCTATTTTAATGTTACAATATTTTTTTCAGAAAGATTAACAAATTTAAAACCAATCCTAATTTTTATCATTTCAATATACACTAAATGTAATTTTTAAAATTAAGAATATACACTTAATGTAATTTTTAAAATTAAGAAATTAGAAAAAAAAAACAAGCCGGTCAGTAGTGCGCGCGGCAATAGGATACCCTGTGCAAGTCTTAAAAAAATAGGTTATTGATTATAATGGGATTTATTTTTCTTATGTATACATTCATTTAATCGAGCGTAGTTTACTTGTGATAGTCTGGCAACACTGGACTGCAACTGTGGATGTGGAAATTGTGTTTTATCACTGTGGACGGCAGTCCACGTTAATGACGAAAGCAGACACCAACCAGTCTGAAAGGTTATAGTCGAGGTCGATTATGAGAGACCCTTTACTTATTCTTCAAAAAGGAAATAAGAGTGACACTAATAGTACCCCATAGCGCGTTGTAACTTGCTCAATATGATCTTCTTCTTCCTTTAACCCGACACTGAGTAATATTGAGTTTGGAATAACTTCCGAGCTTATTATCCGATCGCAATGAAATTTTCAGGATACATTGGGACCTGATGCTCGTCATATGTGCCAAAATTCAGGACTCTAGTTTTAATATTTTTGGTTTTATGGGATTTCAAAAATTTTGGACTCTAGTTTTAATAATTTTGGTTTTATGGGATTTCAAAAATTTTGTTTTCGATTTACGGAGGCGGAAAGGGGCATATCAAAATTTTAACATAAACTTGAACTGCTTAGCCCATAGACGAACCACCATACCAAATTTGGTGACTCTAGCTCTTATAGTTTCTGAGATCTTGGCGCTCATACAGACAGACGGACATGCCTCGGCTGGTGATATATAATATATATACTTGGGGTCTGCCGGACTTCCTTCGACCTGTTATGCACATTTTATATATGCACGCAATATTGGATATAGAGATCGGCTGCGCGGATGGCAATGTAAAGTAATTCCTGTTGTTTTAATATGACATACTAATATCTACGATCGGTCAGATATTTTTCGAGATATAGACATTTGCATATTTTTGTTAAACTCTGCACGAGTGCATGTGATACAATTTAATATGCGTCGAACTGTACTTCATTCACCCAAATCTCACTATCCATTCCAACGATAATGGAATTTTAAAATTTTGATGACGTTATCGAGGTGAGATGAAAATCTTGTTTGTTTGTTTGAACCAATCTTTGAGATATCGAAATGAATCTTCTTGAATGTGTTATTTTCAAAAATCTAAGAAACTTTTCTTCTAGAACTTTTTTAAAATCCGCTAGTTTGGCGGGGAAAAAATAGAAAAATTAAAAATTTAATTGCCAATTGTTTTCAAACCATTTAACCTGTGCAAGAGCTCTGTAAGATTATTACATGATGTAAAATTTATTTAATTTTATTTTTATACCCTGTGGGGGTATATTAAGTTTGCTAAAAGTATGTAACAGGCAGAAGGAAGCATGGCCGATATCAATAGCCAAGTCGATATGGAATAATCGAAAATAATTTCATCTCCTTCAAAGTAATCCCCTCCCGATATTCTGCACTTATGCCAACGTTTTTTCCAATCCTCGATGCATGCCAAAAAGTCACTTCCAGGAATGGCCCTTAAAACACGTGCCGAATCACGTTGAATCTCCTCAATCAACTCGAAACGTTGTCCTCGGAGTGGTCTTTTGAGCTTAGAAAATAGCCAGAAGTCAGACGGAGCTATATCAGGCAAATAAGCTGGCTACGGGACAATTTGGGTCGAGTTGTTGGCAAAATGGTCACGAAGAACAAGGGCAGTATTAGAGGGCGCATTATCGTGGTGCAAGAGAACCATGAATTGTCAGCCCATAGTTCTTGCCTCTTTTTACGAATAGCTCCGCGCAAACGACGCATAACGCTAAATTTAGAAATGGTACATAGTATGTGTATGTGAACTCATGGAAAATTTGCTGTTGCCAATAAAAGTGCATGGCGCTGGTCATGTCTGTTACTTTGATTTGACGCGATTTTCTTTTGTTTTTTTTTTTGTTCTGAACTAGCTTCATTTGATTTTATAATAATCCACTTTTCTAAAACATTTATAATAAATGATAACTCTTTTAAAAATAATAAGAATAATTATTAAATATTACAAAATGAAAAATAAACATTTTCCAATTAAAGAACAAATGACTCGACGGGGAGTCGAACTCACGAATAGAAATGTCCTCCGACAACTTAGCCAACACGGCCAAAGCGGCACTTAAGCTGCCGACGTCATAACCGATAGATGTACACACAACACCGCCATCTGATCTTCGCTTTCGTCGCCAGAACAGAAAAATTGAGAAACAAAGCATTGCCATTGCGGTGTTGCCATGTTTCATAGAGCTCACGCATACAAGCAAACGTGAGCATGTACATACTTGGACTGAAATCGTTTGCTGCGCTGAGCAGTGCGCTCTCGTTCTTTTGAGTGTCGATCGTTCGCTCTGGGGTTCTACGACTTCGGCTACTCACGAACGGGGCGCTATAACTTCGGCTATTCTGGGGTTCTATGCTTGCAGCAAATTTTGCGCTCACGAAAATCGCTGTTTGACTCCTCTATGTATTGTATGCTTAGTGCTTTTAGCTCGATATTCGCACGAGCATTCGCACCAAAGGCCCTCTGTATCATTTCCAATGTTTTGGTTACAGAAATTTCATTCCCCACACAAAATTTGATGGAACTGCACTGTTAAATAATTTCAGACATTGCAAAAATCGTCAAGTTCACATTTGGCGTCGTACAAAACTAATCGTAACTTAAGCACTAATGAATATTTTAACGTATAATTTTGCACAGATTTTAATGACAGTAGTATAAGTACAAAAATTTGTTCCAATCGGAATCCCAAAATTTTAATTCGAATGTCTCGGTACTTTTTGCCCACAGTAATATTACAGACATTGAAACTCTTCAAATGTTGATATATAACTGTAAAGATTTGTCAGTTAAATTTAAATTAACGAACATGTTTTTGTAATCGATAGTCGAATAAGTCGATATAAATCTTGATACGATTAAGTATTTTATAAGTAAAGGGAATTTGGTCACACAGTGTCAGGGAAAAGCTGATTGTAGACAAAAATTGAAACTCGCACTTACGTTTGCAATTATAAAATATCAAAACTATTATAATTTCATTCAACGCAACCACATTTGTTTTATTATTAAATACATTTAAAAACCATAGCCCAGTGTATTTATTTCTAAACCTTATACTGATCAATACAATAACCGTTTATCTGGGATAATTCGCTTTTGCACATTGTCAATAGTAGCTTAATGGTTTGGTGTTCTGAATTTAAGAAGGATCAAAATTATAGTGGTGCTAATAGATACGCACTCCAACGTTTTGCATTAGCGTGGGTTCATTTTCCGACGTATTCAAATGAAGTTGCATTTTAAAATTTCTATTCGATACGAATATTTCTTGAAAAATTAAAGCGGCGGGCAACACAATTCAGCGAGCGTGAGGTACGAACATAATTGCATATGAATTAATTACAAGTGTCTGTAGCTGAAAGCTTTTACACATACATATACTATACCTGAAAAATCATAAGAGTTTTTATGATAAAGAAAGTTTGTGGTGGCGTTTTAATAATTCGAAAAAATGCAGACGATTTCGTGCGATCGACTTATAATTGATACGACAACTGACTCTTACAAATATTCTAAGCCTAACATAAGCTAAGGTGGCGGAGCGAGGCGAATTCGCTCTCTGAGCAATTAACGAAAAGAACACTTTATTATGCTCTCGCTCTGCCCTAAACCTAACTTACACTAGACTTCAAATTTTGACAACAACTAACTTAAATAACTTCAAAAAAATAAAGAAAGAAAATAAATGTGCGCTGAACTGCGCCCCCATGAAACGGTGTGGGCTTTATGTAACTGGTAACCGAGCCAGCCTGTGGATCCCCCTTTTTAAAACGTCCTCCATTGGCCGTCCTAATTTCGACGACTCGAACGACCCCGTCCTGTCTCGCGTGCACTGCCGTCACCCTGCCGATCAGCCACTTCTGAGGCGGCAGGTTGTCCTCGGCGACGACCACCAGCTCTCACACGGCGACGTCTGGCTCGCGCTGGTGCCACTTGGCTCGTGCCTGGAGCCCCAGGATATATTCCGTCGACCATCGCCGCCAGAACTGACGCTTGAGCGACGAGACAGCTTGCCATCGACTTAAGCAGGTCAGTTCCTGCTGCTCCTGTCCCCTTGCCGGCATTGCGCTCAATGGCCCTCCCACGAACAGGTGGCCTGGCGTGAGTGCCTCGCCGTCGCTGGGATCCTCGCTCATTGCTCCTATTGGCCGCGAATTGAGCACGGCCTCCACTGCTACCAACGTCGCACAGTGGCTCACTCAAGATACTCACGTGGCCAAAAATAAATCGGTCATTTCTCGCCCTGGAAAATCCTTAAATGCAGTTTGATAGAGAATTGTCCAAAATTTATAAATCCGTTTAGATTTTTTTAATTTAAGCAAACGGTTTCGGCGGTAGAGCCCATCAAACATGAAATGAATTTCGCTTTTTTATAAAAATGGTTTTTTATGAAAAATTTTTCATTTTTGCGATGAAATTGCATCCAAATTGTTCAATAAATTTTCCGTTTCTTAATTTTATCTAATAAGTGTGTAGATTCTAAAGCGAATGGTATAAAAATGTTGTTATTTTTTTGTTTTGAAGTATTTTAAATAATATTTTTACTAAAGCACTATTTTTGACATAGTTTTTTAACTTTAGATAGACTTTTAGCATAAAGTCCAGGCTTGTCCAGGCAAACGGGTATATTCGTTATTCCGTGGATATTTCTGCAACAACTTCAAGAAAGTCTAGGTGCCAACAAGTGCCAGTTAACTTTTTATTTAATAAACAATTCACGCACACCGCTTTTAAATGGGTCAAAATTGCGTTGTTGCGCACCCAAAATGGCGCTGGGCTCGCATTTTAGCGCAACCTACGGTACGGAATGGTCGTCATTTGAATGTGTTTGCGTTAAACTAGACCTTTATTGATATATATAAAAATTATAAATATAATATTAAGAATTAATTGTCTACCTAAATATATTAATGTAACCCAAAAAACAGGTAGTGATTATGTTATTTATAACCCTTTTTCGTACTCAATTTCCGCGTTTACTAAACCCAATTACCTAAGTTTGTAGATTTTAAAGGACTGAACATGTTAAATCTTTTGTGCTAAGTTGGTAAATAATAATAGAGATTAAGTGTCTTTGTTAAGTCACAGTCTACTTTTGGCAACCATCACGATATTAGTCAATGTCAGTTCTGATTAGTATTTTGTAATATAAACCCAATATTGAAACCGCAAAATGACTTTCAAAATTCGAGATGTATTTCAGATGTTTATTGATGCTCCAAGCTAAGAAGAGTTTATATTGACCGTTATGAGTACAGTAGACTGTGCAAAGAAAAATATGACGGAGGTCGACAAGATCAAAAACAAACTTCATAAAATGTTGGCACACGGAGGAAATCTCAACGAAAACCAATGTCTGTCAATCGGGGAATTATCAGAAGAAGTCTAGAAATCTATAAACAAGGAGTACAAGAAATATAGGTAATCGAATACTTGCAAGGTGACACGGTAGAGACAAAATGAAGACTATTTTAATATGGTATCAGTTTCCTCAGATCCACTGATATCAACAAAAAGATTTGTGAGAAGTCGCAATGAACTGCAAGAGTTTTATACTAAAGAAATGGTAGATTTAATGTGCATTGGTTGCGAACTTGAAGACAAGGCTGAGGAAAATTTAATAAACAAGAACATTAATTAAATACTTTTATTGTTATTAATTTATATAAATATAAAATAAACCAAATATATATAAAAGTTTAATTGAAATTATATTTTGTTTTTACGGGAATTTATCCGATATATTTGTATTGGAAACATCACATCCATCAAATATGTTCTCTATAGTGTATATATGTATTTAAAACATTAATTTATACATAATTATGTATATAAAATCACAAATTTACACATAAATTCCAAAAAAAAAAAACATACGATGTATGTCCCGTTTCACGAAAATCATCGTATAACACAAAATCCAACTTTGAACACCTACTGACAAATTGTCTATCGTCTAATTCATTTAATTTCATTTCAAAGCTACAGGAATTCTCTATTAAATGCTTTTTAAATTTTGGTGATATCTTACTTGAATCAAAAGATATGATATTTGCAAAGTAGAATGAGAAATCGAGCCACTGTGCGTCGTCTGTAGCTCTTCTGCCGTCAGCAGCAGGTTGCCGACCGTCCGTAGGAGTAGGTGCTTTGCACACTTCACACCTGCCTCCCAAAGTCCCCCGAAGTGCTTAGCCCTGGGCGGTATGAACGCAAATTCGCATCCGCTTCTTGAAGCGAATTCGCGAATTGCGTCCGCCTCGTCCTCTATTTCCGCTCGCAGCTCCTGCAGTTGCCGACTCGCTCCGATGAAGTTTGTCGCGTTGTCGCAATGGACGGTCTGGGGTATCCCTCGACGGCCGACAAACCTTTGGAAAGCCATAAGAAAGGTATTAGTCGAGAGATCAGATACTAATTCTAAATGAACCGCTTTGGAGGCGAAGCAAACAAACAATGCGATATACGACTTATATGTGGGCTTTCCACGCATTCGATAAGTCGTGCTAATTGGGCCACAGAAATAAACGCTGCAGATGGAAAATGGGCGGAGCGCTCGGAGTCGATCTGCTGGTAAATTTCCCATAATTTGGGAGAGCAGACAAGGTTTGCCATTAGAGCAACGAATACATGATCTCACTGTCTGACGACAGACCTCATGAGCATTAACTATCCAAAGTCGCTCACGAAGAAGACTCATGAGCGCTCTTGGGTCAGCATGACAATTTGTTAAATGGAAGTATCTTATATAGCTTCTAGCAAATTGCGAGCTTTTTGTAAGGAGCATCGGAAACTTAGCATCATATGAAAGAGGAGCATTCGCAAGTCGTCCCCCTACTCGCAACATCGAGAAAGAGCACCAAGATCCGGTATACTCCTGTATAAACGGATTGAGACGCTGCAGGCTATGACCCACACGCGTGCCCTTTCGAACCCTACTTAAGTTATCTTTAAACTCAACTTGTTGGATGACTTCAACTATTTTCTCGAAAGCTTCTTTTCTTTCAAGTGCCGTAGGCATTTTTTCAAAATGAATGTCTTTATGCTTGCATTTCTTAATGAAACGGAACACATAAGCGAACACTCTCAGCAGTCTGGCATGCGATGAATAACCATTGATCGCGTCGACAAGATCTGGTCGGTCTACCATTGCTGCCAGTCCAACAGTTGTTCTACGCACCTCCCACGTACGCATCTCATCTGTTACCAGATGCTGGTTAACCGGCCAGAATTCTTTCGGTTCCTTCAAAAATGAAGGCCCTTCGAACCAAATCGACGCGAGCAAGTCGTCAACATTGCAGCCTCTCGAAACCATATCTGCTGGGTTCTGCTTTGTAGGTACATGGCGCCATTCAGCATTCTCTGTCCACTCTTGGATCTCAGCTACACGATTTGACACAAATGTTGCCAAAGACGAAGGATGCGTCCGAATCCAATGTAGCGTGACTTCCGAATCAGACCAAAGGACAGTCCGTTCAATTGGTAATCTTATGAGATTTCTGATTCGGTGACAGAGATCTGCGAGAAGGTGAGCCGCACACAGCTCTAGTCTAGGTAGAGTCTTAGTCTTGAGAGGGGCTACTTTGGACTTCGATGTTAATAAGGATATCTGATAACCTTCTGCAGTATGACTGCGTATGTATACGCACGCGCCAAACGCTCTCATTGATGCGTCGGCGAAACCATGTATCTCGATCGGTGAAGTTGGCTCAGTATGCACGTATCGTGGTATCTTGATTATTTGCAACTGAATCAAAGTTGATTTTAGCTGCTGCCACGATGTGTCCAAGCTTAGAGGAATGGATTCATCCCAGTCTAGCTTTTGAGCCAAAGCTCTTGAAGCAGTATCTTTGCTTTAATTATTAAAGGGCTTAACAGCCCTAGCGGATCAAATAACCGCGACGTCACCGAGAGAATATTCCGTTTTGTCGCTTGAAGACCCATGAACGAATCGTCTATCTTAAATTGAAAGACGTCTTCAAGCGTCTTTCAAGCGACAGAAAACGCCGCTTAGCAACTTCGTAAGAGTTTCCAAGCTGATTGGGATCCGATTTAAATGGCAGTCTTACTTCAAATCGACCTGACGGCAATATTTTCAAATTATTTAGAAAGTGGCTCTCACATAACTGCTGTTCAACTGTTCGTCCCTTTTAATTTGAAGGCAACTCTTCCAATGACCAAAATTTCTGCAAAGTGTTGTCTATTGAATTACAAAAGTCTTCTTGGCAGCTCAGATTGACAACCTGAGACTTTTTGGGATTTGTCGACGTAAAGCGTCCAGAGACAATCCAACCAAGAAGAGTTTTTTGCAGAATCGGACAATTCGGACCTTGTTTAATTTGACCGACAGAAAGAAGTTCAAAGAACGTCTCAGCTCCGATGAGCATGTCGATCTTCTGTGGCTTGTGGACATATGGATCAGCCAATTGCAGGTTCTCCGGGATTTTCCAACCACTAACATTGACCGTGTGATCCGGCTGGTAGCGGGAAATCGTCTTTAAGATCCACAGATCTAACGAGAACTCGATACAATTGACTAGCGACTTCATCATTGTATGTATCTTTTTTCGAACTTGTGTATTGCACTGAGCAATTTCAAGTAAGCTGATACTAGCCTCTTCTCTACGCTACGTTAAGCTAGCTCGTCTGTGACAAAATTAATTTATGATCCAGAATCGAGCAGAGCCCTGGCCAAAACGAACTCGCCACTTTTCGTTTTAACGTTCACGACTGCTGTAGCCAGGATAACATTATCAGACACATTCGCATGCATCGCATGTGAGGTGGATGGTTGATCTTGTGCGGAGTCAAGGGGTGGTGGTAACGCTCGAGTGTTAGAAACTGCAGAATATCTATGCAATAGCGTATTATGAGCACGACTGCATCAATTTAATATCGAATGTCCTTCGGAATTACAGTATACACATTTTGCATTTTTAGCACTAGCCACAGAACACGAAAATGAACTTCGATCATTTTTGGAAACAGCCTTAGACTCTGACTTAGAGCCATCGGACGCGATTTTTACTGAATCCTCAGCAGACAGATGTTGATACCTGCGGCTTAAGGCTGTTTCACAATCAGTCCACAATGGAATAGATGAATAATCGAGTTGGTTCTCCCATTTTCGTCTGGTCATTGGGTCAACTTTGTTCATAACTAGGTGGATAAGAATTGCGTTGGAAATTTTCTTGTCATCACCGATTGAAAGAAGTGAGCCATAGATGGCAGAGACAGTGTCAATCATTGTTCGTAAAGCTGGAGCCGAAGGATGTGTCAACTTCGGCAAGCTGAAGAGAGCTGCGATATTCTCACTGAATATAAGACACTCATTGTCATAAACTTTCTTCAGGCTTTCCAATGCTTTAGAATAATTGTCCTCGGTGACTTGGAACGCTCTCACCGTTCCTAGAGCTTCACCAGAGAGACATGACAACAAATGATTGAACTTCTCGATAATCGGAATTGTGCCATCGTTATGAACAAGTGTTTCGAACAGGCTAATAAAATTCTTAAACTCGGAGTATTTTCCACTAAACTTGGGAAGCGCAAGATGCGGAAGACGTGTGCGCGGAACTGCGACAGGAAGAACTGCCTGCGTAGCAGGACTTAAATTCTTAATAACGGACTTTAATTTAGCTTTCGTCGTTATGCAGAGCTCTTCTAGCTCACTACGATATTCATCTTCGGGATCAAAGGTTTCTACTCGAGTCTGATACTTTAACGCGTTCTCTATATATGAGGCCAACATTTATAATCTACACTCCAATTCTGTAGATTCTAGGTTTAATTTACCTTTATTACGCTGGTCATAAAAGCGCAATATGCTTTTAACGCACATATTGCGTTTCTTCTTTGAATCGTCGAAACTTTCCTTAGTTGCCATTTCGATTTTAAAATTCGATTTATTGTTTAATTAACAAATTATTAAATTATAATTAATAATAATCAAAATTAATGAGTTAGTTTTTATCAATTAATATTTCATTTTAATTATTTTAAACAAATATCGAATTAAAATATTATTAAATTGTTTGCGATTCAATTTTTCACGAAATAAACTCAAGTTGGCAAACGACTTGAGAAAAGCAATATGCCTGACCAGCAATGTGTAGGGGAGCTAACCTCACTTGACCGAAGTGCGCCAACGCAAGTGCGTACAATAACAATGCACAGCCGCTAAGCACAAAGCAAAACGAAAATAGCGGACTGCAGCTGGCTTGTTATGTACGTGTGTGTGTGTATGTATGTGCCTACTGCTCGTATATACAAGCGCTTGGTAACAAGTAATCGCCGAATTCACAGTGATTGCGAGTGATAGTACGGCAAGGAGGGAGGGGAACGAGAACGACTGAGCGAAATAACAGTCGCTCAGAGCACTAAATCGCACATATAATGTTGATCTAATATAATTATTTACTTCACTCCAAAGTGGTAAATAATTAGTGCATGCAAATTCTCAACTACTTTACATATGTGCCAAGAATTGAAAGCGTCGGCTTTATTAGCACAACCAATGCCAAACTTTTTGTTGGGCTTTAAATTTTTAGCACAGTACCTGCTGTTCCGGTTTCTGGACTTCCGACGCTACTTTCCTTGGCATTGTCCAACGATAGCAGCTGAACTTTGCAGCTACAGTCTGTTGGTTTACAACCGGCGCGATTAATTTGTTAGGTTTAAACACTGAACTTCAAATCGCGTCGCGAGCCACACACAAATTATTGCACTTTCGAGTTATTTTATGTAGAGCACTGTTTATAAATACTTAGATCACTTTATTGAAACTGTCCGGGGCGCCATGAAAAATCATAAGAGTTTTTATGAAAACGAGAAAGTTGTGGTGGCGTTTAATAAAGATAAAAAATATGCAGACGATTTCGTGCGATCTAGTGTACTTTTCTTCGACAACTAACTCTTACAAATATTCTAAGCCTACACTAAGCTAAGGTGGCGGAGCGAGGCGAATTCGCTCTCTGAGCAATAATGGAATGAGTACTTTATATGCTCTCGCTCCGTCCTAAACCTAACTTACACTAGACTTCAAAATATGGCAACAACTAACTTAAATAATTACAAAAGAATAAAAAGAAAAATTAAAATGCGCTGAACTGCGCCAACACACACATACATTTTTTTTAGTATTTCATTTATTTAAAAACAAACTTTTTTTTATATATGGGAAGGTATGTTGGGTTAAACAGACTGCTTAAGGAGTTGAGCTCACCCAGTGGTCATTCGGCCCGTTGTGGTGTCTGTTAACTGTAGGAATAGGTAGGGTTATGGGCAGGTTGACGGGGGAGAAAAGGAGTTTTACATTCTTATATTCCTAGTTGGTCCCGTTGGGCGGGATTCGCCCCTTGATTCAACCAGTGGAGTTCACGAAGAGCACCAAGTCCTCCAGTCGCAGTTTTGCTAGACGGCCCAGTTCCTCGAAGAAGGGTTTCCCGAGGAAACGGGTCCTCCTAAGAATTGCAGGGCAGTCGCAAATAAGGTGTTGGATACTCTCCTCTTATTCCTTATTCTCACAGCTGCGACAGAAGTCCTGTGGTGGTACACCGTACCGTACTGCCATTCGGCCAATGGCACAGTGACCCGTTAGGACTCCTATCAACACCCTTATCCTGTTCTTGCTAAAGTGTAGGAGTTTAGATGATCGCTTTGGGTTACGTTCTGGCCAGATCGTTTCGGCTATATAGAATCCGTGAATCGTTTCCCAATACTCTTCCACCCAGTCCTCGCTGATCTTGCCAGTTCGGAGAGGACATACTGAAGATGTCTTTGTAAATCAGTCACCGCACTACCTGCCGGTAGCGCTGATCCTTGCCTAGCACATTCGCCAGCCCTCTCGTTGCCTGGTACACCGAGTGCCCAGGCACGAAAACAAGACTGATTGAATGGTGGCATCAGTTCTGTGCTGTGACTGTGTTTCGAATGAGTTTGCTCTTGGTGGTGTTTGAGGACAGAGCCTTAAGGGCTACATGGCTGTCGACGTAAATAGATATGTTCCTTGAAGGTCCCTCCAAGGTGGATATCAGTTAAGTCGACTGCTATACGGCTTAGTTCTCCGCACAGCACCAGTCCGGAAGATAGATTGACAGCTCGTTCCTACGTAGATATGTTTTTTGCTGCCAGTCGGTCCGTGATGGGAATACAGTGTTGAACCTGTATTCCCACTTGTGTTCTGGAACGCAATTGTTCTCCTTGTCTGATCCAGCATTGCTTTCCACTAATCGTAGAATAGTGCTGTGACCTTTTGGACTTGGCTTAAGGAGGTTCAGAGCTCTGAGCCTGGCCGCATTCCTGGCCGCCGCGTACTTTATGAAGATGTCTATCGTTCCAAGTCTAGCATGTCATCTAGGGCCGCTTGGGGCGGTGGAACGTATACATCCCGTTACATCCAAGAAGCAAGCCAGTCTTGGCACTTTTTGGAGATTTAGTGCAGGCCGTTTCCCACCATACTAATGCTCCATAAGTTAGTATGGGTCTGACAACAGTTGCATAAATCCAGTGGATAATATACGGTTGTAGCCCCCAATTTTTCCAAAAAGTCTTTTTGCACACAAAGAAGGCTTGTTGTGCCTTTTTCATCCTCTCCGAGTTTTTTTTTTCCAACAGAGTTTAGAGTCGAGAATTACTCCTAGGTACTTTGCCTCCTTTGCCAGTATGAGCTGTGCTCGGTAACTTGTGAAGCTCGGTCTTTTGTAGGTTTGCCCCGAGACCATTCTGCTCCGCCCACCTTAGAGTGAAGCCGAGTGAATTTTCCATCAGATCACCAAATGTTGTCAAAAAAAACTTGCCAGTCACCAGTAAAACCAGGTCATCAGCATAGGCCGTTACTCTGCATCCCCTATTTTTCAGTTTTAGAAGAAGGTCGTTGAGAACTAGATTCCACAATAGAGGAGCTATAACTCCTTGAGGCTTTCCCCTCGTGGCCAACTTTCTAATCTTCGATGTGCAAAGTTGGGAGTTGATCACTCTGCAGCTGAGCCACTGATTGATCATCGGGTGTGAGCCAATTTCGATTCTGACATTGTTGAAGGTATGCAAGGTATTTTCAACCAATTACCTCATGCAGTGCTGTCTCAACGGATCTACCTTTGAAATTGGCGTGTTGAGAACTGCTGAAGACATGTGGGGTCAGCTTTGTTCTGAGATATAGATCCAGAAGTCGTTCTAGCGTTTTTAATATAAACGATGATAGACTAATCGTTCTATAGTCTTTGGCTGAACAGTGGTTTATCTTTCCTGCTTTGGGAATGAATGCCATTCTCACTTCTCTCCAGATACTTGGGATGTATTCTATAGTGAGGCATCCCCTAAAGATTCTCAGAAGCCATGGCACGAGATCGTGACACGCAGCTTGCAACATGGCCGGTCTAACGCCATCCGGTCCGCTCACATTTCACGTACACTACCCCCTCAGACTCTTCACTAAATTTGGAGGCAGTAGCCCACCCCCCGTAATCAGCTTAAAAACAGCCCGGGAAGTGAGTGCTCACGAGAAGTTCCAAAGATTCCTGGCTGTCTCTAGCGAAATTGCCGTCCAGGTCACATAGGATACCTGGCTTAGTGGGATTCTTAGCTAGTAACCTTCGAAGTCTGGACGCTTCAGTGGTTCTGCTCAGATCCTCGCAGAAAGCAGCCCATGAGTCTCTTTTGGCCTTCCTACAGAGTCTTTTAAAGGTCTTGAAACTCAGGTGATAGGTGTCCCAATCATCTTGACAATTTCTCGCCTTAGCCTTGTTGTGTAGCCTCCTTGTCTCCTTCCTGACTTGACCTAGCTTCTGTGTCCACCACGCGCTGCGATTGGACTTTGGAGGTCGGCTAATGGGGCAGGATACAAGAAAGGCTTTACAGAGTACCTCGGTTATGGTCCGGGTCGATTTCTCCAAAGTGCCAGGGTGTCTCATATGTCCTACTGGGTGTGACGGTAGAGACTCCCTGACATACTTAACAAATTTACCCCAGTCCGTTCGTTTCGGGTTTCTGAATGGCGTTTTTTCCCCTCGGGGCCACTTAATCTCAAACACTATCCTATAGTGAGAGCAGTTATCTATTGTAAGGGAGTCGTTGTTAGTCGCTAGGGTTAAATCTATAACCTCTCCACGGCTCTTATTGCGGAATGTGGGGTGGTTGCCCCTGTTACCCCTCTTTCGGTGCGTGCTGAATCAGGGCTTTGATGTTATCCGATGGCGGTACCTCTTCCTCGTATGGTAAATATGCGGATGCCAGGTATAGGTTGCGCCTGTTCCTCCTTTCGCATAGTACCACCGTCAGGTTTTCGCTGCTGTAACAAGGGGAGAAAAGAACATTTAGTCCAGCTCTTACCACGATACAGGTTCTTGACTTACCCACGGTCCTTGGGACAAGAACATGGTATCCGCGAGAACCCAATCCACAAAACCCTCTCACTCACGATCCAGTGTTTCTGAATGAGAGCCACGTCTACCCTCTCCTTGTCCATGAACCGTAGTAGGTCAGCTGACGGAACCCCAGAGTGATGCAGATTAATCTGCAGCACCCTAAGATTTCCCGGCAGTCCTAGCATCCCTCCCGTCCGGTCCAGGGATGTATGCTCTGATACATCCTAGACTCATCTTCAACTGGCCCTTCTTCAGGAGTTGGCTATTGGACTCTGCACCAATGCTGATCCAGAGATCCTTGCTGTTTCCGTTTTGATGGACTTCTCTAAGATGAGCCAATTACCAGCAGTGACTTTCCCTTCTGGGTCACTTCTCTCGATAATGGCCACCTGAAGCCAGGTTTTGCCGCTCTTTTTACCTTGCGTTTCCCTTTTTGGGAGTGCGGTCAGTGCAGGTATGTAGTGATCTTTCCGGGAATTGGATCTCGCCGCAGGTAATGCTGCTAGCTTCGAGTTGGAAGGTGTTGCCTCCCTGTTAGAAGCAGCCTCAGTCTCCTGCTGTCCTCTTCTTCGCCGGTTCCGCTGACTGCACTACTATGCTGTGCGAGGGGTTTTGAGTATTACCAGACTCGGTAAGTCTCTCGCACCGTCTCACGTTGTATTCATGCTTTTTTTCAGCTTCCTCTCCTTCACGTTAAGCGACTCCGGATTGCGGCCTTCAAGTTCCCTAAGGAACTTGAGTGAGGTCTTGTACCCTGAGCGCTGTTTGCGTTGGAGGTCCTCCAGTTCGTCGTTGCGATCCGACGCGACCGTACCAGCTTTTGCCACCTCGCTGGGCCCCCTGTTCTGTGGCTCGTCCTCCAACAGCATACGGCCTAGCGCAAGCGCTAGTTCGTGAAACGTTATGGTCGGGCCTGTGAACAGGAATTCCGATTTGATGGCTACTGGCTCTAAATCGACGCCTTCCTGCCATCGGAACAGACTTTCGCTTGCCGCATTGTGACCGCTAGCGACACGCAGAGAGGGTTGCTCCTCTTCGTGCCCGCCGGTGGTAGCAGTCACTATTTCCACCGAAGTTTGGGCTGACATCCCAGCCCAACTTGCTTCTCCTTCCATCCTGAGTGGTGGGCGGGAAAGGAGGGGGTTAGTTAATTTTGTTCTTGAGAACCACCCCATAGTGTTTTAGGCCTATCCAGGTACCTCTAAACCATGGTAGCGTTCAATTACACCCCATCGATAGTTTTCCTAATCGACCGCGAGTCACCGACCGCCGCCTCAGCTAGACTCCGCAAGACCTCGGTCCAGCAAGTGACTATGCATCACCCAATCGATCGAGATGATGCAGAGTCCATTGCCCGGCCGACACCCTCGTGGAATTTTCAGTTAGAGGATTTTTGCCAGCCTAACTTTATTTATATATACTTAATTTACAATTTAATTAGTAAAATAGGCTAATCTATATTTTTGCTGAAACGAAACATAAAATAAAAGTTAATGCAATAATATATATGTAATTACATATATTTTCCTTATTCTGTAATTAACTTACTTTTTATGACCGGCCAGTTTTTCTAAAAGACAATAAACATAATTACAAATATGGTATTGGATATGTTTAATTTATTTACATGTTTAAAAGCTTTCAATAATAAAAAAAACAAATCTTGCCTCTTATTAAACGTTGTTCACATAACACGTGTTCAGCTAGCACTGATGCGCAAAATACAAATAAGTGACAAAAAATCCCATACAGATGAAGAACGAAACAAGCATAGACATTAATTCAACTGGAAGTCTTAGCTGAATCGAGCAGTGACGGACTAAGGGTTAGATCGAATTTGAAGCTGACTTTGCCGCAGGAAATTCCTGTGTATGCAGCGAACGTTTACCATACTGAAGTCGTAGCTGACCGCCCATTTCAATGGGGATGTGATCCCTACTACATGAAATTTTCCGTTCTAAAATGTACCGAATATATTCCTCACATGTTTTCCTCAAGTTCTATAGGATATGCATACATAACCGATTACAAACTTATAGTTACACCACACCCTTCAGGACCTTATTTAACAAGTAAACATCACTGTATATCAATTATTCAATTAATTGTATTATTATTAAACCCCTTCTGACAAAGTAACAATGTCAAGAGCATACGGGCAATGTGCGTAGAAACAATTTTTTTTTTTATATAAGAATAGTTTTTATCAGGGATTCAAACCGAAACCGTAACCGTTAACCGGTCTTAACCAATGATTATTATTATGATTATTAAAGGTGTCCTTGCGGTCCCACCCACTCAAGTTAGCGTCGCACGCCTCTTTTCTGGAGTCAAATTTATGATGAATATCTTAAGGAACAAATTGAACAATAAAACATTATTTTAATTGTTATTTATTTTTAATATTAAATATTGAGCTCATTAATTTTAAGTTGAAATCTGTTGAAAATGTATTGCTGTATAATAAATTTTCGTATAAAATAAAATGAATAAATGAATATGAATATTAAAGTTAAAAATGTATAAAAAATACTTTTTTTTATGAACCGAAATGATACCGGTATTTTGAAACCGAAACTTAGGAATAACGGTGAACCGTTACGAAACCGATATGAAAAAAATTTTCGTAACCGTTAACCGAAAACCAAAACCCGACCATAACCGAAACCGTAACGGAAACCTTTATTCCTTTCGGTTTGAATCCCTGCTGTTGGTACTCATTTAAAGTTTGTCGTGTGCGACATCGTAAAAGTAAAATGTTAAAATAAAAAAAAAAATTTCAATTATTTTTAGTTGTATATAAAAACACAAAATATAAATTTGCCTAAGTTAAAATAATTTTTTTGAGCAATTTTAATATTATTTTAATATTTTCTGTTGGAAGTTGCGCTTTGTATAAGAATAAATATATTTGGATAAACCTAACTGAAAAATATTTTTTAAGTTTATATTTTTTTTTGTTAAAATAAATATTTTGTCGATATTAAAAATCATTTATAATCACCTAATGCACGTCTTATTGCTTAACAAGTTTAAAAATAAACATAAAATGTTTGATTTAACAAAATGTCGCGTGCGACATGTCGCGTGTGTTAATGATTAAAACTAAATAAAAAAAACCACTTAATATTTTTGAATTAAATAAACAATATTATGATACATTAATTCATAATATTCTAAAATTAATCTCATAAAAATACTCCTTCAGGTTTCGTTAAAATCAGTACCTGAACTGTTCGCCCTAAAAGCGACCTCTGTTTTTGTCACACGCGAATGCCTTTTATTTTTATATTTACATAGAAAACGAATTAATTATATAAAAACGATGCGTACGAATGTCGCATTCGTCATTAGAGAAATGCCCATATGTAAAAATTTGTACAATGTCTCCACACTTAAGGAAAAAGAATCAAAAATGCAATAAGGTCTCATTTTTTTACAAATTAAAAAAAAATTCATAATGTAATTTTTACTTCATCTAATTATCTTACGAAGTCAGTTTAGACTTATATTAAAGCGATTTTGCTAACCTTACTAGACAACATTTTCCATAGTGGCTATGGCTTGGCCGCAGTGTTCAATTGAATTTTCAACTGTTCCAGCTTTTTCCCGCCAAACTAGCTGTTTTTCAAAAAAGTTCTAGAACAAAAGTTTCTTAGATTTTTGCAATTAACATAGTCAACAAGTTTCATTACGATATCTCAAGGACTGGTCCAAACAAAACAATACACATAATTTTAATCCCAGCTCGATGACGTTATCAATATCTTAAAATTCCATTCTTTTTGGAACGAATGGTCCGATCTGTGTGAATGAAGTACCGTTTCCAAAAATTGGCGCTTTGTGTCCCAACCGAAGCTCCACATTCAATCGTGCAAAGTTTGACAAATACATGCAAATGGTTATATCTCGAAAATTATCTGACTGATCGGAGACAATAGTATGTCATATTAAAACCACAGGAATTACCTTTCGAATGATATATAACTTATTGCGATTGGTCCAGCCAATCTCTATATCCAATATTGCGTTTATATATATGTATATATAATGGCCTGCAGCGCAACAATCTTCACTACGTTTGAGTTTTTAGGGTTTGCTTTCGTCACTAGCGTGGACTGTCGTTCACAGTAGTAAAAGTAATATTGAAAAATGTAGCAATTTACTTTGATATTCAATTGCTTATAATAAACTTCAAATTCTTTAATTTCAGACATTGAGATCAGAATTCACTTTGTAATGGTAGCCTCTTGATATCGAAATGTCGATAAACATTCAGCTGTTGCTAGCGCCACCTGGCGCGAACAAGCGACAACAAGCGGAAACAGCTGAACCAATCTGAGGCTACCAAAATGACTCAAGAGTAGGGAAGGTAGGATCTAGAAAGAAATAAGGGGTTAGATGAAGGGAGGGAGAAGGCAGGAAGGAAAGGATAGGTTAGGCAGTCAAGTTCCTCAAGTGGTCTAAAGCGACTGCCAGCAGGCCGTTTTTAGACCCTTTACTTTAAAAAAGTAAAACGAGTCTATTAAGTTTGTCAAAATGTGCGTAACAGGTCGAAGGAAGTCTGGCAGACCCCATAAGGTACATATATTCTTGATCAGCATCAACTGCCGAGACGATATAGCCATGTCCGTCTGTCTGTCTGTCCTGGTGTGTCCGTCTGTCGTGCTGTATGAACACGTACATCTCAGAGACTATAAGAGCTAGTTTCATTAAAGTTTTGATAAAGAAATCGAGCGCGGCAGGCAATGCTCTGCATGACATTTGCATGAGCAATTGCCAGTTCGAATTCTCACGCGCCTTTCAACAATCATTACAATTTAAAATCAACCGCATGCCAATACCAACAGGCCCTTGTCACCTGAACTCCCACGCAGCAGTCGCCAGCAACACATCAGTAGCCGTCGCCCTAAGCGAGGCCAGCGCAGGCTCAGCAAGCAACAGGCTTTCCGTAGGACGTCTGTAGCAGCAAGTCGGGAGCCGTTGCTCTACTCGAAGCCAGCGCAGGTGACGCCGCCAGCACCTGCAAATAAATAAAAATATTAATATATAGGCCACCAATCAATTTTTTTATGTAAATATATACATATATGTGCGTGGGGGAACACGGATAAATTTTCAGTACCTTTTGATATTTGCCCATATGCCCCTTGGTCCCCCAAAAGAGTTCCTTAGGGTAATCTCGACCTGCAATAAAGATATAAGGAGAGAACATTATACATTCAAATGTACACATTTATCACCATTTAATACATGCGCCCCACCTGAAACACACACATATATAAGTATATAGCCACCGACTAATTATAACATTATTATATTTATTCATTATATATCACTGTTATTTATTATATTCATTTTATTTTTAGACCTTTTACTTTAAAAAAGTAAAATGGGTCTATTAAGTGTGTCAAAATGTGCGTAACAGGTCGAAAGAAGTCTGGCAGACCCCATAAGGTATATATATTCTTGATCAGCATCAACAGCCGATCGGATAATAAACTAAGTTATTCAAAACTCAATATTACTCAGTGTCGTGCCAAAGGAAGAAGAAGAGCATGTTGACGTTACAACGCGCTATGGGGTACTATTAGTGTAAATCTTATTTACTTTTTGAAGAATAAGTAAAGGGTCGCTAATAGTCGACTTCGACTGTAGCCTTTCCGACTGGTTATATTTATCTCCGTGTTGAAGTTGTTTTGGCTGTACCGCGAAGTTTCGTCAAGTGTTGTGAAACTTAATGTATAAATAACTATCGCAAGTTAAATTAAATTAAATAATATTGTTACCCGACTCGTCCGGTATTGAGGTCGTACTCATCCCTTAGTAATGCAGAGAGCTAGCCGGCAAACCGATACTTGGCTGCAAACGATAAGTCGGATCAGAACAACTTTCATATTTTATGCTTAATAATTAACTTAAAATTGATTAATCTAAAACAATAAGATCTGAATTTCCTTTGATATTCAATTGCTTATAATAAGCTTCAAATTATTAAATCTTAGTCAATAAGTTCCGAATTAACTTGCGTTATCCAGTCAGATTTACTTAAAACAAGCCGAACAATCGGGACCCTGACCGTAATATACCCTGTGGATCTACAGGGACCCGCTCAAATTCACTCTCTATCTAATTCTCTTGTAATTCGTTTTTTTCTATTTGTGAGCGAAGGGGGAGTGGCATCGCGATGAATTTTTTTGCACACATTTTTTTTATTAATGCTGTGCTGTTATTTATTGGATCTTCTCCAGAGGGAGACTAGCAATAAGTGTATCAAATCTTAAAACAATAAGTTATGTAACAGCCATGTTGACTGAATCCAGTTTAAGGACCCTAATGGGATATTGCTGGGCGTTGCGTTGGAGGCGTGTTCGGTTGCACACCAGAGATAAGCACCTTGCAAAATGATTTTAGTGCAAAGACAGTTTGAGGTGGTACTTTGTTTTTGTTAGGCTTTCTCGTCCTTTACGGGTAGAATGTTTAGATGTCTGTGAATGTTTTCGTTACGAACATACCATGGCGCGCCAGTGATGGTTCATAGGAATTTGGATTGTGCGCGCTGTATGATGTTATGATGTTAATGTTGATACTCGCATTCCTCCAATGATGCGAGCCGTAGATGCAGATTGGTTTTAGAGTGGAATTGTAGAGTAGGACCTTGTAATCAAAGCAGAGTGGCGAACGAGAATTTATAATCCAGTGGAGGCTATAAACTTTGAGTGATTTTTGCATTTTTTAGACCCTTTACTTTAAAAAAGTATAAGGATCTATAAAGTTTGGCAAACAAAAATATGCGTAACAGTTCGAAAGAAGTCTGGCAGACCCAATTAATTCTATATTCTTGATCAGCATCATCAGAAGAGTTGATATAGCAATGTCCGTCTGTCATGCTGTATGAACACCTAGATCTCAGAGACTATAAGAGCTAGAGTAACCAAATTTTGAAATGCCCCCTTCCTCGTCCAAAAATCGCAAACAAAATTTTTGACACCCCTTAAAACCCAAATAGTATTAAAGCTAGAATCTTGAATTTTGGCACACAGGACAAGCATCAGGGTCCTAATGTATCCTGATCGGATAATAAACTCGAAAGTTATTCAAAACACAATATTACTCAGTGTCGGTCCAAAGGAAGATGAAGAGCACATTGACGTACAACGCACTATAGGGTACTATTATTGTTACTTTTATTTCCTTTTCGAATAATAATTAAGGGTCTCTCATAGTCGACTTCGAGTGTAGCTTTTCCGACTGGTTTATCTTTGGTGTATCTCCGCCAGGTAAGTCACTTCATCAGCTTGGGGAAGCTGCGTATTGTATAATGTTCAGAGTAAACGTTACGTGTTTGCACTTTTGCTCGTTTATTTTAGCGGTATCGTCAGCAAACGTAGATGGTCGCAGTCCTCGTTTTACGGTACATACGATGTGAATAGATCATAAAGGGTTGACCCCAGTACCCTGCCTTGAGGAATTCAAGCTTCTTTACTGTGGTAGTAGCGTTGCATCTCACTGCGAAGACTTTGTTGTAGAGGTACGACTCAAATAGCTTGTGAGTATGTTCAGGCAGTAATATTTTGATTTTATGCATGAAACATTCGAGCCAAACTCCGTCGAATGCTTGAGAGATATCGACGAATATTACACTGCAGTATTCCCGGTTTTCGCATGCAGTACGTATTGCTGATGCTATTCGGATGACATGCTCGATAGTTCCATGGTTCTCCCGGAAGCCAAATTGATGTGCTGGAAAGTATCAAAGTCTTGTAATTGCGTTGAAGAGCTTACAATCGAGGCAGATAGCGCAGTTTGGAAGTTCAATTACCATTTTTGGAGTTATTAAATCACAACCTGGCGATTTTTTTGGTTTCAGTTGGTCTCTGATGACTGTCGCAATCTCGTTAGGCAGAAACTCAATTGGCTGTCTCAGTTTGGCTACGAGTTGGTAATGCCGCCAGTTCGAATGAATTAGTTACGGGATTTGGCTTCTGTTGGTTTTGTCTTTGTCGCTGCGGGCCCAGCTGCCTGAAGAGTTTCTTATGGGAATGGCAGGTTCGGTCGGTGCGGCAAGATTTGGATGAGCCCTTCACAACGGATTCTTTGTGCTAGTTGGCGATAGTTTCTCTATGTACCGACGTTGAGCGTCTTCTTCGTATTGTTTTAGAGCCTTGGTGAGTCTGCGAGTGGCTTCTTTGAGGCGTTGTTTTGAAGATGGCGATCTGTAGGTCTGCCAATCTCGTCGCAATCGTCGTTTTTGCACAACAAGTTCTTCAATTTGCCGATTGGTTTTGTATTAGCTGGACTGCGCAGATATCCCTTGCGGAGTTGAAGTTTTGGCTACTGCTACGGGCAGTCGATGTCCTCTTCGATGTTGAGCTGCGGGGTTAGCTGAATATGGGAACTAACATTTTTCTTGTATTTAAGCCACTTGGTTATGTGCGTTGTCAGCCTATGAGGATGCTCTATGATTTGCGGGCGTTGGAGAAGATTTAGTAGCACCGGGGAGTGATCGGGTGATAGGTCCGAAAGTGATTCGGCACTTATCAGATTGCGTTCTTTGAATGTTCTTTGTGACTGTGAAGTCAATTAGATCTTGTAGCTTTCTGGGGTCTTCTGGCCAATATGTTGGCCTACCTGGGGAAACGTAGTCCAGTTTGTTGTTTGGTTTGATGATTGCGTTGTATAACGGCTTTCCTTTGGGGGTCCCAAGGCGGTATCCCAAGGCGGTATCCCAAGGCGGTATCCCAAGGCGGTATACCCAGTGCGTGTGCTTGGCATTGTAGTCTCCGGCTGCTATAAATCGCTCCCCTAGAGTATTGTAGAAGTCCATGAAATGACCCTCAGAGATTGTAAAGCGAGGTGGGCAGTAAACAGCGGCAATGGTGAGATTGCCGTTACCCGATTGTACGTTTATATATGTAGATTGCAAATAATTTGTTGCAAACATTTTATGAAAATGGTGTTTGATGCTGTTTCTGATTAAGATGCAAGTTCCACCGTGAGCTTTGCCATCCGGATGAACTGTACCGTAAAACAAATAACCTCGAATTTGGAAGTTGTATTTGCATGTGAGGTTCGTCTCTGCGAGCAGCATCACGGTATGTGTCGGTCGTACAGAAGTTGAGTTAGTTCAAGTTTGTGCCGTGAAACACCATTGGTATTCCACAGAGATATTCGCAGAGACGCCATTGATTATTTGGACTGTTGAGATGCAAGCATCTGTATCAGTGTGTTTTGATTTTGCATGAGGTTTTGCATAGATGTTCTCATGAATGACATGAAGTCCATCATTCTTTGGTGCAGAGTAAAGATAATGGCTTTAATAATCTTTTGTGGCTGCCCCAAGGGCTGGTGAGAGCTTACCGTACTTGGCACTGCTTCAATTTCATGTGGAATCGCTGGTGTGTGGGTTGAGCTTTCTAGTCCTGTTTTTAAAGCACTTGCAAACGAGGTGCCTTTGATAGTGTTTTGCGGGACCAAATGAAGATCTTGCTGCTTTAGCGAAGAAGACGTCAGGTGTAGTTTGGGATGGTATAAACACATTTGGTGTGTTTTGGGTGTGTGTCGTTGTTGCTCGTCGGATTCGGATTTTCAACTCTTTGTAAAGTATACAGCCTCTGTAGAGTTTGCTGCGTGGTTTCCTCCGCAGTTTCCACACATTTTTTTACTAGGGCATTTTTGTTAGCAGGGCAAGGGTCAGAGCCGTGAGAGTCCCCGCAAGCTACACAGACTGATCGAAGAGTGCAGTAAGATCTAGTGTGGCCGTATTCTTGACAATTTGTACATTGCACTGGTCCATTGCGCTTGTGTGGTTCTTCAACATAGATCCTGCGATGCAAAAGGAACTGCAGCTTGTAGATTGGATGTACTTCGTTTTTCTTCAATGTTATATTGTCTGGCTCAAGCTCGACCCTGAAGAGTGGTTGCGGCTTTTTATTTTTATACCCTGTGGGGGTATATTAAGTTTGTTAAAAGTATGTAACGGGCAGAAGGAAGCATGGCCGACCCAATAAAGTATATATATTCTTGATCAGCATCAATAGCTGAGTCGATATAGCCATATCCGTCTGTCCGTCGGTGTGTCGGTCCGTCCGTATGAACGAAAGGATCTCAGAGATGGTAAGAGCTAGAAGCTTGAACTTGGTGTCCCAGCACTGGTAATTTTTGAAGGCAGATCAAGTTTATCTTTTTTTTTGGATGCCACGCCCTCTTTGCCCACAAATTAAGTAAATGCTTATAAAGCAAGCAGTTTTGTACGACAAAAACCTCATAACAAGGGCAGTTTTGTAGCTAGAGACTTGAGATTTGGCACATATGATAAATATTTTGTGGTCAATGTGTCCAGAAAGCTTTATCACGGGCCCCCCTTGCCCACAAAACGGAAAAGCTTATAACAAGAGCAATATTGCAGTTAGAGAATTCAGATTTGGGACGCATGATGAATAGTTTGTGGTTCATGTGTCCAAAAATTTGTATTGCGATGCCACGCCCCTTTCGCCCACAAATTAAAAAAAACGAATTACTAGAGAATTTCATCTGAAGTGAATTTGAGCGGGTTCCTGTAGACCCACAGGGTATATTACGGTCGGGGTCCCGACTGTTCCGCTTGTTGTTGATAATATTTGTCACCTTCTTGGCGAGAAAACCATTTTCATGTAGAGCTTCTGTGATTTTGACAGGCGTTACCTCTGGTTCTATGCCCTTAAGTACCACTTGCAAGCCCTTACTGCTATTTAGTTGGTATGTGTAATAGTTATTCTTAGTGTCGTTGAGGTATTTTGACACTATTCGGAAATGCTTTTCAGTTTTTTTTTGAGATTTGTTTCACGATTATTCCCTTTAGTGAGTGAAATAACATGAAAGTTGTTATTCCCGACCAGCTCAACAATTTTGTTTACAAGTGCATTGCAAATCTCCTCCCGAATGTATATAGGTGGGGCTTTTGTTTCTTTGGGACATCTTGTCCAGCTTCGGGTTGACGAGTCTCAACATCAGCCAGAATGGAGTATCTATTAGAGTTCATAGTCTCAGGAGTTTCGCTGACATTATTGGCACGGTTAATTTTTGGTTTGTTTCCATCTTTGCCTTTTGAGGGCTGTGTTTGCGCTTGATTTAGATGTAGCGATCCATACCAGTCTCAACAGCCGGTCCCGTTTTCTTGCTTTGATTTAATTCCTTTATTTGCGAGTTGTTGTCATTGCTTCATTGGCACTTGAGCTTGGATTTGTTGATATTGTTGTATTTTGCGCGTGCACTGCAGAAGTTGAGCGCGCAGTCGTTATCGCATTGTTGGTGACAGAAACCGTCTTAGTTGTTGTTGTTGCTACGGTTGCAGAAGTCAAAGAGGTCACTGTACTGCTTGTTGGTGCGGCGTGTGTAGGAATTATTGCATTCGACGCTGTTGGAGAGTTGCACTGCGAACTCCATGACGCGGGAGCAGCTAGTAGAGCCGGAGAATAAGAACGTGCTCACTGGTTTCCTATGGTCAAGAGAACTGGACTGCTCTGCATTAATATTTTTTCCGCCTCGTTGTCGCGGGTTAAGAAATATGAGTAACAGCCGTTTCGTTGATCAATGGAGCTTTTACGCTCCTTCAATTGTTCATTGCTCATTTTGAGAGGTCTAATCGCGGCACTTGTTTTTTTTTTCACATAAAACAGAAATTTCTTATTATATAAAGGGTCCTTTCACTATTATTATATAACTGCAATACAATTTGCAATTATTTTACTTTTTAGTTTGTCCTCTACTAGAGATTTTCTAGAGCGTGCGCGAAGCACATCCGTTCACTACCAAGGTCGACTTGCCAGATGTGTGCCAAAGTCTCTAGCTGTAAAATTACTCTGATTATGAGGTTTTTCGATTTGTGGGCGAAGGGGCGTGGCACTGCGATGAAATTTTCTGGACACCTCAAATCTCAAGTCTCTAGCTAAAAAACTGCTCTTGTTATGAGCTTTCTCTCGATTTCAAGCTTCTAGCTCTTACCATCTCTGAGATCCTTTTGTTCACACGGACGGACCGACAGATCGACGAACAGACGGACATGGCTATATCGACTTGGCTATTGATGCTGATCAAGAATATATATACTTTATGGGGTCGGCCACGCTTCCTTTTACCTGTTACATACTTTTAACAAAATTAATATGCCCCCACAGGGTAGGAGAATATAGAGTTATCCACAGTTGTGGGTTTTAGGGATAATCTCCTTTCGCTGACAATCTCAGCTTTGCGGTTTAATTTTTTTCGCTTTCAACTGAAGTGCCTGGAACACTTAAATTTTGGAAATTTGTATAAAAACACCGAGTTTTTAAAACATATTGATGTTTATAAAACTATCGAGGTCCAAAATAGGAGGGACATCAATAGTATAGATAGTGCTCCGATTTTTTTGCAGCACTACTGTAGAGCCACCGGGTGTGTTTCGATCGGGGTCCCGACTGTTCGGTTTGTTTCTTTTTCCAAGTGTGGTTGAGGGCAGTGGTGCCAAATTGGCCACTTTCCGGATAGATTTGTCCGGCTTATAACAGCTTTAGCCGGGAAAAATGTCAAACGTCTTCTATCCGGAAATCTGGCCTTTTTTGATTAAATTTACCATCAAATTCTTCTTCAAATTGAACTTCTATGAACAATGTGGCATCCCTTTTTGTGTACTGATATACATAGATATTTTTTGTAAAGTTCGAAAGTTTATCAAAGCCTGGTAAGCAAAGTACGCCAACTTTCACTTTCACAACATCAAAGTTTTGGTCCGAAGCAAGAAAATATTGAGACTCTGCAGGCAACAACCCTCTTTCAGAACTGGTTACTTTCGATTTGACTCTTCTATCATTGCACTGTCAAATGCAGAAGTAGAAAGGGTTTTTAGCCAAGTTAGTTTAATAATAACTAAATTGAGGAACCGTCTATAAATTGAGACTTTAAATGCTATTTGGACAATGTAGATATTATAAAATTTTTTAGAAAGAAAAGACCGAGAAAAAAATCATAGAAGATGTCTTGAAACTTTTAAATGAAATAAAAAAAATAATGCCTTGGCGGCAGATAGGAAAAAAATGAAATAAGGCCCCACATTTGTGGTGTTGATTCATAATGAACGAACACCCCAATTTTAAAAGTGAAATAACACCCCATATTGTTTTTATACCCTGTGCCCATTGAAAATGGGCAAAAGCGGTATAATGAATTTGTGTGAGTGTATGTAACAGGCAGAAGGAAGCATCTCCGACCCTATAAAGTATATATATAATTTATCAGTATCAATATCCGAGTCGATTGACACCTGTCCATCTGTCTGTCCGTCCGTATGAACGCGTGGATCTCAGCAACTATAAGAGCTAGAGACTTCAAACTTGGAATGTAGGTTTCTGAATACCATACGCAGATCAAGTTTATTTTCAATTTTTGATATCTCTTCCCCCCGCCCACGCAAATAGAAGAAAACCTCAAATTCCAAGATAATTCAGCCTAACATGACTGATTATTGAAGTATAACTCGCGCTGAGCAAGTTTCATCGCGATCGACCCATAAATCAGGGAGATATTACGGAATTTTTTTTAATTCTATTTTTTGGCCAAAGCGAGAGAGCATATACAAATTCCATTTGCGCAAACGAGAAAGCATATGAAAGCATACCTGGGCGGTATGAACGCAAATTCGCACCCGCTTCTTCATGCGAATTCGCGAATTGCGTCCGCATCGCCCACTATTTTCGCTCGCAGCTTCTGCAGTTGCCGACTCGCTTCGACGAAGTTCGTCGCGTTGTCGCAATGGATGGTCTGGGGTATCCCCCGACGAACTTTGAAAATCCGTAAGAAAGGTATAAGTCGAAAGACCAGATACTAGTTCTAAATGGACCGCTTTGGGCCATAAAAATCAACGCCGCAGATGGAGTCGATCTGCTGATAAATTTCCTATACTTTGGGTTAGCAGACGAGGTTTGCATTTAAAGCACCGGATGCATGATCTCACTGTCTGACGACAGACCTCTTGAGCGTTAACTATCCAAAGTCGCTCACGAAGAAGACTCACGGACGTCGGAAGCGATCAAAAAAGTAATACAAGTATCCGATAGAGAATTCTTCAAAGATTAAGAAAAAAAGGATTTTTAAATCAGGTAAAAATTGTGGGCGGTACAGCCTCTCGAACTTGACCCATTATCGAGGTCGTGCACAAATGTGCAAATTTTTACCGAAAGTACCAACTTTGAAACTGAATTGTAGACAAATTATGCAACTGATGTAAACAATTTTTAAAAGTACACAAATTATGAATGAACTAGGTGTGAACTTGTAATTTTTTTATATGAAAGTTACTACCTATATGAGTTACAAAAAGTAATTGTTTTATCTATATAAAAAAGCATCTGTATAACCTACATTCAATATTGGCCTAACCTACATTCAATATTGGCTGACAGTTGATTTTTGACTTCATAAGAGCCATTACATTGCAGAGGAGTAAATTGTAACCATTGCTTTAAAAAATTCTACTTGCTTTGAGCTTTTAGAAACTGTACTAACGATTTTCAATAGCGTTGGAAGTTTTAAAATAATTGGATGTATCATTAGACCAGTCGGAAAGGCTACAGTCGAAGTCGACTATGAGAGACCATTTACTTATTCTTCAAAAACGGAAATAAGAGTAACACTAATAGTTCCCATAACGCGTTGTAACGTCAATATGCTCTTCTTCTTCCTTTGGTTCGACACTGGGTAATATTGAGTTTTGAATAACTTCCGAGTTTATTGTCCGATCGCGATGAAATTTTCAGGATACGTTACTACCCTAATACCCGTCCTGTGTGCCAAAATTCTCTAGCCTAGACTTTAGCTTTAATATTTTCCGTTTTATGGGATTTCAAAAATTTTGCTCTCGATTTACGGTGGCGGAAAGGGGGCGTGTCAAAATTTTAAGATAAGCTTGATCTGCTTAGCCCATAGACGAACCACCATACCAAATTTGGTGACTCTAGCTCTTATAGTCTCTGAGATATAGGCGCTCATACAGACAGACGGACATGGCTATATCGACTCGGCTGGTGATACTGATCAAGAATATATATACTTAATGGGGTCTGCCGGACTTCCTTCGACTTGTTACGCACATTTTGACAAACTTAATAGACCCTTTTTACTTTTTTTTTAGAAAGTAAAGGGTTTAAAAATGGTAGTAGCATTAATAAAACAAGCCAAAAACAAGTTCTATAACATACGGGCAATATGGAGATTTTTTGAACATGATGTGGTGACTTCTCAAATAACAGGTGTTCATAATGACATCATTAAAAGGTTGGCTGTTATCCTTAACGTAATAAACAGCAAGGAAATGATAAACGGCACTAAATTTGCTGAGTATGCATCAGAAACAGCACAACTTTTGATTCAATTGTATCCTAAGAAGAAACTTACTCCTACGGTACACAGGATTTTGGCTCATGGAAAAGATTTAAATGAATATCAGTGCTTGAGAGCTGTCTGAAGAAGCTCAGGAATGCAAAAACAAAGACTATAAAAAGTTTAGATACACAAATACTTGCAAGATATCCAAGAGTAGAGAGAATGAAGACCTTTTCAATATGTTGGCACCCTCTCCAGATCCACTTATTTCAGCGTTTAGACACGTGACATCGTGAAAGTATTTGAAAGAAAGAAATTATAGTTCCGAAATGTTAAGATTATTAGATATTAATCCTAATGTTGATGAATATTTTGAAAAGAATCAGGAATAAAAAATATATAGTGCTCAAAAAAATTTTTTTTTACTTGAACTGTGTTTGAAATATAAAACTGTTATTTTCAAATGTAAATTAGAATAAAACTATATATTTTTGACAAAAATAGTTATTTTTTTATAATTAAACACGTAAAATATGCCAAGATAATAGTGTTCAACTTTGACCGCCAAGTTTGAAGCACCCTGTAGGAAAACCACACTGTGTGACAATTCAAGCTAATGTAGCCATCTATTACCGGCTTTTTAAATTTTGGAAATATCTCAATTGGTTCAAAAGATATGATTTTTGCAATGCTAGCCGCCCCCAACGAGCCACTGTGCGGCGCCTTTGAGTTTTTATCAATTTTTAATATATTACAGACGTTGAAATTCTGCAAATGTTGATATATAATAGAGGTCTGCATGAATCCCGAAAAAACTGGACTTAACTGAATTCAGCTCAACATGAATTGAGTGAAAAAGAATGACAAGCCGAAAATTTTTGAGTGCATGTGTCCGTTCGTGTAATAGGCTATTTCCACGGGCACCAAATGCATCGATAGCGAAACAAAGTACTGTTGTCAAAGTTCATACACTGAGGAGCAAAACTGTAACACGAGTTCAATATGCTCCCTTCAATAGTCTGCATCTTCTCTTCTATTTTATGCATGCTAAAGATCTTAGTCTTGTTTTGTTGGTGCTATATTTGTCTTTCTTTTCTACAAATTTGATGTTATTTGATTAACTGAAAGAGAAAAGCAATGGCAAATAGTAAAAAAAGTCAAATGTTATAGTTATGCACTTACAATGCCGAAGCTATTTATTTTAGTCCCAAAGCTTACCGTTAAAGTTTAATTGTTTTAATTTAACTCGCTGAGCTTTGATCATTTAAAGTCACTTTTTCAATTCATTCATTATGGAAAGCGAGAATAAAAATAAAGTAATGGAATTACTGGTAGCAGGCGAATCTGTTCGAAAAGTGGCTAACAAATTCGGTGTTAGCCTTAGGACTGTGCGGCGGTTAAAAAAACACAGTCAAGGAAGCATTACAGTTAACAAAGGAGGTAGACCAAGAATTTTAAGCGACCGCGACACACGCTACGTGGGCATTTTGGTGACGAACAATCGCGACATCACGTCAATAAAAGCAGCGACAATGCTTAATTTGCAACAGAATCTTCCAGAAGTCATCGGAAATATGGGTCTTGCTGTTGGAAAATTCATTTTTCAGCAAGACAATGACCCAAAGCACACGGGTCATTTGGTCAAAAACTGGATGTCAACACAAAAATTCAAGTCCATGAAGTGGCCACCACAATCTCCCGATATGAATCCTATTGAGAATTTGGGGAGCCACGTAAAATCGCAGCTTGCGAAATATGCGGTCCCTCCAAGTGGAATGATGGAGCTGTGGGAAAGGACAAAGGAAATGTGATAGGCTAATCCCCCTGAATGGGTGCAACGCAATACCCACAGTATGAAAATCGCATAGGGGAATTAAAACAAGCGGAACAGTCGGGACCCCGACCGTAATATACCCTGTGGGTCTACAGGAACCCGCTCAAATTCACTCCAGATGAATTCTCTAGTAGTTCGTTTTTTTAAATTTGTGGGCGAAGGGGGCGTGGCATCGTGATAAAATTTTCTGGCCACATCGACCTCAGGATACTCATCATGTGTGCTAAATCTCAAGTGTCTAGCTACAAAACTGCTTTTGTTATGAGGTTTTTAAACTACAAAACTGCTTGCTTCATGAGGTTTTACTTAATTTGTGGGCGAAGGGGGCGTGCCATCTCGATACAATTTGCTGGACACATCGACCACAAAATATTCATCATGTGTCCCAAATCTGAAGTCTCTAACTGTAATATTTCTCTTGTTATAAGCTTTTCCGTTTTGTAGGCGAGGGGCGTGGCATCGTGATAACATTTTCTGGACACATTGACCACACAATATTTATCATGTGTGCTAAATGTAAAGTCCTTAGCTGTTATATTGCTCTTGTTATTAGGGTTTTAAGCTACAAAACTGCTTGTTTTATACTTTTACTCTTTCATCGCGATCGACCCATAAATAAGAGAGATATTACGGAATTTGTTTTAATTCTATTTTTTGGCCAAAGCGAGAGAGCATATACAAATTCCATTTGCGCATACGAGAAAGCATATGAAAGCATACCTGGGCGGTATGAACGCAAATTCGCACCCGCTTCTTGATGCGAATTCGCGAATTGCGTCCGCATCGCCCACTATTTTCGCTCGCAGCTTCTGTATTTACCGACTCGCTTCGACGAAGTTCGTCGCGTTGTTGCAATGGATGGTCTGGGGTATCCCCCGACGAACTTTTGAAAATCCGTAAGAAAGGCATAAGTCGAGAGATCAGATACTAGCTCTAAATGGACCGCTTTGGGCCATAAAAATCAACGCCGCAGATGGAAAATGGGCGGAACGCTGGAGTCGATCTGCTGATAAATGTCCTATACTTTGGGTTAGCAGACGAGGTTTGCATTTAAAGCACCGGATGCATGATCTCACTGTCTGACGACAGACCTCTTGAGCGTTAACTATCCAAAGTCGCTCACGAAGAAGACTCACGGACGTCGGAAGCGATCAAAAAAGTAATACAAGTATCCGATAGAGAATTCTTCAAAGATTAAGAAAAAAAGGATTTTTAAATCAGGTAAAAATTGTGGGCGGTACAGCCTCTCGAACTTGACCCATTATCGAGGTCGTGCACAAATGTGCAAATTTTTACCGAAAGTACCAACTTTGAAACTGAATTGTAGACAAATTATGCAACTGATGTAAACAATTTTTAAAAGTACACAAATTATGAATGAACTAGGTGTGAACTTGTAATTTTTTTATATGAAAGTTACTACCTATATGAGTTACAAAAAGTAATTGTTTTATCTATATAAAAAAGCATCTGTATAACCTACATTCAATATTGGCCTAACCTACATTCAATATTGGCTGACAGTTGATTTTTGACTTCATAAGAGCCATTACATTGCAGAGGAGTAAATTGTAACCATGGCTTTAAAAAATTCTACTTGCTTTGAGCTTTTAGAAACTGTACTAACGATTTTCAATAGCGTTGGAAGTTTTAAAATAATTGGATGTATCATTAGACCAGTCGGAAAGGCTACAGTCGAAGTCGACTATGAGAGACCATTTACTTATTCTTCAAAAACGGAAATAAGAGTAACACTAATAGTTTCCATAACGCGTTGTAACGTCAATATGCTCTTCTTCTTCCTTTGGTCCGACACTGGGTAATATTGAGTTTTGAATATCTTCCGAGTTTATTGTCCGATCGCGATGAAATTTTTTAGGATACGTTACTACCCTAATACCCTACTCTAGCCTAGACTTTAGCTTTAATATTTTCCGTTTTATGGGATTTCAAAAATTTTGCTCTCGATTTACGGTGGCGGAAAGGGGGCGTGTCAAAATTTTAAGATAAGCTTGATCTGCTTAGCCCATAGACGAACCACCATACCAAATTTGGTGACTCTAGCTCTTATAGTCTCTGAGATATAGGCGCTCATACAGACAGACGGACATGGCTATATCGACTCGGCTGGTGATACTGATCTAGAATATATATACTTAATGGGGTCTGCCGGACTTCCTTCGACTTGTTACGCACATTTTGACAAACTTAATAGACCCTTTTTACTTTTTTTTTAGAAAGTAAAGGGTTTAAAAATGGTAGTAGCATTAATAAAACAAGCCAAAAACAAGTTCTATAACATACGGGCAATATGGAGATTTTTTGAACATGATGTGGTGACTTCTCAAATAACAGGTGTTCATAATGACATCATTAAAAGGTTGGCTGTTATCCTTAACGTAATAAACAGCAAGAAAATGATAAACGGCACTAAATTTGCTGAGTATGCATCAGAAACAGCACAACTTTTGATTCAATTGTATCCTAAGAAGAAACTTACTCCTACGGTACACAGGGTTTTGGCTCATGGAAAAGATTTAAATGAATATCAGTGCTTGAGAGCTGTCTGAAGAAGCTCAGGAATGCAAAAACAAAGACTATAAAAAGTTTAGATACACAAATACTTGCAAGATATCCAAGAGTAGAGAGAATGAAGACCTTTTCAATATGTTGGCACCCTCTCCAGATCCACTTATTTCAGCGTTTAGACACGTGACATCGTGAAAGTATTTGAAAGAAAGAAATTATAGTTCCGAAATGTTAAGATTATTAGATATTAATCCTAATGTTGATGAATATTTTGAAAAGAATCAGGAATAAAAAATATATAGTGCTCAAAAAAATTTTTTTTTACTTGAACTGTGTTTGAAATATAAAACTGTTATTTTCAAATGTAAATTAGAATAAAACTATATATTTTTGACAAAAATAGTTATTTTTTTATAATTAAACACGTAAAATATGCCAAGATAATAGTGTTCAACTTTGACCGCCAAGTTTGAAGCACCCTGTAGGAAAACCACACTGTGTGACAATTCAAGCTAATGTAGCCATCTATTACAGGCTTTTTAAATTTTGGAAATATCTCAATTGGTTCAAAAGATATGATTTTTGCAATGCTAGCCGCCCCCAACGAGCCACTGTGCGGCGCCTTTGAGTTTTTATCAATTTTTAATATATTACAGACGTTGAAATTCTGCAAATGTTGATATATAATAGAGGTCTGCATGAATCCCGAAAAAACTGGACTTAACTGAATTCAGCTCAACATGAATTGAGTGAAAAAGAATGACAAGCCGAAAATTTTTGAGTGCATGTGTCCGTTCGTGTAATAGGCTATTTCCACGGGCACCAAATGCATCGATAGCGAAACAAAGTACTGTTGTCAAAGTTCATACACTGAGGAGCAAAACTGTAACACGAGTTCAATATGCTCCCTTCAATAGTCTGCATCTTCTCTTCTATTTTATGCATGCTAAAGATCTTAGTCTTGTTTTGTTGGTGCTATATTTGTCTTTCTTTTCTACAAATTTGATGTTATTTGATTAACTGAAAGAGAAAAGCAATGGCAAATAGTAAGAAAAGTCAAATGTTATAGTTATGCACTTACAATGCCGAAGCTATTTATTTTAGTCCCAAAGCTTACCGTTAAAGTTTAATTGTTTTAATTTAACTCGCTGAGCTTTGATCATTTAAAGTCACTTTTTCAATTCATTCATTATGGAAAGCGAGAATAAAAATAAAGTAATGGAATTACTGGTAGCAGGCGAATCTGTTCGAAAAGTGGCTAACAAATTCGGTGTTAGCCTTAGGACTGTGCGGCGGTTAAAAAAACACAGTCAAGGAAGCATTACAGTTAACAAAGGAGGTAGACCAAGAATTTTAAGCGACCGCGACACACGCTACGTGGGCATTTTGGTGACGAACAATCGCGACATCACGTCAATAAAAGCAGCGACAATGCTTAATTTGCAACAGAATCTTCCAGAAGTCATCGGAAATATGGGTCTTGCTGTTGGAAAATTCATTTTTCAGCAAGACAATGACCCAAAGCACACGGGTCATTTGGTCAAAAACTGGATGTCAACACAAAAATTCAAGTCCATGAAGTGGCCACCACAATCTCCCGATATGAATCCTATTGAGAATTTGGGGAGCCACGTAAAATCGCAGCTTGCGAAATATGCGGTCCCTCCAAGTGGAATGATGGAGCTGTGGGAAAGGACAAAGGAAATGTGATAGGCTAATCCCCCTGAATGGGTGCAACGCAATACCCACAGTATGAAAATCGCATAGGGGAATTAAAACAAGCGGAACAGTCGGGACCCCGACCGTAATATACCCTGTGGGTCTACAGGAACCCGCTCAAATTCACTCCAGATGAATTCTCTAGTAGTTCGTTTTTTTAAATTTGTGGGCGAAGGGGGCGTGGCATCGTGATAAAATTTTCTGGCCACATCGACCTCAGGATACTCATCATGTGTGCTAAATCTCAAGTGTCTAGCTACAAAACTGTTTTTGTTTTGAGGTTTTTAAGCTACAAAACTGCTTGCTTCATGAGGTTTTACTTAATTTGTGGGCGAAGGGGGCGTGCCATCTCGATACAATTGGCTGGACACATCGACCACAAAATATTCATCATGTGTCCCAAATCTAAAGTCTCTAACTGTAATATTTCTCTTGTTATAAGCTTTTCCGTTTTGTAGGCGAGGGGGCGTGGCATCGTGATAACATTTTCTGGACACATTGACCACACAATATTTATCATGTGTGCTAAATGTGAAGTCTTTAGCTGTTATATTGCTCTTGTTATTAGGGTTTTAAGCTACAAAACTGCTTGTTTTATACTTTTACTCTTACTTAATTTGTGGGCAAAGAGGGCGTGGCATCCAAAAAAAAAAAACTTGATCTGCCTGCAAAAATTACCAGTGCTGGGACACCAAGTTCAAGCTTCTAGCTCTTACCCTCTCTGAGATCCTTTCGTTCATACGGACGGACCGACAGACCAACGGACCGACGGACAAACGGACATGGCTATATCGACTCGGCTATTGATGCTGATCAAGAATATATATACTTTATGGGGTCGGCCATGATTCCTTTTGCCCGTTACATACTTTTAACAAACTTAATATACCCCCACAGGGTATAAAAAATTATCAATAAAAATATTTGATTAAAATATAACCGCAGTGCAAAACTGTAACATATGACTTTTTTTACATTTTGCTTGGCATATTTCTTCGGGATTATCAAATGGCTTCCAATTTTCAAAAAACATTGGAAAATATATCACCAACAAAACAAGACTAAGAACTTTAGCATGCATAAAATAGAAGAGAAGATACAGACCATTGGAGGGACCATATTGAACTCGTGTTACAGTTTTGCTAGTTAGTGTATGTGTTTGGAAACACATAACAAGCATTACAACCAAAAGCACTGTTTTCGGCGGTATCTAATACGGATGCCGGTAGTCTAAGAATATTACCCCTTTCCTTTAAAACTTATTTACCTGCAATCTACAGCAGATTACACTAGTTTACAAATTAATAAAAATATATTTGCAAAGTAAATTTAACCGTGATTTTCTCATGGGCTTTGGCCCACTAATCACGAAAATAGCACTTAAATTTTTTTTTCATGGAAGCGTTTTTGAAGCATAAATTTTTTTTCGAATTTTCGAAGTTGCACTTTTTAGGGAAATACCATCAAAATGAGAAATCTTAATTGTAGCTGTACCTGCATGAGGCGACCATCTCAAAATTGTTGCCATGCTGCGTTCTTTGCCTGAAATTTGCATTACTTCGCCATTTATTTTTGGGTTTGCATCGATAATAGCATATTTTCTTCGAAACAGTATCAGTTTTACGTTAAACCTTAAAAACTAATTTTATTTTGCGATTTCTATTTTTTCCAGGACGATATGTGATCTTTCAAACTCAAATAATTATTTTTATTTCCTATTAAACTGCTCTACTCGATATCTGCCCTGTTTTTCCAATATCTAAGACATTTCGTTTTTAATATTTAAGAAATATACAATATACACAACTTTTCAAAATTTGGTATGAATTGGAAAACTATATCATTTAAAAAAAACACTTGAAATTAATTTTGCTCTCGCATATGCACGCATGTCCCGCTATTAATATATTTATAAGTGCAAAAGAACATTTTTTGTTCTGGAATCATAAATTTATTAAATAATTAAAAAATAAAGAAGCCGATCAGGCGAGCGCTCCAGACAGTAGGAAAACCTGTACAGGTCTTCAAAGAAAAGTATTTTCATTATAATGGGATATAAATATATCGCTTGAAGTCGATTTTGCTTGCATCGACAATAGGTAGCTTGCGATAGTCTGGCAACACTGGACTGCGGTTGTTGATTGTTTATGTTTAGCGCCACAGCGGCCGGAAGGCAAATCGAACGTATATGAACAAACGCGTCTTTTCGTTCGTTATATCGTCGCCGCGGTGCCGCGACTGCACTGCGACGCATCTGCTGCGCTGCAAAAACTTGATTCTCGAATAACTTCTGAGTTCAATATCCGATCGTACTGAAATTTGTAGCACACATTGAGAGTAGGATACTTACCATGTGTGTCAAATCTCAAGTCTCTAGCTATAAAACTGCTCTTGTTATCAGCTTTTTCCAATTGTGGGCGAGCATCGCGTTGAAATTTTCTTCTTAGCATGTGTGCCAAATCTCAAGTCTCTAGCTTTAATATTGCTTATGTTATGGTGCTTCTAATTTTAAAACAAACGGGGCTTGATATCGAAAATTGAAAATAAACTTGATCTGCGTATGGTATTCAGGAACCTACATTCCAAATTTGAAGTCTAGCTCTTATAGTTGCTGAGATCCACGCGTTCATACTGAAGGAAAGACAGACGAACGGATGGACAGACAGACGGACAGGTGTCAATCGACTAGGCTATTGATACTGATCAAGAATATATACACTTTTTAGGGTCGGAGATGCTTCCTTCTGCCTGTTACATACATTCACTCAAATACATTATACACTTTTTAGCCCATTTTTAATGATCACAAGGTATAAAAATACTTATTGTTAATCCAATAACTATTTGTAATGGTACCAAGCACATCGAAAACATATGTTGAACGATCATACAAGCATTTTTATCATTAAAATTTTGACAATAAGTTGCGTGGCCACTACTCCCATTAGAGGTCTGCATAAATCCCTAAATAACTGGATTCAACTAAATTCAGCTCAAAATGAATTGAGTGAAATACAATGCGAATCCGAAAAGTTTTGATTGGATGTGTGCGTTCGTGTGGGTGTCAGTCGCACAACATTAAAACGAAGTGACACGAATTGAAGAAGTGAGAGTGGTCGGCTGTATTCGAATTAATTCGAATGTCAACACTTTTTCCTGCATGTACAGAGTTGGTCAAAATAATTTTGCTTTGTCCTTGAATTTGAGTAAATACTTTTGACCACCTCTGTATATGTGTCTGTATGTATGTATTGTAATACTGCGCTGCCAGATTACTGTTGTTTATTTGCTGTGCGCAAAAATATGAAAATAATACGAAGAGCAATGGTTAGTTTTTATACCCAGTGCGGGTATATTTAGTTTGTTAAAAGTATTAAAAGTATGTAACGGGCCGAGGAAAGCATGGCCGACCCCATAAAGTATATATATTCTTGATCAGCATCAATAGCCGAGTCGATATAGCCATGTCCGTCTGTCCGTCGGTCTGTCGGTCCGTAGGTCTGTCGGTCCGTCCGTATGAACGAAAGGATCTCAGAGATGGTAAGAGCTAGAAGCTTGAACTTGGTGTCCCAGCACTGGTAATTTTTTTGGATGCCACGCCCTCTTTGCCCACAAATTAAGTAAAAGTAAAAGTATAAAACAAGAGCAATATTACAGCTAAAGACTTCACATATTGCACACATGATAAATATTTTGTGGTCGATGTGTCCAGTAAATTGTATCGCGATGCCACGCCCCTTTCGCCCACAACTTGAGTAAAACCTCATAAAGCAAGCAGTTTTGTAACTTAAAAACCTCATAGCAAAAGCAGTTTTGTGGCTAGAGACTTGAGATTTGGCAAACATGATGAGTATCTGTGATGTGTGATGTGTCCAGAAAATTGTATCACGATGCCACGCCCCCTTTGCCCACAAAAATTAAGAAAAACGAATTGCTGGAGAATTCCATGTGGAGTGAATTTGAGCGGGTTCCTGTAGACCCACAGGGTATATTACGGTCGGGGTCCCGACTGTTCGGCTTGTTAGACCCTTTACTTTAAATAAGTAAAAAGAGTCTATTAAGATTGTCAAAAAAAATGTGCGTAACAGGTCGAAGGAAATCCGGCAGACCCCATAAAGTATATATATTCTTGATCAGCATCAACAGCCGAGTCGATATAGCCATGTCCGTCTGTCCGTCTGTGCTGCTGTCTGAGCGCCTAGATCTCAGAGACCATAGTCACCAAATTTGGTGACAATACTCCTAAGGGCTGCACAAAGGTCAAGTTTGTTTTAGAATTTTGCCACGCCCCCTTCCGCCTCCAAAAATCGGGAAAACCCGAATAACAATAGTATTTTAAAAGATACAAGTTCCACACATTAAATTTACTTTACTTTCGATGTGTACTGAAAATTTCATCGCAATCGGGCAATAAACACCGGAGATTTGAAGTAAACAAATTTTCGAATAGTTCCGAATGTTTGCAGGCAGCAACTTGAGGCATTGAAACAAGATCAAAACCTACCAGAGGTACACTTTTTTTCTGTTTTTATTCTTTTTAAAATTTATCAATACAGTAATAAAATAAAATAATACAATAATTTTATTTTTATAAACAAATTCTATCATAAATGCTAATGTATTATATTTAATAATGTATGTATGCATTACATACATGTATATTAACACAATATTTGTATGTTAAGGTTAACATTTGTATGTTAAGGTTAACATTTGTATGTTAAGGTTAACATTTGTATGTTAATGATTCATGTGTAACATAAATATGGGATTTGAACGTTCCGCTCTTTAACATTGATTTTCCCTGGGTACCAATTATATTTAATTAATCGAAAGCTAATCTGAGCAGCGTCACATTTATTTAGGTTTATTATAAGTCTTTTAGTCGATTTCGACTGTAGCATTTCCGACTGGTTTTCTATTACATTGTTTATTTTTGTTATTTTATTCTAGATTAGAACGTAAAAACCTTATTTTATTTATATGTATTAACCGGATTACTGGCTATTATACTTCGTTTTTCTGTTATTAAATTTCCAGCATCGGAAAAACACGCTCCGATGCTGCACTTCTCGGTGGAATTCAAAATATTCTACAGCTGGTTTTATGTAAAACGGGGAAAACATTTTTATCCACCCCACCAAGCTAGACAATCAAAACTGGCTGCAAATGGCACATTAGGGTTACAATAGCCTTGGATCACCCGCTCTACGTGGTCAGTATTGTTGTTCATTTCCTCCTCTTCTACAAATTCTGCAAACTCATCATCGTCAGAAGGCTGCTTTGATATAATCATATTGAAATGAAGCCAGGATTTCTTTGCATAATTAATTATTAATGCATCATTAATTATTATTTGTTTCTTTTTTTCTGGTGGAAAATTAATTAACTTGTTTGTGGGTGGAAAAAGAAAAAGGTCTATTTTATGGTATTTTTGAATGTTTGGTTCTAAACTCTGGTGCAAAACTATGGCCGCAACTAGTTTTTTCAGTGTACGCATAGAAAGAGTGGAGACGGAAAAATTTTGCGATTACCGTCAGAAAGAGCTTTTAAAATGAGAGAATATAGATGACAAATATCAACACTCTCCATGAAAAAATTAACCGTTATATTTAACTTTCGTTTTGTACAAGGTCCATAATTATGGCCGCACTTCACTAAAAAAAAACTATAGAAAAATGTTAACTAATTTTAATATTTTTATTTAGTTTAATAATGGGTGTAACCTCCCTTAACACTAATTAATTCGTAGATCCTATTCGGCATACTGGCTACGAGACTTTCTAAGTCATTTTGGAAAAGATCTTCCCACGCCTTGATCACTGCTAACTTAAGCTTCAATACTACTACTGTACTTAGTGTTTTTGGCATAATTCCGTCTGACCAGCATCGCCCACAGGTTCTCTATTGGATTCATGTCCGGGGAGCACGCGGGCCACTCCAAAAGCTGATCATTTTTGCTCCCAAGCCAAGCACGCGTCTCACGGCTGACGTGGATTGGTGCGTTTTCCTGCTGGAAAGTGTACTTTGAACGCCATCGACCGCGAAGCAAATGCACAAGGTTCATTTTTAAGACATACACATACTCTCTGGAGTTCATATGGGAGCTCGGAAATGTCAGCTCAAAGCATCCAGCCTCGGAGAACGCACCCCAAACCATTAGAGATCCAAAATTTCTCTTAGAAAAACAGCGATTCTTTCCTTAAATCCCTCCAATAGTAAGAAAACCCATCAGGACCGTCCAAATTAAATAAGAAATTAAAAAGTGCGGCCATAATTATGCTCCTTGCACTAAACGAAAATTAAATATAACGGTTAATTTTTGCATGGAGTGTGTTGATATTTGTCATCTATATTCTCTCATTTTAAAAGCTCTTTCTAACGGTAATCGCAAAATTTTTCCATCTCCACTCTTTCTATACGCACACTGAAAAAACTAGGTGCGGCCATAGTTTTGCACCAGAGTTTATTATTTTTGAAATGTAGCTTAAGCTAAGTGCGGACTTAAGTGACTCGAAAATTTTTGTGTCGTTACTATTGCTTAAGCTGGCTTTTTTCAATTTGTTTATATTTGAAATGATAAGGTGGATAGTTGGATTTTTGCTTGCTTCCAGTTTTTTGGATACATTCTCAAAAACTTGTAGCAGCAGACAATACAAGTTAATTGATTAATATGCATGCCTTCAATACCGACTAATTGATTTTTATCCTTTAATATTTTGGTTATATCAAGCCAATTGCTTTCAATCGACTTAATCAAATAGTATTCCGTTTTCCGACGAGTCGGGCAAAAAATCTTTAAAGTCAAACCTAAAGATGAGTTGGATCCAGGTTTTTCAAAATATTTCACAAGTTTCCTGCAAATTCCAACGATTTCGCTCATCTCAGGTATACTTTTGAGCGCCTTTTCAACCGTATTGTTTAGCAAGTGGTTGACGCAATGAATTTTATTTAGATTGGCGAAGGCTGCAATCATGTTAGACCCACGGTCAGTTACAATTACCGGACTATCCAAATCCAGGTCACAACCGAAATCGTTCAATATTTCGCTAATTTGTTATCGAATATTTAGACCTAAATGAGAAGAATAAAAACAAGCCGATCAGTCGAGCGGGCGCGACAGTAGGATACCCTGTGCAGGTCTTCAAAGAAAAGTATTTTTATTATAATGGGATATAAATATATCGCTTGAAGTCGATTTTGCTTGCATCGAGAGTAGGTTACTTGCGATAGTCTGGCAACACTGGACTGCGGCTGTTGATTGTTTATGCTAAGCGCCATAGCAGACGAAAGGCAAATCAAACATACATGAACCAACTCGTCTTTTCGTTCATTATATCGTCGGCGCGGCGCAGCGACTGCGCTGCTACTGCGCTGCATAAATTTGTTTCTTGAATAACTTCTGAGTTCAATATCCGATCGTACTGAAATTTGTAGCACACATTGAGAGTTGGATACTTACCATGTGTGCCAAATCTCAAGTCTCTAGCTATAAAACTGCTCTTGTTATCAGCTTTTCCGAGTTATGGGCGAAGGGGGCAGGGCATCGCTATGAAATTTTTAGGACACATTAAGCCCAAGCTTTTTATCATATGTTCCAAATCTCAAGCCTCTAGCTTTCTGAATTTCTGCTATTATCGGGCCGAAGTGAGTCTCATATATTGCAGAATTATTACGGGAAATTGTTTTTGGGTGTGGCAATAATTTGTCGATGTCTACATTTGGGCCAAATGTTGCTCCTTCATTTAATATATATGGGCATATCCCAAAAATCGTATACCAAGCAAAAAAAAATAAAGTTGCTCGAACAATATTTTTTTTGGTTTTAGTAATAGTATATATATTTAATTTTAGAGAAATTAACCGAAAATTTGTTTTCGTGGGTGTATTATATGAAATATCGGACTATATCCAGACTGACTTTGAAAATTCCGCTTTTTCGTTAAAAATAGGGTTTTTTTTAATATTTTCAAAAAACATATAAAAATCAAACTTAGAAGCTTGATTTTTTTGGAATCATATCTTATTGAAATGAACTTTTATATAAAAATACAAAACTTTTGGATATTTTTCAGAAAAATATTAAAATAAGTGATGTAATGTTATGCATTTCTTATGTAACGTCCGCAACGGAAAATAGGGTTTTTTTTGTGTAACTGGTAAAGTTTTCATTTTTTTTCTCAAACTTTCTTTGCAACCATTTTTTATAATGTACTTTAAAAAGAAAAAAAATTTTTTTTAAGCGGTTTTTCAAAAAAAAATTTTTTTTTAAGCGGTTTTTCAAAAAAAAAATTTTTTCTATTTTTGTAACGCACAACACAACACAACCCAATAGGTAAAAATTCAAAAAAAAATGTTATAGACTAAAATTAAATTATCAGTTCCAAATTTAATATGCTAGTGCATTATAGATATCCTAATTATTGTACACAATTTTTTTTGGATCGGAGCACTATATATTATATATCTGCGGTGTAACTGATTTAGCCGATTTGCACTAAAGTTGCAGTTTTTAGCCTATTGAACTGAAACTCGGTTTTTTCACATATTTATAGCCTGTGCCCATTAAAAATGGGCAAAAAAGGCTATAATGAATTTGTGTGAATGTATGTAACAGGCAGAAGGAAGCATCTCCGACTATATAAAGTATATATATTCTTAATCAGTATCATTAGGCGAGTCGATTGACACCTGTCCGTCTGTCTGTCCGTCTGTCCGTCTGTCCGTCCGTCTGTCTGTCCGTCTGTATGAACGCGTGGATCTCAGCAGCTATAAGAGCTAGAGACTTCAAATTTGGAATGTAAGTTCCTGAATACCATACGCAGATCAAGTTTATTTTCAATTTTCGATATCATGTCCCGTTGGTTTTAAAATTAGAAAAATTATCATAACATAAGCAATTTTAAAGCTAGAGGCTTGAGATTTGGAACATATGATAAAAAGCTTGGGCTTAATGTGTCCTGAAAATTTCATAGCGATGCCCCGCCCCCTTCGCCCATAACTCGGAAAAGCTGATAACAAGAGCAGTTTTATAGCTAGAGACTTGAGATTTGGCACACATGGTAAGTATCCAACTCTCAATGTGTGCTACAAATTTCAGTACGATCGGATATTGAACTCAGAAGTTATTCAAGAAACAAATTTATGCAGCGCAGTAGCAGCGCAGTCGCTGCGCCGCGCCGACGATATAGTGAACGAAAAGACGAGTTTGTTCATGTATGTTTGATTTGCCTTTCGTCTGCTATGGCGCTTAGCATAAACAATCAACAGCCGCAGTCCAGTGTTGCCAGACTATCGCAAGTAACCTACTCTCGATGCAAGCAAAATCGACTTCAAGCGATATATTTATATCCCATTATAATAAAAATACTTTTCTTTGAAGACCTGCACAGGGTATCCTACTGTCGCGCCCGCTCGACTGATCGGCTTGTTTAGTTTGATTTTGCTTAGAAGTATTTTAATGGTTGACGCTATGATTGAGAAATATTTAACAAAACACATTAAAAATGTAGGTATTCGCAAGTACAATTAATTGGTATAATAACATAAGTGTGTCGGGAAAAAAATGTTTCGTTGCGGACGTTACAAGCATCGAAAGTAATTTTTCTGATTGGCAAGCATTTTCATCATTTTCAGGGAATTTTTCGTCCAAATCAAAAAAAAAATACTTAACATAAAAGATAAAAAAATATTTAAAGATAAGAAAATATAGAATATCTAATAAAAATGTTCCATTTGTTTTGTAAAAAAACGGATTATATTTTATTTATTTTCTCGCAGCTTTGGGGAAATGCGAGTAGCAGCAACATTGACATCATACAGCGCCAACAATCCAAAGTCTTGAGAACCACCACTGGGGCGCCATGGTATGTTCGGAACGAAAACATTCACAGAGATTTAAACATTCTACCCGTTAAAGATGAGATAGTTCAACAAAAAGCGAACTACCACCTCAAACTGTCTTTGCACCCAAATCATTTTGCAAGGTGCTTATCTCTGGTGTGCAACCGAACACGCCTCCAACGCAACGACCTACCAGCCCAGCAATAATCCATTAAAGCCCTTTAATTCGGATTCAGTCAACATGGCTGTTATCTAACGCATTATTTTAAGATTTGATAAACTTATTGTTAGTCTCCCTCTGGAGAAGATTCAATAAATAACAGCAAAGCATTAATAAAAAAAAAAAACTTATTTTCTGTTTTTGAAAGGTGGAAAAAATGTAACTTCCGCTATGTAACGTCCGCAACGGCCCGTTTTTTAAATAAAAAACGAACGGAGTCACTTTTGAATGAAAACTGTGTTTTAATCTATAAATATTTCTCCATCTTTTATGTTAAGCCTTTTTTTTTATTTAATTTTAATTTTAATTTAATGAAAAATTCGCTAAAAATTATGGAAATGCTTGCCAACCTCCAAAATGACTTCCGTTTTTTGTAACGTCCGCAACGAAACTTTGCGCATGAATATTTTTTTTGTGAGACACTTATGACATATTTTATTATACCAATTGATAGTATTCGCAAATACCTACATTTTGAATGTGTTTTGTTAAATATTTCTCAATCATAGCGCCAACAGTTTAAAAAAAAACGACAAAATTTGCGTACGAATGTAACGTCCGCAACGCTGGATTAGCCCATATGCGGAAAATATTTTAGTCCAGAGTCTTCAACAATTTTAAGTGACCTACAATTCTTAATTCGGGATAAATGTCAACTTGCAATTTATTGTGTAACATTTATGCTTCACAATATTAGACGAGCTGCCCAAAAACTTTAAAGCGGTGTAACACATTTTACAGGCTTACTACCCCCACCACTTCGTCTTTACTCTCATCGCATAATTTTGCAAAAATCTCCCAAACTTGACCTCTTTTTTCAATAACATTTTAGGCACCACTCTGAAGCTTTGCTTTAATGTCCGTTGAGGCTGTCAAAACCTAAATAGTTAAACCAATTTGTAGTAATATCTAATAAAATAAAGTATAACAAAATTACAAATAATAAAACATACGTACACATGACGACAATACCACAAGTACATACACCAATAACAATAGCTTGCACTACTTTTGCAAAGTAAATGTAAGTATGATTTTCTTATGGACTTTGGCCCACTAAACACAAAAAAGGCACTTAAAATTTTTTTCATGGAAGCGTTACCTTGAGTGCTTGCTTGCCAAATCGGGTAGTTGAAATTGAAAAATGTATTCAAAAATGTTGGAGCAACTTCGAAAATTCGAATAAAAATTATTATTTCAAAAACGCTACTATGAAAAAAACTTTAAGTGCCTTTTTCGTGTTTAGTGAGCCGAAGTCCTTAAAAAATCATACTTACATTTACTTTGCAAAAAAATTTTATTAATTTGTAAACTTGTGTACTGGGAGCAACGCTAGTAAAACAAAGACACGACAACCAAAATAAAAATACATATGTACTTATATAATGTGTTCGCAGTGCGTATTACGTACATATGTACGTACATACACTAATCATTACCTTTGCGTTGACGGCTATTTCTTCGCTCATTGTTTTTTGCGATTGATCATGCCAAAAATCTCATTTTGCTTTTGGTCCTAATTCATTCGAACTCGAAACAAGAGAATGTTCTTGAGTGACAATCATCTCATACTATGCCACTCAGACAAATTCGAATTGTTGTGTGTTTCGCACTAACACAAAACTATTACATTTGACCACTAAGCATACAATACATAGAGGCATACAATACAGCGATTTTCGTGAGCGCAAAATTTGCTGCAAGCATAGAACCCCAGAATAGCCGAAGTTATAGCGCCCCGTTCGTGAGTAGCTGAAGTCGTAGAACCCCAGAGCGAACGATCGACACTCAAAAGAACGAGAGCGCACTGCTCAGCGCAGCAAACGATTTCAGTCTTGGACAGACACCAGAACGATGAGCACGTCTGTGACGCTCGCTCTCTCATTTCGATTCTGTGTGTGTGTCCAAGTATGTACCTGCTCACGTTTGCTTGTATGCGTAAACTCTATGAAACATGAAAACACCGCAATGGCAATGCTTTGTTTCTCACTTTTTCTATTCTGGCGACGAAAGCGAAGATCAGATGGCTGGGTTGTGTGTACATCCATCGGATTTGACGTCGGCAGCTTAAGTGTCGCTTTGGCCGTGTCGACTAAGTTGTCGGAGGACATTTCTGTTCCTGGGTTCGACTCCCCGTCGTGTCATTTGTTCTTTAATTGGAACATATTTATTTTTCATTTTGTATTATTTAATAATTATTCTTATTATATTTAAAAGAGTTATCATTTATTATAAATATTTTAGAAAAGTGGATAATTATAAAAACTTCTGATATCCCAAAAAAAAACCTCTACACGAGATAAAAGTCTGGTGACGAAATCATATTCACGCCCCAAAATTACTGATATAAAATTTTGTGACGAATAATATTTAATTTAATATATAAACTATTTTAACATAAAAAAATAGTTTGGCTCAGAAAGTTAATTTTAAGGTACAAGTTTATTTTTTTACGCAGATCAAGTTTATTTTCAATTTTCTATATCAAGTCCCGTTGGTTTTAAAATTAGAAAAATCACCATAACATAAGAAATGTTAAAGCTAGAGACTTAAGATTTGGCACACATGATAAAAAGCTTGGGCTTAATGTGTCCTGAAAATTTCATCGCGATGCCACGCCCCCTTCGCCCATAACTCGAAAACGCTGATAACAAGAGCACTTTTATAGCTAGAGACTTGAGGTTTGGTACACGTGGTAAGTATCCTACTCTCAATGAGTGCTACAAATTTCAGTACGATCGGATATTGAACTCAGAAGTTGTTTAAGAAACAAATTTATGCAGCGCAGCGGATGCGTCGCAGCGCAATCGCTGCGCCGCGCCGACGGTATAATGAACGAAAAGACGCATTTGTCCATGTATGTTTGATTTGCCTTTCGGCTTCTGTGGCGCTAAACATAAACATTCAACAGCCGCAGTCCAGTGTTGCCAGACTATCGAAAGACACCTACTCTCACCTATATTTAAATCCCATTATAATTAAAATACTTGTCTTTGAAGACCTGCACAGGATTTCCTACTGTCGCGCGCGCTCGACTGATCGGCTTGTTTTATATTAGAATAGTTTATAAATTAAATTAAATATCGTTCGTCACAAAATTTTATATTCGAAATTTTGGGGTGTGAATATGCTTGCGTCACTAGACTTCTACCTCGTGTAGATGTTTTTTTGGTATCAACATACTAAAAAACACAAAAATACTTGCCAAAAGGCAAGTTGTTTCTGGAGAACATTATTTAAATTATAATGACATAAAATCTAAATAATGCTGTCCTTAGATTTTACGTTGCTTTCAATATGGGTCACTTGCCTACCACGATCATAAAATGAGACACATTTATAACACAAAATAATGCGGCACATAAATGCGCAGTTAAACTTCACACTTTATTGTTTCTGTTCTTTGTTTTTGTTTTCGCAAGAGCATGTTCACAGTTATTAATAAAAAGAGAGGAACACGCTCTCAATACATGCTGCTCTCTGAAACGATTTCATTTTTTGTGCTTCTTCTTCGATCACATCGGACCTCGCTTGCCAGTCATATCTGATTTGACTCAAGCAGGAATCGAGCTATGAGCTATGAAGCGATCGATCCAAACCGAACTGAAGGGCTGTTTCTCATAGTCAATTCCGACTTCCCGGCTAGCTGTGATTATATACGTATGCATGTGTTTCTAAATCCGTGTTAAGGTATTTAAGGTCGTGGGCGCAGGGTGTCTCGCAGCCGCATATCAGAATCTAAGTTTATAATATTAAAATAAAAGGCATTGTACCGCGCTTCTAAGTGCCGACATCTCTCTGTTGCGGAGGTGATAATTTCTGAACAACTACTGCTTTATACTCGTATATCTCACTTGCCTCAAACTTTATTAATTGCTTGCCCTCTGTATGTTCAGTTTCTCAGGATCCCGAGGATATTTATCGTTTGGATCCAAAAAAATCTGCAGCGGAAAATGCGTATGATATATATGCCATGCTCTGCCTAGAAAAGACGCGTGACACGAAGCGTCTGTTCCTGCTCAATGCCTTGGCCTCACTCTGCCTGGCAGCATCCACTGGATCGCCGCAAAACAATCTGCAATTCTGCACTAAGGAGCTCCTCTACTGGTGGGTAACGAATGTAGTCAATACATCTGAATATCTTATTAGTGATTGTTCACATTTACTTTTAGCCTGAGGGCCTCATTGGTGCACACTTTTACACAGGTGCGTGCTGCAGCACTCCGCACGATTCGCTATACGCTCAGCTCTCCCAAAGACATCAAAACATTTAATTCGCTGCAGCTTCAGCACCTGTTGTGTCGCTCCATCGATCTAATGCTAAAGAACGACGATGAGCGCGTACAGGCGCTAAAACTTGTACGCAAAATGTTGTCTTTAGCACCTGAACATATCAGTCCGGTCGTGGTTAGATGCCTAGTATCACTAGCTGATAGTGTTATTGAGGAAAGTGACAATTTGTTGCGTGCCTGCCTCGCGACGCTTGCTGAGTTTGCTGTACTGAATCCTGCGTTACTTATTGTGTGTGGTGGCGTTACTTCTATAACGCGCAACGTGCTAGAATGTCACAACCCACGTATTGCTGAAAGCCTTTGCGGTGTGCTGCTTTATCTACTCGAGTGGCCGCAAACCCGTAACATTTGCGGTGTTCGACTTGACTGCCTAGCAGCACCCTATTGTGACTTTACCTATAGACTAGGCATCATGGATAAAAACAAGTACTTAACTAATTTGTCTGATTTCGCTTTATATTTTTACCTTTATTTTATCATATTACAGAGATGCACGTGAACTGCGTTATACTAGCTGCCGCCTGGCTTTACTATCCGTGCTCCGCAGTTGGACAGGCACGCTCGAATTCTGTGATCCAAGCAAACCTTCAGGCTTAAAAGCAATAGTCGATGCATTATATTTAAATCAGACTGAAGTTCGAGTAAGTAACCAACTGGATGATAAAGATATGGTTCAAATGCACTTTTTTGTATAGAATGTGATGCATAATTTGTCAAATTGGGTTTAAAAGTAAAGTTACGAATTTTACAATTATCACATGAATTAATTTATCATGATGACTGCACATTTTTTACAAATAAAGAAATTAAGACACAGACATTTTCCTAAAAACATCATACAAAAAATTAAGTTACATAACGTCATGTAAAGTAACTGACTAATTCACTCCCGACGTAATTCTCTAGTAATTTTTATAGCCTGTGCCCAGGCAAAAAAGGCTATAATGAATTTGTGTGAATGTATGTAACAGGCAGAAGGAAGCATCTCCGACCATATAAAGTATATATATTCTTAATCAGTATCAATAGCCGAGTCGATTGACACCTGTCCGTCTGTCAGTCTGTCCGTCTGTATGAACGCGTCGATCTCAGCAACTATAAGAGCTAAAGACTTCAAATTTGGAATGTAGGTTCCTGAATACCATGCGCAGATCAAGTTTATTTTCAATTTTCGATATCAAGTCCCGTTGGTTTTAAAATTAGAAAAATCACCATAACATAAGCAATGTTAATGCTAGAGACTTGAGATTTGGCACACATGATAAAAAGCTTGGGCTTAATGTGTCCTGAAAATTTCATCGCGATGCCCCACCCCCTTCGCCCATAACTCGGAAAACCTGATAACAAGAGCAGTTTTATAGCTAGAGATTTGAGATTTGCCACACATGGTAAGTACCCTACTCTCAATGTGTGCTACAAATTTCAGTATGATCGGATATTGAACTCAGAAGTTATTCAAGAAACAAATTTATGCAGCGCAGCAGATTCGTCGCAGCGCAGTCGCTGCGCCGCGGCGACGATATAACGAACTAAACATAAACCACCAACAGCCGTAGTCCAGTGCTGCCTGACTATCGCAAGCAACCTACCCTCGATGCAAGTAACATCGACTTCAAGCGATATATTTAAATCCCATTATAATGAAAATACTTTTCTTTGAAGACCTGCACAGGGTATCCTACTGTCGCGCCCGCTCGACTGATCGGCTTGTTTTTTTTAATTTGCGGGCGTCGTTGGCATCGTTGGACCCGTCGACCACGTCATGTGTTTCAAATTTAAAGTCTATAGCTATAAATTTGCTCTAGCTATGAGGTTTTCCGATTTGAAGGCAAAGGGATCGTGGCATCGTGATATAATTTTCTGGACACATCAACCACAAGATACTCAACACGTATGCCTAATCTGAAGTCTCTAGCAACAAAACTGCTTTTGTTATGAGCTTTTACTTGATGTGCGGGCCAAGGAGCGTGGTATCCAAAAAAGAGATAAACTTGATCTGTCTGCAAATATTACCAGTGCTAGGAGACCAGTTCAAGCTTCTAGCTTTTACTGTCTCTGAGATCCTCTCGTTCATACGGACGTACAGATGGACAAACGGACATGGGCTATATCATCTCGACTATTGAAACAAGTCGGAAAAAACTGAAATTTCAAATGAAAAAGCTGATTTTTTATTGCATGTATATTACTACCCCCAAAAAAAAACCTTACACGAGGTAAAAGTCAAGTGACGAAATCATATTCTCGACCCAAAATTACTGATATCAAATTTTGAGACAAACAATATTCATTTTAATAATATAAAAAAATAGTTCGTCATTCCGCACATTGCGCAAAAAGGTACGGCATTTGTGTACTTAAAAAACCTTTCTGCGCAGTGCCAAATTCGGAGCCCCAAATCATTAAACTGCCATTGACAGTTTGCAAAAATTAATTATCCCCGATAAAAGGTTATATATGTAAACACATTTGCAGAATTTGTATGTCTGTAAAATACTAAATTTCAATTGGTGTAATATATTAAAAATTGTTAAACATGCAGAGGCGCCATTTGTAAATTATTGCATAAAATTGCAAGAAAAGAACATGTTTTGTCTCATTTTGGGTAGATCGCATTAGACTTAATGTTTAAATAACTTCTAATCAAATATTTACAAAAATAGTTTTCAATCAAATTCAAAAATAAACAAATTCAAATTAAAATGGTGAAAAATTAAAAAAATCTCGCAACAGAATATCGAAGCGGCGACCTCTTGCACGTAAGTCACATCAACCACTAAGCCAACGAGCCTATCGTCAGGCGCGTGCTAAATTGCAACTTTGTTTGAAGAGCTGTAAATGTCACAACATTTTGCTCTCGTCGTTGCTCTTCTGACACTTTGGAAAATCCAACGAGTCAACGAGCTATTTACCAAGTTCCTGCTAAATTGCAGCTTTGTTTGCAGAGCTGTTATTATCCTTACATGTTCTTCTAGTCCATTCTGTTGTTAAACTAAGATGAACAAGTTACAAAAAGGAATTATATTAGATATGTGATATGATGAATCAATTGCAATTAAATAAAAAAGAACAATTTAAATTACTACAAACATTATAAAATTAAAAAAAAACTTGAAGCCCTTAATTGAAAGTTCATCTAATTTGAACCTCCGACCTTGCCCGGAAAATATGTGTAGATTAAAAATTTAATATCTTGCCAAAACGAATTATCCCAGATATGATCTATATACCAAAAGTTGCATAATTTCAATAGCTATAATATATTGAAAATTTATCAAAATCGTAGGCGCCGTTTTCTTATTATTTGCATAAATATGCAAGCACACTAAAATTTACATAAAATTTTGATAATGTAACATATGACTTAATATTATAATAACTTTTAAACGAGTCTTCGGATTTGGATTATTGAGGTACCAATCGATCCGTAGTTGACATTGGCATCATTTAACATTAAATTCACATTAGGCACAGACAGATTTTTTTACAGCATCAAACTGAAAACGCTATATTTTGTCAACCCGAATTTTGCCTGACAAGTGTTACATGTCAAAATTTGAGCAATGTCTCTACGCTAAAGAATAAATAATCAAAAATACAAACTTAAGGACTCAATTTTTTGCAAATTTTTTTCCCCCCAAACTAACGGTTTTTCAAAAAATTTCTAGAACAAAAGTTTCTTAGATTTTTGCAAGTAACACACTAATCAAGTTTCCTTGCTATATCTTAAAGATTGGTCCAAACAAACCAACACATAAACTTTTCATCTCAGCTGGATGACGTCATCAAAATTTTAAGGAATGGATAGTCCGATTTGGGTGAATGAAATACCGTTCGACGCGTATTCAGTTCTACCAACTATCTGCATCTAAAAGTTGGGGCTTTATGCCCCAACCGAAGCTCCACACTCAAACGTTCAAAGTTTGACAAAGATATGCAAACGGCTATATCTCGAAAAACATCTGATTGATCGGAGAAAGTTGTATGCCATATTAAAACTACAGGAACTACATATTAAAACCAGCCGATCTCTATATCCAATGTTGCGTGTATATATAGTTAGTGGCCTGCAGCCCAGCAAACTTCACTACGTGTGAGATTTTGGAGTCTGCTTTCGTCACTAGCGCGGATTGCAGTCCGCAGTGATTTACTACAAACAGTCAATTTTGTCAATGTACAACTGTCAGTTCTACAATGCAACCTCCTAGTCCACTGTATTTGTGGACGCTGCAACAAAATTATTTTGTTTTTTTTTTGTCGGAAATCCCCCTTCAGCACTTTGGTGTTTTGATGATGCTGATTTGAACTTCTTGATGTTAAGCCGTAAGTCGTGGCATTTTACTTGTATTCTTTTGGCATTGTAGAATCGTATGCACATATGTATATGTACTATATGTATGTAAAAATTGCCTGTTGAGAAACTAACTTCTAGAGATAAAATACACTTGGGTTACTTAATGGGTTAAGGAAAGTTATGTATCATTCAAACGGCATTTAAACGACCTTTCCATTGATGACAATATTTACATGAAGTAAGTTCAAATTATGAGTAGATTTAACTTTAGTTTTGTCAAAATAATTGTGCCCATCAGTGTATGCACAAGCAATAGAGATGGAAATCATACGCCGTGCTAGAGCTGGAAAAAATTTGATTTCCTGGAGATCGATTTTTTGCGATTTTGTTCAAAGCGAATATTGATTTAAATCGATTAAGACAGACTTTTTTAAATCATGCTTGGAAAAAAACACAAAATTAAATATCTGCAACAAATTAAATTCATTTAATACTTTTACAACAATAATAACATATATAATTTAAAATTATATAACTTCATGAGACCTTTTTTCATATTTCAAATACATATGTATTAACTGTTTTATTTAACCTACAAAAGAAAATAATATCATTCGAGCCATTGCTTTTTATTTAAAAAAAGAAGCATATGCACGTTCTTAGGTTTTAGAGCGGCGCGCTTGTCCAAAATAAGATTACCAGCTTCGCTGAACATGCGCTCCGATTCAGTTGAGAAAGCTAGAATGCATAAATAAAAAAAACTCACTAGTTAAATAAAACGCATACTTTATTGTATTTACTTATATATATACGTTTGCACAGTGAACACATATATTCCTATTTACATACTTATGGTAATTTCCACAGAATCGTCACATTCGTGGAAATGCTTAGGTGCACTGTACAATTAAAATACACATTTTTCCAACCTTATTTCCATAAAGATTCACCAACACCATAAGTCGTTCTAAAACAATATCAAACATTAATTTGCTGTGAATATTTGTAATACTACGATTTTAAGCTTACCCTTTACGTGCGATTTGCTAAAGATGCGTCGTCGCGGCGCTGCACCTAGTTTTGATGGGATTTATTTTATTCTTAAATATTAAATCGATTAATCGAGATTCGGGGACAAAATCGATTAATCGATTTTCGAATGCCACTAAGTAAATAACCTGTAGAGAACGCATTTCATACGTTGTCACTGTACAGCCGAAACTGCCAGCGACACGGACGCCTCCGAAATTCCGAAAAATGCGACAGAGACACTCGCTCTTTCGGAATCATTTGACGAGGCCGAATTAGTCGGCAGCAAGAGCTCGTAGAGGCCACAGCAAAGCGAGTGCGGAGAACGCCGCGACGCTTGCTGTGCGATATGAGCATTTATGTATGTGTGCATATATGTGTGCAATGTTTGCATATGTATGCCTGTTCTTTATACTTTGCTTTTGTTTTTTCAGCTTTTATTTTACAGGGAAAGTCAGCTGAGTTTTCTTTTGATGGTGGGTGATAAGGGGTGACAAGAATTTGTATTTAAATTATATAAATGCTTATTTATTTATTTTTATACAAATGCATAGTTAATTATACATGCGTTACTATTATATTATTTATTATTATTATTATTTATTAATTACAAAAATATTAATTAAAGCAATTAAATACCTCGACTTAAATAAATGATAAAATTAATACTTAATTAAATTTATAATTAAATACATAATTTATTGATGTTTTATAATAAATAACACAAGGGAACAAAATTGAACTTTTTGTGTGTTGTTTTGAAATGAATAGAAGTTTTTAACTAATTTGGGGTCGCTGATTTTAAATCTGATCTCAATTTTTCTCTATCAGCTCGCGTTTTTGAGTTACAGGTACTTATCAAATTTTTGACTTTTTCTCATCAAAAAAAGATAAAAAAAATATAACTTTACTCCTCATGAAGCGATGAATATGATTATGATTTTTTTTCAAAGGTTACAATTACATCTTTAAAAAAAATATAATTTTGAAATTCGCTCAATCAAAAGTAAAGCTATAATTTTTTAAACCTTAAATTTATGAAAAAAAATCAAAAGTGCGATAAGTACCTGTAACTCAAAAACGCGAGCTGATGAAGAAAAATTGAGATCAGATTTGAAATCAGCGACCCCAAATTAGTCAACAACAGCAGTTAAGTTTAAGAAAACAAGGCAGAGTGTAAAACAAAAAAAAAACCAAAAAAAAAACAAATTCAAAATTTTATTTTCTTCGGGGAGCCAATTTAGCTTTAAAAAAAATCATGTTATGGTAGCTTTCCATGTACATTTAATCTATTTCAATGACCAACCCAAAACCCAAGTGATTACATAACATTCAAAATAAACCCCCCAAACACGAAAATTTAAGAAAATCATATAAAAGAACATTTTTCGATTATTAGTAATTTCATTGAAATGTTAATAACTTTTGAATTTGTCAACCGATTACCTTGAAATAAAGCTCTTTTCATTCAAAACATATTAAACTAAATGTTTTTAGACTAAAACTTTGATATTTGTTTTTATTTTTTTTTTTAAGAATTTTTAAAAAACAAAAAAAAAATTTTTTTTGCTAAAAATTGATTTTTTTTCGCAAAGCAGCAACGATATATCTGAAACTATTGGGCGAAGATAAAGCCAATGTAGGCACGGCTTAAAGATAAAATTGTTGACGATTTTTGGAGATTTTTTTAAACTAAATATGATAAACCGTTTTCAAGATATTCTAATATATGGGCTAATCCAGCGTTGCGGACGTTACATTCGTACGCAAATTTTGGCGTTATTTTTGAGACTGTTGGCGCTATGATTGAGAAATATTTAACAAAACACATTCAAAATGTAGGTATTCGCGAGTACTATCAATTGGTATAATAACATATGTCATAAGTGTCTCACAAAAAAAAATATTCAAGCTCAAAGTTCCGTTGCGGACGTTACATAAAACGGAAGTCATTTTGGAGGTTGGCAAGCATTTTCATAATTTTTAGCGAATTTTTCTTCTAAATCAAAAAAAAAAGATTTTACATAAAAGTTGGAGAAATATTTAAAGATTAAAAAACAGTTTTCATTGTGGCCAACAGTGACTCCGTTCGTTTTTTATTTAAAAAACGGGCCGTTGCGGACGTTACATAGCGGACGTTACATTTTTTCCACCTTTCAAAAACAGAAAATAAGTAAAATATAATCCTTTTTTCTACAAAACAAATGGAACATTTTTATGAGATATTCTATATTTTCTTATCTTTAAATATTTCTCCATCTTTTATGTTAAGTATTTTTTTTTTGATTTAGACGAAAAATTCCCTGAAAATGATGAAAATGCTTGCCAACCAGAAAAATGACTTTCGATGCATGTAACGTCCGCATCGGAACCTTGAGCATGAACATTTTTTTCCTGACACACTTATGTTATTATACCAATTGATTGTACTTGCGAATACCTACATTTTGAATGTGTTTTGTTAAATATTTCTCAATCATAGCGTCAATCATTAAAATACTTCTAAGCAAAATCAAACTAAATAACGCTTATATAGTAGTTCTTTCTAACAAAATTTTGGTAGTTGTGATTATAAATCAATGATTTTTTCATTCCATTCCTCCTGATCAATGTATTTCTGGTAGGGAACGGCATGCATTTCGCACTGTTGATATTTATGAATGTAATGTGATGTGTTTCTCTACACAACCCATCCAGTAGCAGTTGTGGTTTTCCAGAATGGAAAGTTTATGATCCCAAGGATTCATACAAATAAACTAGGGAATTTTTTTCGTAAGATTTTAATTATGGACAAAGTTGTGGGTTCTTTTCACTTTTGCAGTGTTTTGTCAAAATTAACCTATTAGTGGCTTGGTACAAGAAACCCACACAGGTTGATATATACCGACTAGATCGGTTATATGGCAGCTATATAAATAATTAGTCCAAATCTAGTAAATTTTGGCAACTTGTTTTATAAACTAAAAATATGTGAAAAAAGTTTCAGTTCAATAGGTTAAAAACTGCAACTTTAGTGCAAATCGGCTAAATCAGTTACACCGCAGATATATAATATATAGTGTTCCGATCCAAAAAAAATTGTGTACAATAATTAGGAGATCTATAATGCATTAGCATATTCAATTTGGAACTGATAATTTAATTTTAGTCTACAAAATTTTTTTTTTAATTTTTACCTATTGCTTTCTGTTGCGGACGTTACAAAAATAGCAAAATTTTTTTTTTCGAAAAACCGCTTTAAAAAAAAAATTTTTTTTTTCTTTTGAAAGTACATTATAAAAAATGGTTGCAAAGAAAGTTTGAGAAAAAAAAAATTAAAACTACCAGTTACACAAAAAAAACCCTATTTTCCGTTGCGGACGTTACATAAAAAATGCGTAACATTACATCACTTATTTTAATATTTTTCTGAAAAATATCCAAAAGTTTTGTATTTTTATATAAAAGTTCATTTCAATAAGATATGATTCCAAAAAAAATCAAGCTTCTCAGTTTGATTTTTATATGTTTTTTGAAAATATTAAAAAAACCCTATTTATAACGAAAAACCGGAATTTTCAAAGTCTGTCTGGATATAGTCCGATATTTCATATAATATACCCACGAAAATAAATTTTCGATTCATTTCTCTAAAATTCAATATATATACTATTACTGAAACCAAAAAAAAATATTGTTCGAGCAACTTTAATTTTTTTTGCTTGGTATACGATTTTTGGGATATGCCCATATGTAATGGCAGTGCCTTAATTTTGGATATAACGGTATATCGCGAAAAGTCGAGCTGATAGGAAAAAAACAAGTGCAGATTTGGATTCAGCGCCCCAAATTACTTTAAAATCAATCATCAATTCTAAATCAACAAATACCTTGTTCCCTTGTGTAATTATAAATAATATATAAATATATTATTTTTGATATCATAATCTGTTTATCATTTTAATTTGTCCTAAAGCTAAATCAAATCAAGGTCACTGGTAATTGGACCTAATGAAAATATGTCTCCGCACTACGACACACCCCGTACTTCTTAAACCTAATTACCCACAATATTATCTATTAACTATACCATTAATTTCTTAAATGAACTAAGATTATAGATCAAACAAATTATATGATTTTATTATCCATCAAAAGTATTTAATTAACTTTTAAAATAAATAATTTAAAACTTAACCGTTAAAGGGTATACAATGATCCACCCAAATTCCAAAACTAGAATCGACAGCGAAACAAAGCACTGTTGCCAAAGTTCTATGTCTCTGGAATCGAATAAAAACCAATTCAGCCAAATATTTTGTTTTCGGCGGTCGCCAATGCGTGTACCGGGTCACTATGAAATACCCTGTTCGTCAAAACATTATTATCCCCAATATTTTCTATAGCAGATTGCATGAAATTTTCTAAATAGATAAAGGATGATTATTATCCAAATGCATAGCTTTGTTTTATCTATTAAAAATATTTAATTAACCTTAGAAACTCAGTTGTAAAACCTTAACATGTATAGGGTATTGATACTGCAGTCATAATGCAAACAAGATCAGTAGGAAAAGTACGCATACACAAACATATGCATACACATATTAAAGGATGCGCAGATACAATCAGATCAGCCAGCAGCAAAGACGTCCGACTATAGTATCGGTACCCCTCTGTCTATCACTGCGGACGGCAGTCCGCGCTAGTGACGAAAGCAGACCCCAAAAACTCACACGTAGTGAAGTTTGCTGGGCTGCAGGCCACTAGCTATATATACACGCAATATTGGATATAGAGATCGGCTGAACCGATCGCAATGTGTTATATATCATTCGAAAGGTAATTTCGGGTGTTTTAATATGACATACAGTTATCTTCGATCTGTCAGATATTTTTCGAGATATAGCCGTTTGCATATCTTTGTCAAACTTTGCACGTTTGAATGTGGAGCTTCGGTTGGAGCATAAAGCCCCAATTTTTAGATGCAGATAGTTGGTAGAGTTGAATACGCGTCGAACGGTACTTCATTCACCCTAAAATTTTGATGACGTCATCGAGCTGAGATGAAAATCTTGTGTGTTGGTTTGTCTGGACCAATCTTTGAGATATCGGAATGAATTTTCTTGAGCGTGTTACTTTCAGAAATCTAAGATACTTTTGTTCCACAATTTTTTTTGAAAACCGCTAGTTTGGCGGGAAAAAGCTAGAATAGTTGAAAATTCAATTGAAAACTGCTGCCAAACCATAGACCCTATGGAAAATTTTTTTACATCACTCGAAAGGTTATCTAAATAGCTTTAATATAAGTCGAAACTAACTCTGTAAGATTATTATATGATGTAAAAATTACATAAAGAATTTTTTTTTTTGAATTTGCAAAAAATTGAGTCCTTAAGTTTGTATTTTTGATTATTTATTCTTTAGCGTAGAGACATTGCTCAAATTTTGACATGTAACACTTGTCAGGCAAAATTCGGGTTGACAAAATATAGCGTTTTCAGTTTGATGCTGTAAAAAAATCTGTCTGTGCCTAATGTGAATTTAATGTTAAATGATGCCAATGTCAACTACGGATCGATTGGTACCTCAATAATCCAAATCCGAAGACTCGTTTAAAAGTTATTATAATATTAAGTCATATGTTACATTATCAAAATTTTATGTAAATTTTAGTGTGCTTGCATATTTATGCAAATAATAAGAAAACGGCGCCTACGATTTTGGTATATTTTCAATATATTATAGCTATTGAAATTATGCAACTTTTGGTATATAGGTCATATCTGGGATAATTCGTTTTGGCAATATATTACATTTTTAATCTACACATATTTTCCTATATGAGTTTTAAGAAAAACTGCAACGGTGAGACATGTAAGAACTATCGCGGCCTTGTAAACATAATTGCAATTTAGAGCGCTCCACAAAGTAGCGTCGTTGGCTCAGTGGTTAGAGTGTCTGACTCTTACGCGCAAGTTCCAGGTTCGAATAAAGTGAACGGCTTCCAGTTTATTTTAATTTTATAATATTTGTAGCAGTTTAAATTGTTTTTTTTTTAATTGCAAACGATTCATCATATCACATATCCGATATAATTCCTTTTGGGAATTTTTTCATTTTAGTTTAACAACTAAAAGAACTAAAAGAACATGTAAGCGTAATTACAGCTCTGCAAACGAAGCTGCAATTTAGCAAAGAATTGACAAATAGCTCGTTGGCTTAGTGGCTAGAGTTGTTGGCTCTTGCGACTGACGACGAGGGTTCAAATACCGCAAACGGCTCGCGCATAAATTTTTTCCTTTTTATTATGTATTAAGTTTGTAACATTTAGTGTATGTTTGTAACATTTTTATATTAATTTGCTTCATTTCAAATTTAATTGCAATAGATTCATGTAAATATTTGACAAAATGTCAAATTGTGTTTGTGTAACGGCCAAAAACATATTTCCGTACGAATTTTTTGAGTGATTGTAGCTACAAGCTTCTCAATACATATACTACATGCTCGATAAAAAACTAATAGTTGCGTTACCCTCATTCTTTTTAGCACTCATATTACAGTTTACCAACACTGCCTAATAATTGTCTATTAAATTTTATAAATATTTAATGTTTCTATAAATCAGTTGATTGTAAAAAAACCAATTCTATTGTATTATTTTACTATATTTGACAACATTTATACATTCATAATTAAAAAGTGACATTTAATAATCGCATATAATGCTTATCGATATAGATTCGTTGTATCGATACTATTTTTTACCAGTACTAACGAAATATCAGTTACGATCATTCGTGACAATATGTTTTACCACTAAGCAAATAACCTATAGAGTACCCATCCCATACAATGAAAGCGTTCAGTTATACTGCATACATGCCGTCCACGGCTACTAATGTTTCTATAAATCAGTTGATTGTAAAAAAACCAATTCTATTGTATTATTTTACTATATTTGACAACATTTATACATTCATAATTAAAAAGTGACATTTAATAATCGCATATAATGCTTATCGATATAGATTCGTTGTATCGATACTATTTTTTACCAGTACTAACGAAATATCAGTTACGATCATTCGTGACAATATGTTTTACCACTAAGCAAATAACCTATAGAGTACCCATCCCATACAATGAAAGCGTTCAGTTATACTGCATACATGCCGTCCACGGCTACTAATGTTTCTATAAATCAGTTGATTGTAAAAAAACCAATTCTATTGTATTATTTTACTATATTTGACAACATTTATACATTCATAATTAAAAAGTGACATTTAATAATCGCATATAATGCTTATCGATATAGATTCGTTGTATCGATACTATTTTTTACCAGTACTAACGAAATATCAGTTACGATCATTCGTGACAATATGTTTTACCACTAAGCAAATAACCTATAGAGTACCCATCCCATACAATGAAAGCGTTCAGTTATACTGCATAGATGCCGTCCACGGCTACAAAAATGTACCAAGATGGCGGCAATTTTGGTACATTTGGACGGCACCGCTTCAGTTGGCGTTCAGAGTTCATTGCGGCCACAGCTAAGCGATAGCGGACAACACCGCGACGCTTGCTGTGATATTTTTTTTATGCATGTATGCGTGCATATATGTGTACATTTAAACGCACATGTATGCACGTTCTTCATGTTTGTTATTGTTTTCAGATTTTTTGCCGACTTGCGCTGCTGGTGGACAAGGCAAGCCAGCTTAGTTTTGTTTTGATGGCGGGTAATAAGGGTGATAAGAATTTATATTTATTTTATTAATACATATAAATGCATATTAAATTATATATTCATAACTATTAAATTATTTATTATTTTTTACATTTATTGGTTAAAAAAAATATTAATTAAAACATTTTAATACCTTATCGTAATAAAATAATAAAATTAATACTTATATAACTAATTAAATACATAATTTATTGGTATTTTATAATAAATATATAATTATAAATAATATATAAACATAAATATTCATTAAAAAATGTATTATATTTATCAGATATCAGCAGTTATCATAATCTGCTTATCATTGTAATTGCCCTAAAACAGAATCAAATCAAGGTCACTGGCAAACAGCGAAACAAAGCACTGTTGCCAAAGTTCCCTGTCTCTAGAATCGAATATCAAGCAACTCAACCAAATATTTTGTTTTCGGCAGTCCCTAATGCTTATGCCGGGGAACTAGGAAATACCCTGTTCGTTCAAAACTTTATTATCCACAATATTATCTATAGCAGAATGCATAACATATTCTGAATAGATAATGAATGGTTATTAAATAAATGCAAAGCTTTGTTTTATCTATAGCCAATTATTTATTCCCCTCAGACAATCAGTTTTATAACGTTATCATGTATAGGGTATCGGAGGCTGCAGTCATAACACAAACAAGATCAGCATGAAAAGTACACATACACAAAAATATGCGTACACATATTAAAGGATACACACATACACGCAGATCAGCCAGCAGCAAGACGTACGACGATATCCGTCTCCCTCTGTCTATAAAAGTGTGCATGTGTGTAAGAAGGATGGGTAGAATCCCTATATTCACGCAATAGACGAAAAGATTGCCATAATAAGGCCCCAATACTAAATTTTATGGCCTTATTTCATTTTCTTTAGGAAAATATACCACAACAGAATAGAAGATATTTAATGGACGGAACTTTTAAAATAGTTCCCAAAGGTTGCTTTAACCAACTCCTAGTCATCTATGTTCAATATTTTGACGAGGTAATTAAAATATTTGAATTTAAACAAATTTTCAATCTTAGCGCCGCTGGCGAAAATTTGATACAAAAAATCGCGCGATTTTTTGTATCAAATTTTCATTATTTTTTAAAGTTATAGATAGTTAATTTTACTAAATAACCAAATTTAATAATAATTTCAAATTTATTGTTTTGTTATTTCCGTTATTTTTTGTTTTAATGAACAAAACAACAACAAAATTTGGGGTGTTATTTCATTTTTGAAATTTGGGTGTTATTTCATTATGAAGTTTGGGGCCTTGTTTCATTTTTTTTGGGGCCTTATTTCATCGCTGTGGGGCCTTATTTCATATTTGAAATTGGGGTATTATTTCATTATGAAATAACACCCCAAGTTTGGGGCCTTATTTCATTTCCTCTTTTGGGGCCTTATTTCATTGGGGCCTTATTTCCTGCAGCCACGCATCCCACTTCTGATGTCTGGTCGGGAATGAGGTTAGAATCCATTTTTTAGTAATTGTTTATTTGGCTACGCGCACAAAAACGAGTTCCCTTGTGTCTGCTTAAGGTGAACGTTCTAGACTGCCTGACGCCTCGTGGCAGCGATTCTTGTGACGACAATATCAACTGCACAAATTATTTGCATCACTATTCCCATCGTGCTTACTCACACACGCTAAGCAACACAAGGGACCACGTACAGCGACACATAGCCTTGTCTCGTTCAGTCTCAAAATTATCTACGCTCAGTCGTCCGAGTATAACATAAGAAATAACGGAACTAAGGAAAGGGACAACGAATTAGAGATGAGTGGCGCGCAAGGGCCGTTAAACTCAAATAATATCATCGTGTCACAACATATATTTGTAATATATAAAAAAGCTTTGAATTTGGTTAGTAACACTAGTTAACAACATTTTTGCAAAGTAAAGTGTGATTCTCTTATGGACTTTGGCCCACTAAACACGAAAATGACACTTAAAATTTTTTTCATGGAAGCGTTTTCAAAATATTAATTTTTTTTTAGAATTTTCAAAGTTGCTCCAACAAAAAATCGCAAAAATAAAATTAGTTTTTAAGGTTTAACGTAAAACTGATACTGTTTCAAAGAAAATATGCTATTATCGATGCAAACCCAACAATAAATGGCGAAGTAATGCAAATTTCAGGCAAAGAACGCAGCATGGCAACAATTTTGAGATGGTCGTCTTATGCAGATACAGATACAATTAAGATTACTATTTTTATTGGTATTTCGAAAATTCAAAAAAAAATTTATATTTCGAAAACGCTTCCATGAAAAACATGCCGATCAGTCGAGCGGGCGCGACAGTAGGATACCCTGTGCAGGACTTCAAAGAAAAGTATTTTCATTATAATGGGATTTAAATATATCGCTTGAAGTCGATTTTGCTTGCATCGAGAGTAGGTTGCTTGCGGTAGTCTGGCAACACTGGACTGCGACTATTTATTGTTTATGCTCAGCGCCACAGCAGACGAAAGGCATATCAAACATACATGAACAAACGCATCTTTTCATTCATTATATCGTCGGCGCGGCGCAGCGACTGCGCTGCTACTGCGCTGCAACGCATCTGCTGCGCTGCATAAATTTGTTTCTTGAATAAATTCTGAGTTCAATATCCGATCGTACTGAAATTTGTTGCACACATTGAGAGTATGATACTTAGTATGTGTCCCAAATCTCAAGTCTCTATCTATAAAACTGCTCTTGTTATCAGCTTTTCCGAGTTACGGGCGAAGGGGGCGGGGCATCGCAATGAAATTTTCAGGACACATTAAGTCCAAGCTTTTTATCATGTGTGCCAAATTTCAAGTCCCTAGCTTAGACCTTGCTTATGTTATGGTGATGTTTCTAATTTTAGAACCAACGGGACTTGATATCGAAAATTGAAAATAAACTTGATCTGCGTATGGTATTCAGGAACCTACATTCCAAATTTGAAGTCTCTAGCTCTTATAGTTCCACACGTTCATACAGACGGATAGACAGACGGACAGGTGTAAATCGAATCGGTTATTGATACTGATCAAGAATATATATACTTTATAGGGTCGGAGATGCTTCCTTCTGCCTGTTACATACATACATTCACACAAATTTATTATAGCCTTTTTTGCCCATTTTTAATGGGCACAGGCTATAAAAATGTAAGTGCTATTTTCGAGATTAGTGGGCCAAAGCACATAAGAAAATCACGGTTAAATTTACTTTGCAAATTTTGTTTTTATTAATTTGTAAACTAGTGTAATCTTTTTACTCGTGTAACAATATGTGCAGTGCCACTAAGCTATTTTATAATAGTCTAAACAGGTGTTTTGATGCCTGCATTCCTTCAAATTATCCGATTCGGTCTAATAAGCCTCCTTGGTTTTTTAAACAACTATCGCACCTGAAGAATTTGAAGTCCAGAGTTTACAAAAAGTTTAAAGACTCAGGTTCTACTTCAGCGTTTGCTCGCTATTTAATTGCTCGGGCGAACTTCTCCGAGATTAACGCTACGTGTTATAAAAATTATTTATATCGCTGTAAGGTCAGATTCTCTAAAGACCCCAGGCAGTTCTATAATTTTGTTAACACTAAACGTAAGTCGTCTACCTATCCGTCCTCATTATCCTATGAAAACTCGAAAGCACAAACCGATCAGGCAATTGCCGATCTTTTTGCTACGTTTTTTCAAACGACATACTCTTCGTCAAACTACTCTCATGAATCTTATCCGTATAAGTTGCCTCGGTCTAATTGCATTTTCAGTCCTTTAATGGGTGAGGAGTCGTTGCTTCGTGAGCTTGAGAAGATTAAGCCGGTGTTTTTGCCCGGTCCTGACGGAGTTCCCGGTTGCGTACTTCGGTTTGGTGCTGGTGTTTTATGTAAACCACTGGTATACCTCTTTTCTTTGTCCCTCGAGTCATCGATTTTTCCCTCTATTTGGAAGGAATCATTTGTTATTCCTCTCCATAAAAAAGGAAGTAAGTCTGACGCCAAAAACTACAGGGGAATTTCTAAATTGTCTGCTATTCCTAAACTTTTCGAGAAGATTTAGACAAGTCATTTACAACACTTGTGTAGTTCTTTTATTTCTCCCTACCAGCATGTATTTGTGACACGCAGATCCACTACTACCAATCTTCTTGAGCTGTCCTCGTTTGTTATTAGTGGTTTTCTTAATAACAAACAAACTGACGTTATATATACCGATTTCAGTAAAGCCTTTGACTCAGTTAACCATTCCCTTTTATTACATAAGCTTGACCTAATTGGCTTTCCGACCAAACTTATTTGCTGGATTTCAAGCTATTTAAAGCAAAGAACTCAAAAAGTTCTATTTAATAACTTTTTTTCTAAATCTTTCCGAGTTACCTCTGGTGTTCCTCAAGGTAGTCATCTCGGCCCCCTTCTTTTCACACTGTTCATAAACGATCTGCCTACAGTTTTAACACATTCTCGAGTACTAATGTATGCGGATGATGTTAAAATTTGTTTGCAATATAAGGATTGGCCATGCCATATTAAAGGAAAATATTGAGATATTTAAACAGTTCAAAATGTAACGTAATGTCATTTTACCGATCTAACCCTTATTTGGCGTCATACTCACTGTATGGAGTTCATCTTGACAGGATTACTACCGTGAATGATCTAGGTATTCTTCTAGATCATAAACTTAAATTTTCTGACCATATCTCTAAAATGGTTAATAAAGTTATGTCAGTTTTGGGTTTTATAAAGAGGTGGTCGAAGGAATTCGATGACCCCTATATAACAAAGACTCTCTACACATCCCTAGTTCGTCCGATTTTGGAATACGGTTCATGTGTTTGGTGTCCACAGTATAGTGTTCGCCAAGATCGAATTGAATCGGTGCAAAAAAACTTTATTTTATTTGCATTGCGCGGCCTAAATTGGAATGCGGATGTGAGACTGCCCTCATATGCTAGTAGACTTTTATTAATTAACCTACCCTCTTTATATAATCGTAGAATAATGCTTGGTGTAGTTTTTATGTACAAACTTATTGCTGGTGACATTGACTCAGTGGAATTAATGTCACAGCTCAACTTTTCTGTTCCCTTTAGAGTATCTAGAAACTATACCCCTCTTCTTCTTCGTCTTTGTAGATCAAACTATGCTTTGCATGAGCCTTTTAGAATCTTATGTTCCGACTATAATAGACTCCATCACGACTCTTTTCTCGAATGCTAACTCAATTTTCCAACTTAAAATTTTACTACTAACTCACCTAGCTCATAATTAGTTTAACTTTCTATTTTCTTCTTCCGTTTTCCTAATTATGTCCGTTACTCGCTATCTTTCTGTTTCTCGCGATCTATAATTTGCATGGCCTAAATATCGTTTCTGTCCGCCCGCGAACGTGTCATCCGCTGACTGCGCCCCTCAGTCGGTAGGGCGGGAGGTGGGGCTCTAAGTTGCCTGGGTTTCGCGCGTAACAAGATTCGGCTTGGTGTTCGCTTGGACCACTTGAACGTGCATTCTTTGTACGTCAACGCCCAAAAAAAAAAAAAAAAAAAAAAAAAAATATCGGGAGATTGTGGTGGCCACATGGACTGGAATTTTTGTGTTGACATTCAGTTTTTAACCAAATGGGACATGTGCTTTAGGTCATTGTCTTGCTGAAAAATGCATTTTCCAACAGCAAGAACCATATTTCCGATGACTTCTGGAAGATTCTGTTGCAGAATGCTCAAATGTTGCTCCTTTCGCATTATGCCATCGATCAACACCAAAGGACCAACTAAATTTTTGGAAATACACCCCCAAACCATAATTGAGCCGCCACCGTGCTTGATGGTTTGCCGCACATTATTTGGTGACTTGATTGTGGGATCTCTAGTCCAATTCCAGGAGCGTCCGTCTGCACACTGGTTTCTGTTGTATGGGGAAGGCGGCCAAAAATACTTCTGGTTCAGGTAGAGGCTCGAAACTTACCACAAAATTTTTATAATTTTATAGTAAGATGATGTATACAAATCGGATCGGACCACTATATTCTATAGCTTTCATACGAACGATCGGTCTGAAATCAAGTGTTTGTATGGACAACTTTTTTGTTTTCCATTATTTTGCAACCCAACCTCATAATTCATCATTAAAAACAAGCCGAACAGTTGGGACCCCGACCGTAATATACCCTGTGGGTCTTCAGGAACCCGCTCAAATTCACTCCAGATGAAATTCTCTAGTAATTCGTTTTTTAAATTTGTGGGCGAAAGAGGCGGGGCATCGTGATAACATTTTCTGGACACATCGACCCCAAGATACTCATAATGTGTGCTAAATCTCAAGTCTCTAGCTACAAAACTGCTTTTGTTATGAGGTTTTTGAGTTACAAAACTGCTTGCTTTATGAGCTTTTACTTAATTTGTGGGCGAAGGGGGCGTGGCATCGCGATACAATTTTCTGGACACATCGACCACAAAATATTCATCATGTGTCCCAAATCTGAAGTCTCTAACTGTAATATTGCTCTTGTTATAAGCTTTTCCGTTTTGTAGGTGAGAGGGTCGTGGCATCGTGATAACATTTTCTGGACACATTAACCACAAAATATTTATCATGTGTGGTAAATGTGAAGGTTTTAGCTGTAATATTGCTCTTGTTGTGAGGTTTTTGAGCTACAAAACTGCTTGTTTTATACTTTTACTCTTACTTAATTTGTAGGCAAAGAGGGCGTGGCATCCAAAAAAAAAAAATAAGGCTCTGTGAAATAAGGCCCCAATGAAATAAGGCCCCAAAAAAAAAATTTAATCAAGGCTCCAAAAAATTATACAGGAAACAACAACAACGATTTTTATAAAATTTGGGGTGTTATTTCCTTAATTGGGGCCTTATTTCTTTAAAAAAATTGGTGTCTTATTTCATTATGAAATAAGACCCCAAAAAAAGAAATGAAATAAGGCCCCAATACTAAATTTTGGGGCCTTATTTCATTTTTTTAGGAAAATATACCACCATAGAATAGAAGATATTTAATGGGCGGAACTTTTAAAATAGTTCCCAAAGGTTGCTTTAACCAAGTCCTAGGCATCTATGTTCAATATTTTGACGAGGTAATTAAAATATTTGAATTTAAACAAATTTTTAATCTTAGCGCCGCAGGCGAAAATTTGATACAAAAAATCGCGCGATTTTTTGTATCAAATTTTCATTATTTTTTAAAGTTATAGATAGTTAATTTTACTAAATATCCAAATTTAATAATAATTTCAAATTTATTGTTTAGGTATTTCCGTTATTTTTTGTTTTAATGAACAAAACAACAACAAAATTTGGGGCGTTATTTCATTTTTGAAATTGGGGTGTTATTTCATAATGAAATAACACCCCAAGTTTGGGGCCTTGTTTCATTTTTTTGGGGCCTTATTTCATCGCTGTGGGGCCTTATTTCATATTTGAAATTGGGGTATTATTTCATTATGAAATAACACCCCAAGTTTGGGGCCTTATTTCATTTCCTCTTTTGGGGCCTTATTTCATTGGGGCCTTATTTCCTGCAGCCAAAAAATAAACTTGATCTGCCTGCAAAAATTACCAGTGCTGGGACACCAAGTTCAAGCTTCTAGCTCTTACCATCTATGAGATCCTTTCGTTCATACGGACGGACCGACAGACAGACAGACAGACGGACATGGCTATATCGACTCGGCTATTGATGTTGATCAAGAATATATTAACTTAATGGGGTCGCCTATGCTTCCTTTAGCGCGTTACATACTTTTAACAAACTTAGTATACCACCACAGGGTATAGAAAACAGCTTTATATAACCAGGGCGAGCTTAGTGAAAATCGGGACACTATATCATATAGCTGCCATAGGAACAATCAGTCTAAAATCGACAAACGGCAAAAATGTAACATTAATTTAACAACAACCACAGAATTATTAAAGATTTGTTTTATGTTCACGCTTTAACCATAAAGTAAAAAGTCAACAAATATATGTAAGAAAAAAAATTATTTTATGTATATTGTTCCAGTAAATCAATATCTGATTTTAGTAGCTTCGACTTTGGCTAACATGGAAGATTTCTTTGACCCGTAATGAAAGGATCAGAGCTTAAAAGCAATCTGTTAAATAATTCTGTATTCGTCTGGACTCATAAAAGTAGTAGTCGAACAAACAGTCAGTCAGTACTTGCAAAATACATGTGCTTTTTTTATGTTGAGGTTAGGTTATCTTTTTGTATATAGCAAGAGCCTGGGCACCTATCGGCTCTTGAATTAAACATCTCTTTAATCTTTAAATGTTAATAAATAACGTACAAAAGGATTAATTTAGTTATGTGATGACCTTCATAACGAGAACTCTAACGAAACACAGCAAAGACAAACACAGAACTCGACAATAACGTACTTAACACAATACCGTTTTACACAAAAAAACACAGCAGGAAGTACATATGCTTTTGTTGCATAAATATAGTTAATACCTTTATTTATAATATTAATTCCTTCCATCGCACAATTACTTTGTTTTAAATGCGTTTTTAATTTTTGTATTGAGAGCTCTACTGGCAAGTTGCTCACGCCGCAATATCAAAATAATATAATGCTGTCCCTTTCGATGCTATTCTTGAAGAGGACAGTTAGACTAAAACAAAAACAATACAGTTTAATAGCTAGACCAATTATGAAAATATGTTGATACATTTAAAGTCAAAATTTTAACTTCGACTTTTTTATTTTTGGCCTATGGGAGGAACCACTGTGGTCTAACTCGAAACGATTAATTTTTGTTTCATCTGACCATATAACCTTGAAAACAAAATTATTTTCTAATCGTTAAAACTTTTTATACCCTGTGCCCATTGAAAATGGGCAAAAGCGGTATAATGAATTTGTGTGAATGTATGTAACAGGCGGAAGGAAGCATCTCCAACCTTATAATGTATATATATTCTTGGTCAGACAATAGCCGAGTCGATTGACATCTGTCCGTCTGTCTATCCGTCTGTCTGTCCGTCCGTCTGTCCGTCCGTCTGTCTGTACGAACGCGTCGATCTCAGCAACTATAAGAGCTAGAGACTTCAAATTTGGAATGTAGGTTCTTGAATACCAAACGCAGATTAAGGTTATTTTTAATTTTCGATATCTCACCCCCCGCCCACGCAAATAGAAGAAAACCTCAAATTCCAAGATAATTCAGCCTAACATGACTGATAGTTGAAGTATAACTCACGCTGAGCAATTTGCTGTAAGTTTCATCGCGATCGCCCCATAAATAAGGGAGATATTAAGGAATTTGTCTTAATTCCATTTTTTGGCCAAAGCGAGAGAGCATATGAAAATTCCATTTGCGCAAACGAGAAGGCATATGATAATCTGATGATATGCTTTGTTGGCCGCTGTGTGGCGCATTGTGTCATGTGGCGCCATACATCGGCCACACACAGAACTATATTTTGCTGATTGCTACAAGCTAACGTAAAATTAATATAAGCAATTGCTTACACGCATGTTTGTTAAGATAACACATGATGTAACATAATATAACAATTTGCTACAAGTCTTATCGCGATTGACCCACAAATAAAGGAGATATTAAGGAATTTATTTTATTGCCATTATTTCATAGTGGTTAGCAAGAGCGAGAGCACATATGACAATCTTCTTTCACTATCGGTCGCCTTGTCTTCCTTTCGGGAATGTAAAATTAATATAAGCGATTGTTTACACGCATGTTTGTAAAGATAATACAGCTTACATTGACAGTAGAACAGCACTAAGAAATTTGATTCAAGTTTCATAGCGATCGACCCACAAATAAAGGAGATATTAAGGAATTTCTTATATTGACATTATTTCATTATAATTGGCCAGTTGTCCAACACTGTCCAACAACAGTTTGAGAGTTGTCCAGCGCTGATAAACAGAATAATTACTATTATTATATTAATTTATATTTGCGATTGCTTACATGTATGGTTGACAAATTCACGTTTCTATCATAGTATTAGAACAATTAAATTTGTCTGCAGTATAGAATCCCATATATATAAACATTTCCTTAAATTTCAAAAATAAATGGTTTGGCGCGCAATAAGATAACTGATGTGTGTTTTAGAGAGAAACATGTGGTGTTGCCAGACTACATGCAGAGCAAAAATTTAGTTTGCTGCAATTCTGGACACAAGCAATATCGATTTCGAGCGATTCCGATAACGATCTTCGATTTATTCGTTCTAATTTAAGTAATTCAAATAAGTTGGAAAAGTGTCCCCTTTATAATTGTATTGGCCTCCCCGTGGTGTACCCTGGGAACCGGTTAAATTAAACCGGAAGCTAATTCGAGCGGCGATATATTTAAATGTATATGTAGACATAAATAAAAGCACGTCCACTATAAATAAAATCCTTTTTCTAAAAAACTTTTATTTTAAGACCTGCACAGGGTATCCACCTGTCGCGCCCGCTCGACTGATCGGCTTGTTATTAATGACTTACAGCATCCCAATCAGCTAAAGTCAATTTTTCGTGAGTTCCAGCAAAGTTTCTACGCAAAGTTATGTGTCTTTTTCTTCGGAACGGTGTTTTTTTTTCATTTCTTTAGTTTTAAGCCCCAATTTGTTGAGACTTCGTCGGACTGTCCATGCACTTGCATTCAAATTAAGCATTGTCGCTGCTTTTATTGGCGTGATGTCGCGATTGGTCGTCACCAAGTTGGCCACGTGGCGTGTGACACGGTCGCTTAAAATTCTTGGTCTACCTCCTTTGTTAACTGTAATGCTTCCTTGACTGTGTTTTTTTAACCGCTGCACAGTCCTAAGGCTAACACCGAATTTGTTAGCCACTTTTCGAACAGATTCGCCTGCTACCAGTAATTCCATTACTTTATTTTTATTCTCGCTTTCCATAATGAATGAATTGAAAAAGTGACTTTAAATGATCAAAGCTCAGCGAGTTAAATTAAAACAATTAAACTTTAACGGTAAGCTTTGGGACTAAAATAAATAGCTTTGACATTGGAAGTGCATAACTATAACATTTGACTTTTCTTACTATTTGCCATTGCATTTATCTTTCAGTTAATCAAATAACATCAAATTTGTAGAAAAGAGAGACAAATATAGCACCAACAAAACAAGACTAAGATCTTTAGCATGCATGAAATAGAAGAGAAGATGCAGACCATTGAAGGGAGCATATTGAACTCGTGTTACAGTTTTGCTCGTCAGTGTATGAACTTTGACAACAGTACTTTGTTTCGCTGTCGATGCTCTTTTTTTATATTTTATATGATTTTGGATGGAACTTTCTATATTGTTAAGTTGAATAATATTTATTTTCAACGATAAAATTAAATATTTTTAATAGATAAAACAAATCATAAAATTTGTTTGATCAACAACCTAAATTTATTTAAGAAATTTGTGGTATGTTGTGAGTAATAATAATTGTCGGTGCGGAGGCATATTTTTATTCGGTCCAATTGCCAGTGACCAGTGCCAGTGATAGCAAAAACCAATCGTGAAGAACATGCATACATATGCAAATTTTGCACACATACGTATATAGGGACCGTAATGGTTATGATTTTTAAAATAACAATTATGAAATAAAATTTATTTGCTGATTTTTATAATAAAATGACTTTTAATTCTTATTTTAGATCAAAAATTATAAAACATGAATTAATTTATATTTTTATTTAAAAATCAAAATATAACTTATTTTCAATTTGTATTATAAAAATGAAAATATAAATTTAATTTTTAAATTCTTAAGGTACAAATCAAAAACAAAAGTTATTCATCAATTTTTATTACAAAACTCAAAAATAAAAATTGAATGCAAAAAATTTTGAAATATGCCTTTCATATAATAAACCACACATCCTTGAAGGACCAACCTTTAGGATTTTTAAAGTACTTATCGTTCATGTTAATTATAAAGAAAACCGGTTAACCATTTTTTTATAAGAGTAGTCGAGGCCTTTCTGCTGCAGACAGTACATATGTCGGAACCGGATCGGATCACTATATCATATAGCTGCTATAGGAAAATCGAAAATCATACTTTTGTATATCAAACTATCGGTTGAAATGTGAATCAGAGTTCTGCAAGAGTTGGCACAGGGTACCCTACTGTCGCTCACACCCCTCTGGCTTGCTTAACCTGCATTCACTTCAATATATTGTAATAATAATAACATTTGAGTAAACATAAAATACAACTAATATCGCCAGCAAATTGATTCAATATAATTATTTATTTAATTTAAGGACAGACGGACGGACAGACAGACGGACAGGTGTCAATCGACTCGGCTGTTGATACTGATCAAGAATATATATACTTTATAGGGTCGGAGATGCCACCTTCTGCCTGTTACATACATTCACACAAATTCATTATACCCTTTTTTGGCCATAATGGGTTCAGGGTATAAAAATGGTTGAACATAAATGAAAAGTACCTTAAAAATCCTTAAGGTTGGCCCTTCAAGGATGTGTGGTATATTATATGAAAGATATTGAGCCACCCATTATGAATGTTTTTGAATTTTTTAAATAAACCACTTGGTATAAAAGATATTTGCATTCAATTTTTATTCTTAAGTTTTATAATAAAAATTGATGAATAACTTTTATTTTGATTTGTATTTTAAAAATTTTTAATGATTTTTATTTTTTGATTTTTATAATACAAATAGAAAATAAGAGTTATATTTTAATTTTAAAATAAAAATTATTATTTATAACTTATATTTTATTTATTAATTTATATTTTTTGATCAAAAATAAGAATTAAAAGTAGTTGAAAAAAAAAATTAGAAACAAATGTTTATCCTGTTTTCAGGATTCTGCATTCAAAATTAGTATTTCCAATATTTTCCCATTTTGATAATGTTTTTCAGGACTTTTTTTTTTAAACTCAAATTTCTTAATTGTATAGGCACACATACATACATAAATACTCATATATCACAGCAAGCGGTGTTCTCCGCTCTCGCTTAGCTGTGGACTCTGCGTGCACTGGCAGCCGACTGATTTGGCCTCGTTTCCGCAAAAGCGAGTGACTGTGGAATGTTTCTGTCGCATTTTCGGAATTTCGGAGGTGTCCGTGTCGCTGGCTGTTTCGATTGTACAATGGCCATGTATTAAATGGGCTCTCTATAGGTTATTTGCATAGTGATAATATCGCGCAATGGCCATGTATTAAATGGGCTCTCTATAGGTTATTTGCATAGTGATAATATCGCGCCCTATTTCCGAACATAACGTAATAAAAATTAAATTGTATAGGAGAAAGTATTTTTTAATAATTTAATATTTTCTGTGTTTTTTTTTTAAATATAAAATGTAGCTTATTTTAGCTCTCATATAAATAATATATCCGTTTCAAGGTTTAATTTTTTTAAATTCCACTTTTTTGGTGCTTAGGTTATTTTCGGGGCTAGTCTTTAAAGCAGCTCAGTTAAAAAATGTCGTTTACTTTAAATGATTTCTATACAATTCTATTGCTGTTTTTATACCCTGAGGGGGTATATTAAGTTTGTTAAAAGTATGTAACGGGCAGAAGGAAGCATGGCCGACCCCATAAAGTATATATATTCTTGATCAGCATCAATAGCCGAGGCGATATAGCCATGTCCGTCTGTCCGTCGGTCCGTCGGTCCGTCGGTCTGTCGGTCCGTCCGTATGAACGAAAGGATCTCAAAAATGGTAAGAGCTAGAAGCTTGAACTTGGTGTCCCAGCACTGGTAATTTTTGCAGGCAGATCAAGTTTATCTTTTTTTTTGGATGTCACGCCCTCTTTGCCCACAAATTAAGTAAAAGTAAAAGCATAAAACAAGCAGTTTTGTAGCTCAAAACCCTCATAACAAGAGCAATATAACAGCTAAAGACTTCACATTTAGCACACATGATAAATATGTTGTGGTCAATGTGTCCAGAAAATGTTATCACGATGCCACGCCCCCCTCGCCTACAAAACGAAAAAGCTTATAACAAGAGCAATATTACAGTTAGAGACTTCAGATTTGGGACACATGATGAAAATGTTGTGGTTGATGTGTCCAGAAAATTCTATCGCGATGCCACGCCCCCTTCACCCACAAATAAAGTAAAACCTTATAAAGCAAGCAGTTTTGTCACTCAAAAACCTCATATCAAAAGCAGTCTTGTAGCTGGACACTTGAGATTTGGCACACATGATGAATATTTTGTGGTTGATGTGTCCAAAAAAATGTATCACGATGCCACGCCCCCTTCACCCACAAATTAAGTAAAAGCTCATAAAGCAAGCAGTTTTGTCACTCAAAAACCTCATAACAAAAGCAGTCTTGTAGGTGGAGACTTGAGATTTGGCACACATGATGAATATTTTGCGATTGATTTGTCCAGAAAATTGTATCACGATGCCACGCCCCCTTCGCCCACAAAAATTAAAAAAACAATTACTAGAGAATTTCATCTGGAGTGAATTTGAGCGGGTTCCTGTAGACCCACAGGGTATATTACGGTCGGGGTCCCGACTGTTCGGCTTGTTTTAAATATATATATATATTAAGTTTATTTTGATAAGTTTATGATAATATCCCTACAGTTCTGGAGGTGGCGATTGGCCATGCTGGAACTACCTACCCCGCTACTTCCCACATGGGTACTTACTTTAGTATGGTAAACGAACGCTGAACCACCACTGTGACGCTCGCTCTCTCATTTCGATTCTGTGTGTGTGTCCAAGTATGTACCTGCTCACGTTTGTTTGTATGCGTAAACTCTATGAAACATGGCAACACCGCAATGGCAATGCTTTGTTTTTCACTTTTTCTATTCTGGCGACGAAAGCGAAGATCAGATGGCTGTGTTGTGTGTACATCTATCGGTTTTGACGTCGGCAGCTTAAGTGTCGCTTTGGCCGTGTCGGCTAAGTTGTCGGAGGACATTTCTGTTCCTGGGTTCGACTCCCCGTCGAGTCATTTGTTCTTTAATTCGAACTTATTTATTTATTTTTCATGATTTATTATCGCGGCTTATCCTCATAGTGATGATGCAACGGCGAATACTGAGTTGGCATCCAATCCTCTGGCTGATGTACCGGCCACATTGTGTCCCGATCGTGACGCACGCTGAGCCAATCTATAAATACAAAAGATCTATAGAACTTGTTACCCATATATATTTATAGAATCCTGTTCCTGTTTAAGAGAGTTAAATCTCTCTCTCCCTAATATTCTTTCTCTCTTCCCCTCTTCATAGTAGTAGTTACACAACAAGAAGACCATGAGAATTGTTCATTTTCACACCACGTGGAAAATTTGTTGCATTTTATTGGTGTAGGTCACGGAAAATATTTCGGGTCTCAATTTATTTGTTATTAGGGGACCGTAAATAACGATTTTGCCCGACTGTCTATCTGTTTCTATGCAAACAAGTATCCTTTTTTTTCAGATCCTTTCTTGCTGCAGACAATACATATGAACAATCGGTCAAATATCATACTTTATGTGGGAGCCGGCAATAAGCATCGGCGTCACTAAAAAGAGCGGCGATGCTGTCAGCGAGAGTACGAAATAAGATACGAAGAAAAGAATTTGTTTTCATTTGCAGTCGAGCGCGCGCGACTTTAGGAAACCCTGTGCAGGTCATCAAAGAAAAGCATTTTCATTATAATGGGATTTAAATATATCGCTTGAAGTCGATTTTGCCTGCATCGAGAGAAGGTAGCTTGCGATAGTCTGGCAACACTGGACTGCGGCTGTTGATTGTTTATATTTAGCGCCACAGCGGCCGAAAGGTAAATCAAAATATAGTTCTGAGTGTGGCCGTCAGTATTTTGCACTGCATAGCGCCACAGCGGCCGACAGCGCAAATCATCAGATTATCATATGCGTTGTCGTTTGCGCAAATGGCATTTCCATATGCACTCTTGCTCTGGCCAACAACTATGAAATAATGGATTTAAAACGAAATCCTTAATATCTCCTTTATTAATGGATCAATCGCGATAAAACTAGTAGCAAATTGTTATATTTTGTTATATCATGTGTTACATCTTTACAAACATGCGCGTAGGCAATAGCTAATACGTGACACAAAGTATAGCGCCACAGCGGCCGACAGCGCAAATCATCAGATTATCATATGCGTTCTCGTTTGCGCAAATGGAATTTTATGGAATTTTTTCTCGCTTGGTCAAAAAATGGAATTAAAACAAATTCCTTAAGATCTGCTTTATTTATGTGTCGATCGCCATGAAACATGCAGAAAATTGCTCAGCGTGAGTTAGACTTCAATTATCTGTTATGTTAGGCTGAGTTATAATAAAATTTGAGGTTTGAGGTTTACCGAAAATTGAAAATAAACTTGATCTACATAGGGTATTCAGGAACCTACATTCCAAATTTGAGGTCTCTAGCTTTTATAATTGCTGTGATCGACGCGTTCATAGAGTCGGACGGACGGACGGACAGACAGACGGACGGCAGACAGACGGTGTCAATCGACTCGGCTGTTGATACTGATAAATAGCACAAACCAAAGCAGAATATTTCGATCGATCATTTGGACAATATTTTACATCCGATTTTAAAAAAGTTGATCACAAACTATTATTGCACTCTTCCACATGGTACACAGGCAAAAAATTTGCCGATATCATTTTCTCTTTTACTTTATGCTTAGTTTTCGTTCGCGTGCACTTATTTTGCTTAGTCATAAAAAGTTGTGTTTGCATAAATCTTTGTTTGATTTTCAATATTTCGGTAACGAATTGATATAATTGATCGAAAACGTGCTAAAATGGGTCGTGCTCAGTTGAAACAAGGAAGATTACATTCACACTAAGTGAATCTGACAAAAAAACGGCTGAAATAGCCGAAATAATGATATGCTCCTGAAAGATGGTGTACAACGCACTTAAATTAGTGAAGTTAAGCCCCAGAAGGCCAAGCTCTAAACCCCAGGTACACAATTAAGACCGTGAAGCACGGTGGCGGATGCATTATGTGTTGGGGTGCATTTTCCTGGCATGGTGTGGGTCCGCTTTACCGAATCAATGGCATGATGGATCGTTTTATGTATGTGGATATTCTTAAAAATCAAATGGAACCATTTACATTTGAGAATATGTGAAATGGATATTTCAACCCGATAACGACCCAAAGCACACATCACGCGTCGTTAAAAAGTGGTTGAAAAACGAATCCATCGAAGGTTTGGAGTGGCCGGCTCAAAGCCCTGACCTAAATCCAATAGAAAATCTGTGGAATGATTTAAAGGTGCTGAAATCCAAAAAAAAATTGCCAATCTTGACAATTTGTGGACAGGTGTCCAAGAAGCTTGGAACACCATTCCGAAGGAGAGATGTCAGAAGCTTGTGGAAAGTATGGGCCGGAGATGTAACGCAGTTATTGAAAATCATGGATATTCAACTAAATATTAAACTAACTAAGCAAAATTTGAAATTGTGCTATTTCTGTGACATACTTCGTTATTTTTTAATCTTTTAAATTTTATTTCTTTTGTTTCAAAACGTTTATAAACTTGTCTTTATGAATTAATTAGTTAACAAGTTAAGCAATGAAGAGCCAAAGTTGTATTATTTTTAAAACTATTTTTTAATTAAAAATAGCATTCCATAAATTGAATATTTTTTTGTACTATTTATATGACCACAGCTGTGTCTACGTTATATGGTCGGAGATTCCTCCTTCTGCCTGTTACATACATTCACACAAATTCATTATACCCTTTTTTGCCCATTTTTAATGTAGTGGACCAAACAGCGAGCATTGAACGAGTCTATCGCCAAATGCTCGTAAAAAGTTTTAGAAACTTGCAAGTTGCGGACAATGAATGGACGACGACTGAAGTTTCACTAGACTTTCGTATTAGAACATAAAAGCAGAACGTAGGCGAGGGAACGCTGAAGTACCGCATATCACCCGCTATCGAGCTTTTGAACGCGTGAAAAACGGACGTGAACGAACTCAACGCAACATTACTGTTGCGTCGCACAGTGGCTCATGCTCTCATTATATTATGCAAAATCATATCTTTTGATCCAAGTAAGATATCACCAAAATTAAAAAAGCATTTAATAAAAAATTCCTGTAGCTTTGAAATGAGCGTAAGGTCTTAAAAATCGAACGACAGACAATTTGTCATAACAATAAAAGTATTCAATTAATGTTCTTGTTTATTTAATTTTTCTCAGCCTTGTCTTCAAGTTCTTAACCTATGTACATTAAATCTACCATATCTTTAGTATAAAACTCTTGCAGTTCATTGCGACTTCTTACAAATCTTTTGGTTGATATCAGTGGATCTGAAGAAACTGATAACATATTAAAAAGGTCTTCATTTTGTCTCTTCCGTGTCACCTTGCAATGATTCGAGTACCTATAGTTCTTGTACTCCTTGTTTATAGATTTCTGGACTTCTTCTGATAATTCCCCGATTGACAGACAATGGTTTTCGTTGAGATCTCCTCCGTGTACCAAAATTTTATGAAGTTTGTTTTTGATCTTGTCGACCTCCGTCATATTTTCCTTAGCAAAGTATACTGTACTCATAACGGTCAATATAAACTCTTCTTAGCTTGGAACATCAATAAACATTTGAAATACATCTCGAATTTTGGAAGACATTTTGCGGTTTCAATATTTGATTTATATTACATAATACTAATCAGCACTGATTTTGTTTAATATCGTGATGGTTGCCAAAAGTAGACTGTGATACAATGCACCTAAATATTTGAATATATACCCTTAATCCCTACTATTAATTACCAACTTAAGTAGTACAAAAGATTAAACATGTGTAGTCATTTAAAATTTACAAACTTAGATAATTGGGTTTGGTAAACGCGGAAATTGAGTACGAAAAAGGGTTATAAATTACATAATCACTACCTGTTTGCTTGGGTTACATTAGTATATTTAGGTAGACAATGAATTCTTAATATTATATTTATGTAAAGTGTTCAATAAAACGTCTAGTTCAACGGAAACACGTTCAAATAACGACCATTCCTTACCGTAGGTTGCGCAAAAATGCGAGCCCGGCGCCATTTTGGGTGCGCCACAACGCAATTTTGACCCAGTTAAAAGCGTTGTGCGTGAATTGTTTATTAAATAAAAAGTTAACTGGCACTTCTTGGCACCTAGACTTTCTTGAAGTTGTTGCAGAAATATACACGGAATAACGTGTATATACCCGTTTGCCTGGACAAGCCTGGACTTTATGCTAAAAGTCTATCTAAAGTTAAAAAACAATGTCAAAAATAGTGCTTTAGTAAAAATATTATTTAAAATACTTCAAAACAAAAAAGATTTTTATACCATTCGCTTTAGAATCGACACACCTATTAGGTAAAATTAAGAAACTGAAAATTCATTGAACCATATGGATGCAATTTTATCGCAAAAATGAACAATTTTTCATAAAAAAACATTTTTATAAAAAATCGAAATTTTTTGTCATGTTTGATGGGCTCTACCGAAACCGTTTGCCCAAATTGAAAAATCTAAACGGATTTATAAATTTTGGACAATTCTCTATCAAACTGCATTTAAGGATTTTCCATGGCGAGAAATGACCGATTTCTTTTTTGCCACGTGAGTCTCGTGAGTGAGCCACTGTGCGTCGCAAGTAGCAGATGTGAAACTTGTCACAACAACAATTTGTACTGACAAATTTTGTGCGCAAAACTAGGGATGTGTAAAATCACGATGTTTAGTACATATTAGTACATTCGGTGTAATTTAGTACTAATGGAGTCCAAAAACAGAAGAAAGTCAACCCGGTTCTGATTAAGTACATAACCAATTTTAAATTTTGCTGGAGTGGAAGGCAAAATATCGCTGCGAAAGACTCCCAAGAGGAAGAAAGAGCCAAACAAGTGGACGAATTGGGAAGTGGACGATCTTCTTAATTATTTGCAAATGCATAGAAGTAGCGATGAAGACCCCCATCATCCCCATCAAATGAAGGATTCCAGTGACATGTACGATTGCTGTCATTTTACAACTTTTCATAAATATCTTCATCGACATCTTATAAAAGAATGTGGTGAAGAGTGCAGCACACAAGTATCCAATTGCAAAGGATACTTGACTTCTTGTGTCCTTTAATCGGTTTCTTAAGGTTGCAAACTGTCTTTTGAGGACCCCAAAGCAGTATCAGAGGGTATATTTGATACTTGTAAATAGCATTTTGGAGAACCAAAAATTGCTTATATTGACATATTTTTTGACCAGATTTTTTAAATATCAAAGTAGCCCGAGTAAACACATTTGACTGTGCACACTTGCTACGTAAAAGATTGTTCACATGTTTAGTGTCACAAGCTTGAAAACATGCGACGCTGCGAGAGTAGAGTGAACATCCTAAATATAATATTTTTAATATAGAGTATTTAATAACTTTTGAAGATCGAAACGGGTACACAGAAACCAATTATTTTCATTTATTTTTATTTTATCTTCTAAGAAAATTCTTTATTTTCGCGACCACAAAAAAAAACGTGTCGCTTACGTTGACAGGACGATATCTTTATAAATATATAAATGATCTTTTGATATTTTTGATGCCGATGTCTTTGGTATTCATGTATACATTGTATGAAAAAAATTTCGAGAAAACGTCCCTTACGATATTTTTGTGAGTAGGACTCAATATTATGATTATACGCTCTCGCTCTGGCCAACAATTATGAAATCAAACAAATTCCTTAATTCATGGGTCGATCATAATGAAACTTGCAGCAGGGTTAGCTAAATATGGGAACTCACATATTTCTTGTATTTAAGTCAGTTGGTTTTGTGCGTTGTCAGCCTATGCTGATGCTCTATGATTTGCGGGCATTGAAGAAGATTTAGTAGCAACGGAGAGTGATCGGATGGTATTTCCGGAAGTGATTGACCCTCAAAGATTGTAACACGAGGTGAGCAGTAAACAACGGCAATGCTGAGATTGCAGTTACCCGATTGTATGTTTATAAATGTAGCTTGCAAATAATTTGTTACATAACTTTTGTTGATCAGATCCCGGACTTTGCGTATAAAAAGGTCCCGCTACTCGTTAAAACAGCAACGATTTGTAGTAATGATAGGTGACTACATTTTATTTCCTATGTGGGAAAATAGTAATTCAAGTGTAATTGTAACTCACGCTTCGTCGCGTCCAGTCGGTTTCACAAATTATCGGCTAGTGACGAAACTTAAAATTTTTTGATATCTGGGCGATTTTCAGTCTTGCCATACTTAATTGTATCAGAGTTATCATACTTACTGGTATGAGCTGGTAGCAGCGATACCAGTAAGTAAAATTAACATATATTCAAATTTTAAACGGCTTAAGTCATAATTCTTCACAACATCTCCGCCACCGTGAATCTAGCAGGGCTCAGATACACTTAAATCTAACTTAGCGAGCATACAGGCTGTTCGTTGAAATACGCCACTGTCAGTTCTCACCCTGGCCATTCTGACTTGACCATCTTAACCAGGCGTGACTTCGATAATCACTCCCTTCGTCCAAAACGGTCTATGCGTGGCTCCATCACAGATCAAAACGAGATCTCCCATAGCTAATGGCTTCACTGGTTGATGCCATTTCGTACGCCGACAAAGCTCGGGCAGATATTCATTTAACCATTTCTTCCAGAAACAATGCATCAATTGCTGCACCTTGCGCCAATCCTTCGTAGTTATCTGATACCCTTCTTCGTCAGGATGTGGAGTCTGGCTGGAATTGGAAGTACCTAAGATAAAGTGATTTGGTGTTAGTGGTTCATCTTTTGGGGAATCTAACGCTATGTGAGTCAGCGGCCTTGCATTTACAATATTTTCAGCGTCACACATAAGGCTATATAGAATGCCTCCTTTAGACTTTTACTCAATGCAGCGTGTCCCATAGCTTTCTTAACGCTGCGAACCAAGCGTTCCCAGCATCCTCCTGCGTGCGGGTTCAGCGGACAGTTGAACAGCCATTTGATCTTCTCATTGGCCAATTACATGCCATCTTTCCATGATCCAGCTTCTCAAATTCCCGTTTCAACTCGTTATTGGCTCCGACGAAAGTAGTTCCGTTGACAGACCGAATTCGCTTCGGCTTTCCTCGTCGAGCCATGAAATTTCGGAGTACTCTCATGCACGTATCAGTACTCAGATCTTTGGCAATTTCTAGATGTACTGCTCGTACCGCCAGTCACGTAAATAAACATATCCAGCGTTTTTCTGTTGCTCTTCCTCTTACAATCATAAAGGGTCCCATGTGGTCTATGCCAACATATGTAAAAGGGCGAACAAATGGTGTCAGTCTATCTTCTGGGAGTTGCCCCATAAAGGGCGGAGAAGGACGAGCTATGCGTCGTTCCTCTTCCCGGCAGTGCGGAATCTAAAAACCTCCAACGAATTTCTGCTATAATAGTATTTTCATCCTGATGTTCCCATTCTGCGTGGTAATGCTCTACAAGCAACTTCGTGACGTGGTATCGTTTTGGCATGATTACCGGTTATTTTGCATCATAGCCTATGCAATTTGCATTTCCAATTCTTGTATTTATTCGGATAATCCCATGTTGGTCGATGATTGGACATAGCTTCCAAATCTTACTCCCTTTTGCTAAAGTGTTCCCTTCAGTCAACATTTGCATATCCTCTCCGTATACTGACAATTGCACCGCTCGACACACTACCAGTTCCGCTTGCTCAATCTCGTTTGCTCGTAAGTAGCTTGATCCTCGGCTCTGACGATTGCATATTCGCAGCATCCAATCATCAACTCGAGTCAATTTCCTAAAGGACGAGAATTGCTTAAACAGATCATCTGATGCTTTTCCTGCAAAGAATACAAATTTTGTTCTTAATTCAAGTTCGGTTTGTTCTTCGTGAAAATGTTGTTTGGGCCATTCACTTTCATCGCGCATCTGTAACTGCACTCCATATAGCCAAGATGACTTATTTACTTGGCGCCTGATTTTGTTACCGCAATCAGCTGGGTTCTCCTTGCCAGAAATCCAACCCCACTCGCTGATTTCTGTAGTTTCCAGAATCTCATTTATTCTCTATGCGACAAACGGTTTATATCTTCTGTGGTCCGATTTGATCCACGCTAGCACTGTGCTCGAGTCTGTCCACATCTGCACACGACTGGGTATAACATCGTGGCCTTCCAAAATGTTCCTTCTTAATTGAGTTGCCGTAACAGACGCTTGCAGCTCCAATCTTGGAACGGTCGACTGCTTCATTGGTGCACACTTTGTTTTTCCCATAATGAATGTCGTTTTCCATTGTCCTTCAGACTTCATTTACCATCTGCAAATATGTGCAATTCCACAGATCCGTCAAACAAACTGCTTCCATAACAACGTGGTATGTGAATAGATGATATCTCATTCAGACCGTCCAGCCATTTTCTCCATATTGCGTAATCCTCGTTGTCCACGCTCTGATCCCAATCGGTTTTCTTTTGTCATATCCGTAGATAGTAGTATAGATAGTAGCTTGGCCATTAGTGAATGCTCCGCTCATATGCCAAACGGATCGAAGATAGACATCAGAATCTTCAAAATTTTTATCTTAGTGGGTATTCTGTCGGACTCAAGTAAAGATTTATTAATTTTGGCGAATGATAACATAAACCCAAAATCGTCAGAAGAAGTATACCAAATCATACATTAACACCTTCTGATATTGTATTTCAACGTCTGTCGAAATTTACAATCTGAGCAGACTCTTCATTGGCAAAGGCGGCTCTACAAATCATCGAATTAGAAATAATTTCCCTCAAATCAAACCCACCTTTCTTATGGAGTTTGATAATCTGTTTCGTGATTCGAATTGCTTCTTGCTTATCTATGTACAAAATCATCTACATAGTGATTGCTTATAATGACACTAACTGCCTCCGGGTAGGTCTCCTTGAATCTTAGTGCATTATGATTCTTCACGCATTGTGCTGATGCGGGTGAGCATTTTGCACCAAACGTCATCACTTTCATTTCTTTGCTATCGGGTAGAGCTGCGTTATCGGATTTCCAAAGGATTCCAGTTTCAAAACGTTCTCCAACACACTGTGTTGTCACGCCCATCTCCGCATCTGCGATATAGTCTAGTACTAATTTATCGACCATTTTCGTGACAACAGCCATAACATACCCAACCAAGCTTGGTAGATGCTATTATTGGACCATCGTATCCAATTGTGCGAACAGCCTTCGGCAAATCCAAGTGCCCATTATCAAGTCCAATAATGATTTCCGGACAGCATGTGAATAGCCTTGTACAGGAAATTTGTTGAGATAAGGATATCTCAATCGCAGCTTCGAGATGCTTATTGACTGTGTAGGCAACTGCATATTTTTAACGGTGCGAATTCCTTTGATCGAGTATATCTGCTTATTGTTGCTGCTAGATATACCAACATCAAAACGACTAGGAAGTTCCGTAGTTTTCCTGTTACCAAACCACTGTAATACAAGATTCTCTTTCGGTCCTTCAAGACCCAATGCCTCTGCCAACCTTTCGTCCATCAACGAAACTGCTGATAATCATCCAAAAAGGCAGAACAAGCCTGTTACAAACCTGTAAGGCCGTTCCTGTAAGCGCGCCACTCACAGATGGCTCGGCGTCGTTCTTAACTGAGTGTAGCAACTGGTTCAACTTCTTGTCGCAACCATTCGTTTCGCACTTGTGCTGAAAGGTACATGCCGTACTTCTATGTCCTAATCGTAGACAGTTGAAACATAGTTTATTTTCCCCAACTATTTTCCATTTCTTTTCACTTTCCATTTTCGAGAATTGATCACACTTCTCAATGTTGTGCTGACTTTTGCAAACAACGCACACCTTTGACATGCCTTCTTCCTTGGCAACTTCTTTTGCATGTAAGAATCTCGACTTCTGATTCTTATTCTTTGTCACCGTCAAAGTATCGGCTAAACCAGCATTGTGTACGTCCTCTGACATGTCTTACAACCATTGACTAAGTTCTTTTACCTTAGTATCCTTCTTTGAATCTCGGAGGTAGCGCGCCCACTCAAGACGCTGTTGCGGTGGCAGCTTCATTATAAGTTCTTCCATCAAGATTGGATAACTTAGGTGCTGGTACCATCGGCAGCTTTCAAGAATGCTCCTCTGGTCTACCAAAGTTATATTTTAATGCCTTAATAATGTCGGGCACATTTCCGCTATGAATTAGCAGACTCTCAACTACTTCCCGGGCCTTGCCTTTTATAGCCTTTTGTAGACGTAGAAGATTTTGCCTTTCGCTATACCCGTACTCTTCGGTAGTTATGGCGAACGCTTCCCTAAACATCGGCCACGTTTCTGGAGTTCCATCAAACTCGGGAAGGTCATACAACTTCACAAACGGCTCTCGTCGATAATTTCTGACTAGTGGCATCGGTGTGTTTTCAGCAGGGACCGTAATGATTATGATTTTTAAAATATATATTGTAACATAAAAGTTATTTGTTGATTTTTATTGAAAAAAATTAAAAGAAAACTCATGTTCTCAATTTTTATTATTAAAATTTAAAATTAAAAATTATTTTTCAATTTTTATTATAAAAATTGAAAATAAAAATTGAATGCAAATATCTTTTAAACCAAGTGGTGTATTGCAAAAATGTAAAAATATTGGTGATCTATGATTCAATACCTTTCATATGATTTATCACATGTCTTTCAAGGACGAATATTAAGGATTCTGGTATATTTCTTAAAATTCGTCCTTCAAGGACATGTGATGTATCATATGAAAGGTATTAAATCATAGATAACCAATATTTTTACATTTTTGTTATACACCACTTGGTTCAAAAGATATTTGCATTCAATCTGCGTATGGTATTCAGGAATCTACATTCCAAATTTGAAGTATCTAGCTCTTATAGTTGCTGAGATCCACGCGTTCATACAGACGGACGGACAGACGGACAGACAGACGGACAGGTGTCAATCGACTCGGCTATTGATACTGATCAGGAATATATACACTTTATTTGGTCGGAGATGCCTCATTCTGCCTCCTTCTTATATACATTTGAACAAATTAATTATACCCTTTTTTCCCATTATTAATGAGCACAGGGTGCAAAAACCATCCCAGCCGCAAATTGTCAGACACAAATAGTTGACTAATAGTTGAAGTATAAAAAACGTTGTGCATTTTGCTGGACAGTCGGAAAAACAACTCTAGAAGTTGACGAATTTTATAGCAAAAGAAGCCGTTCAAACGAGCGCGCGCGACCTGTGCAGGTCTTCAAAGAAAAGTATTTTCATTATAATGGGATTTAAATATATCGCTTGAAGTCGATGTTGCTTGCATCGAGAGTAGGTAGCTAGCGATAGTCTGGCAACACTGGACTGCGGCTGTTGATTGTTTATCTGTTGTTTAGCTGCTCTGCGACGCATCTGCTGCTGTTTATCTGTTGTTTAACTGCGCTGCGACGCATCTGCTCCGCTACATAAATTTGTTTCTTGAATAACTTCTGAGTTCAATATCCGATCGTACTGAAATTTGTAGCACCCATTGAGAGTAAGATACTTACCATGTGTGCCAAATCTCAAATCACTTGCTCTTGTTTTAGCTTTTTCGAGTTACATGCGATGGGGAAGTGGCATCGCGATGACACTTAAACCCAAGCTTCTTATCATTTATGCCAAATTTCAAGTCTCTAGCTCTAACATTGCTTATGTTATGGTGATTTTTCTAATTTTAAAACAAACGGGACATGTTATCGAAAATTAAAAATAAACTTGATCTGCGTATGGTATTCAGGAACCTACATTCCAAATTTGAAGTCTCTAGCTCTTATAGTTGCTGAGATCAACGCGATCATACAGACGGACAGATGGACGGACAGACAGACGGACAGGTGTCAATGGACTCGGCTATTGATACTGATTCAGAATATATATACTTTATAGGGTCAGAGATGCTTTCTTCTGCCTGTTACATACATTCGCACAAATTCATTATAACCTTTTTTGCCAATTTTTAATGGGCACAGGGTATAAAAATAAGAAATATTATCATGTCGTCGCTGAACCAATGCAAATAGGACTAAAAATCACTTACTGGAATGCTAACGGCCTAAGCAAGATTAGACCAGAGGTTGAGCTCTACATCAAAAGTAACAACATTGATGTGCTTTTAGTAGCAGAAACCGACTTCGACGATCGCTCGTACTGGAACATATCGGGATACGAGCTTATTAAATGTAACCACCCCAGCGGTAATGCAAGAGGAGGATCCGCCATATTAATCAAGTCTGGGATATCGCATGCTATACTCGAACCAATCAAACACTCCTGGGTTCAAGCAGCAGTCATTGCGATCCACAGCACACATGAAGACCTAAAACTAGCGGCACTGTACTTTCCCCCGCGACATAACATATCGCAGGCCATGTTTTAGCAAATGGTAGATAGACTTGGCGCCAAATTTATTGCAGGAGGCGACTTCAATGCCAAGAATACCTGGTGGGGATCTAGGCTCACAAATACCAAAGGTACAGCCTTGTTAAACTGTATTTGGAGCAAAGACTTAACTTGACACTGTTCTGATGAGCCCACCTACTGACCCACGGATCGCACAAAGCTGCCTGACGTGCTGGACTTTGCTGTTGCTAAAGGCTTTCGATCCAGGCAAATTAACACGTCCACCTGTGCTGATCTGCAATCGGACCACAGTGCAGTGCTACTAGAAGTCAACACACCAGTACTAGCTATAACCAAGCCTGCAAGTATGATTGGTAAAGACACTAACATCTCTAGATACCGAGTCTGGCTAGAACAAAATGTAGATGACAACGTAATAAGCTCATTCCGGATCACCAATTTGGTTTCAGGAAGCATCATAGTACACCTGCGCAATTTCACAGAGTCGTGCAGTACATCTTGGGTGCCCTGGAAAACAAAAGGTACTGCGCAGCAGTATTTCTCGATTTCCGGCAAGCTTTTGACAAGGTATGGCACACAGGACTGCTCTACAAGCTGAAGAAAATGTTTCCGGCATCATATTACCTTCGTCTTAAGTCCTATCTGCACAATCGAAGCTTCTACGTCAGATGCAATAACGAGGAGTCTGACCTTAAACCAATACTAGCTGGGGTACTCCAAGGCACCGTTCTTGGGCCAGTACTTTACAATTTGTTTAAAGCAGATTTACCGGTGATTGACCCCCTCTCTACAGTCACAGCCACATATGCCGACAACATGTTTTTTCTAGCATCTGACAGCTGACAAAGATTCATAGATCGGCTATAAAACCATGAGAGCGTACTAGCGATCCAACTGCTGGACAACAGCACCCAACGTCGGAGGCTAAAACGCTACCACCCCCTAGACCTACCCTTCCGCACTGTATGACCACTTCCTTATGTCATTGTTTACAATTTAAACTATCAATGTAACTGCCAAAAAAAATTTAGTCATTGCTTAACGACAGATTCTAAATAAATAAACAGAAGAAAAATAAAATTATTATTAAACAATTGGCAAACCGTTTGACAACCGTTGCTGAGTATAAATAATTACACACGAACATGGCTCTAAATTTAATCCGCGCGATTTATCTTCATTTTTTGGAAGATTCCGATCAAGAGTTCGTCTTATAGTACACGAGTTCGTCATAGCAGACCCAACTTTTTGAGGGATTGGATAATACAGATTTCTTTAAAAGATTCGGGCTTTCGAAGCTTACATGCATTATTTTGAATTCAAAAATCCATAGCAATATTAGATCGACTACTAATAGGTTAGTTGTTTTAGTTTATGTGTTTTGAAATAAGTAACTAAAATATTTGAAACTATTTAGGAACTATGCCATATCTACATACAAATTTGAAATTTACAGTTAAATCACTTTGATGTGACCACCCGTCACCAATAATCAGCTGTTTTTTACAAAATGTTGCCACGTTTTAGACTTATTTGCCATTGACAATTCAAAGTGAGACATACATTTATTTATTTATTTATTTATTTAGTACGACTAAAAGCAGTCGACAAGAAAATATACACAATACAAAATTAAGATATTATAGATTAATAAATAAAATTATTATTTAAATTTAAACTGAAAAGAAAAAATTAAAAAACAAAGGTCTGGGGGTACTTAAAGTTATGACTTTACAAGATCCAACATTTGTTGCAAGGATTGGGGAAAACTCCAGAAAAACGCAATTAGATCAATAAGTATTAGTACAAATAATGTGTTTGTAAGTATAGGAATTAGTGTTTGTTTAATGTGAGTATAACTAAATTGTTAGCAAGCTAATGGTATTAGTGACTACACAAGTTAGTATTATAATCAAATTAGTAATAGTACAAAATTAGGAAGTGAGGGGATGAGTATTAGTTATATGTTATATTTGATATTATCATTGGAAAAATTAATGATTTCTTGAAAGGAAAAGGAAAAGGGAACTCTTTATAGTGGTGAGAGAGAGTTCTGCAGAGAAAACGTGGTAAACAATATTATAATCTGAACACAAAATACGAAATGAACTGTGCAAAGCATAATCAGTAGTGCATGTTGGAAGGGCTAAAGGCTGGTAATTTCTGGTGGGCCTAAGGGGGACCGAGAAGTTTATTCTACTTACGAGGAAACTCGAATCCAATAATCAATTTATGAAGAAAAGTCACACCAAGAACTTTTCTACGATTGATTAAAGACGGAAGGTTCAGAAGAAGAAGTCTACTGCTGTACGATGGTAAACGAAGGTTGGGTTCCCAGTTCAAACCACGTAAGGCAAAAAGCAAAAATTGCTTTTGAACAGACTCAATTCGATCCTGGTTATTACGGTATTGAGGACACCATATGATATGAGATGTGCAAATTAAAGTTCAATTTGCAATCAAATAAAACTCCAACACCATAATTGCATAGCGTTCAAATCGTCTTGTAGACGATTATGAAGTAGGGGATCAGTGTATGAGAAAATAAGCTTAACATCATCTGCATACATAAGAATGTAAGAATGAGATAGGATGGAGGGAAGGTTGTTAAAAAAAGGGTAAAAAATAAAGGTCCCAAGTGACTACCTTGAGGTACCCCAGAAGTAACTTGAACCGAACTAGAAACGGTAGACCTAAGGATCATTTTTTGTGTTCTACCTTTTAAGTAGGTGGATATCCAACTTAAAAAGAAGAGAGGAAGCCTATACATTCAAGTTTGTGGAGTAATAGGTTGTGGTTCACGGAGTCAAAGGCTTTACTGAAGTCAGTACAAATAACATCCGTTTTCCTTTTCTTTTGAAATGCCTCATTTACCAAGGTGGAAAATTCAAGCAAATTGGTCATGGTAGACCGACCCCTTACAAAGCCATGTTGGACAGGAGAAATATTTGATTTACAGAGATGTTGCAAAGACGAAACAAGGATTTTTTCAAAAAGTTTAGGAATAGCTTATAGCTTTGCAATGCCTTTGTTATTAGAAATATCAGACTTACCACCTTTTTTGTGGAGAGGAATGATATAGGATTCTTTCCAAAGATGTGGAAAGAGAGAAGATTTCAGGGATAGATTGAAAAGCTTTAGCAACGGTGCGGTTAGAGGCCCAGGAGAGAAAGTGGATTTTAAAGACATAATAAAAGAGAAGGGGTGTTGTAAGAAATATGGGGAGCAAATATACTATTAGAGGATATTATGTTATAAGGATAAGAAGAAGAGTTAGGGAGGGAAATAGGAGAATAGGTTGATTGAAGAAAAAACAGAGGAAGGTAAATTCTGAGATTTACACTGCAAGTTAACAAATTTATAAAATTGTTTAGGGTCACGGTATAAACTGTTTCTTGCAACGAGCAAGATAGTTCTCGTAGCAACTAGAGTTCAGTAGAGCGAAGTTCGACTTGGTCACAGAATATTTAGACCAGTCAAAACTTCATCCCGACTTTTTAAACTTTTTAAAGTATTTGGACTTCAAATTTTTTAAATAAGATAGTCTTGGTGTAAACCAAGGGGGCTTTGATGAACACAACAACGGTATAAAGTTAGGGATACACACATCAAGGAGTGTGTTCAAGGTCATATAGAATGTGTTAAGGACAGTATTAATGTCCACCGCATTTTCTAAAAAGGACCAGTTGGTTGCAAGAATAAGTTCATTAAGCAATGAATAATTACCTTTGCGAAAACAGAAGTGAGGGGATGAGTATTAGTTATATGTTATATTTCATATTATCATTGGAAAAATTAATGATTTCTTGAAAGGAAAAGGAAAAGGGAACTCTTTATAGTGGTGAGAGAGAGTTCTGCAGAGAAAACGTGGTAAACAATATTATAATCTGAACACAAAATACGAAATGAACTGTGCAAAGCATAATCAATGTTGGAAGGGCTAAAGGCTGGTAATTTCTGGTGGGCCTAAGGGGGACCGAGAAGTTTATTCTACTTACGAGGAAACTCGAATCCAATAATCAATTTATGAAGAAAAGTCACACCAAGAACTTTTCTACGATTGATTAAAGGCGGAAGGTTCAGAAGAAGAAGTCTACTGCTGTACGATGGTAAACGAAGGTTGGGTTCCCAGTTCAAACCACGTAAGGCAAAAAGCAAAACTTGCTTTTGAACAGACTCAATTCGATCCTGGTTATTACGGTATTGAGGACACCATATGATATGAGATGTGCAAATTAAAGTTCAATTTGCAATCAAATAAAACTCCAACACCATAATTGCATAGCGTTCAAATCGTCTTGTAGACGATTATGAAGTAGGGGATCAGTGTATGAGAAAATAAGCTTAACATCATCTGCATACATAAGAATGTAAGAATGAGATAGGATGGAGGGAAGGTTGTTAAAAAAAGGGTAAAAAATAAAGGTCCCAAGTGACTACCTTGAGGTACCCCAGAAGTAACTTGAACCGAACTAGAAACGGTAGACCTAAGGATCATTTTTTGTGTTCTACCTTTTAAGTAGGTGGATATCCAACTTAAAAAGAAGAGAGGAAGCCTATACATTCAAGTTTGTGGAGTAATAGGTTGTGGTTCACGGAGTCAAAGGCTTTACTGAAGTCAGTACAAATAACATCCGTTTTCCTTTTCTTTTGAAATGCCTCATTTACCAAGGTGGAAAATTCAAGCAAATTGGTCATGGTAGACCGACCCCTTACAAAGCCATGTTGGACAGGAGAAATATTTGATTTACAGAGATGTTGCAAAGACGAAACAAGGATTTTTTCAAAAAGTTTAGGAATAGCTTATAGCTTTGCAATGCCTTTGTTATTAGAAATATCAGACTTACCACCTTTTTTGTGGAGAGGAATGATATAGGATTCTTTCCAAAGATGTGGAAAGAGAGAAGATTTCAGGGATAGATTGAAAAGCTTTAGCAACGGTGCGGTTAGAGGCCCAGGAGAGAAAGTGGATTTTAAAGACATAATAAAAGAGAAGGGGTGTTGTAAGAAATATGGGGAGCAAATATACTATTAGAGGATATTATGTTATAAGGATAAGAAGAAGAGTTAGGGAGGGAAATAGGAGAATAGGTTGATTGAAGAAAAAACAGAGGAAGGTAAATTCTGAGATTTACACTTCAAGTTAACAAATTTATAAAATTGTTTAGGGTCACGGTATAAACTGTTTCTTGCAACGAGCAAGAGATAGTTCTCGTAGCAACTAGAGTTCAGTAGAGCGAAGTTCGACTTGGTCACAGAATATTTAGACCAGTCAAAACTTCATCCCGACTTTTTAAACTTTTTAAAGTATTTGGACTTCAAATTTTTTAAATAAGATAGTCTTGGTGTAAACCAAGGGGGCTTTGATGAACACAACAACGGTATAAAGTTAGGGATACACACATCAAGGAGTGTGTTCAAGGTCATATAGAATGTGTTAAGGACAGTATTAATGTCCACCGCATTTTCTAAAAAGGACCAGTTGGTTGCAAGAATAAGTTCATTAAGCAATGAATAATTACCTTTGCGAAAACAGTGACGCGGTACTTGTTTGCATAAAAAAAGCGGATTAAGGGGTTTAGAAATTGAAATAGAAATTTCTAGAGCAGGATGATGTAAGTCTTCAGGGACTGACAGTGGGAATGACCTAGAGACGGCAGTATTTGCAAAATCATTGATAAATACCAGATCAAGGATTCTATTCAAGTGATTCTTGACAGAGTTCATTTGAAATAATGAAAAATCAAGCACACAATCTATTAAATCATGCTGATTTGAAGGAACAAGATAGTTTGCGCTATTAAAGAAAGACCATGAAATATTAGGCAAATTAAAATCGCCCAGCACAACAAACAGGTCCTTGTCACTCACTTGAAGGAAGACTTCTTTTAAACAAGCAATATGTTGCATATTAACTTGAATATCAAAAGATGGTGGAATATAGGAGCAAGTAACATAAATTTACTGATATGAAAACGTTACTTTAACGGCAACAATTTCAACATCAGTAGGAATAGTAAAGGAAATACGTTCAGATTGAAAAATTGCTTTAATGGCAGTCAATACGCTTCCACCTCGACTAATCAATCGATCATATCTATAGATGGAATAGTTGTTTGACAAAATTTCGCTATCAGATACTGTTGGCGTTAGCCAAGTCTCAGATAGAGCGATAATGTCAGACTCAAAGCAAAAGCTGCTTAAAAATAGGGATTTAAGTTTAGATAAAAGGCCTCTGACACTCGGTATTTAATAAGAATTAGGTCTTCAAAAGGGTCTAGTTTTTTGAGACATTGCTGGTGGATGAGGTAGAATTAGTAGTTGGAAGGGAAATATGCAAAGGTTCAGATCGCCTTTTCGGTTTAAACTCATGAACAATCATTTGCGGTGGCCAGAATTTTGGGTCACAAATTACTGCAAAAGAGTCATGAGGCACACTAATTTTAAAGGAAGATATTTCACGAGGCGTGCTAAAATTGAATTTCGTGACTGAAACATTAGCCGTATACTTACTAGCAATGAATGCTGCAACAGATTCACAAGTTGTGTCCGAGGATAATCTGGACACAAATACTTGCTTACGTGGCGCAACAACATTAAGTATGGGTGCTTGAGGCAAAGAAACTGTACTATTAGTATTATTTTCTTTAGGGGGCGAATTTCGAGAGGTTCTACCTTTTCGACTAGATACAACCCACCTAAAAGGTTCGGTAGGTTGTATAGGGGTTGTATCAACTAATAATACAATCGGAAAACAAGTAGATGGCACAGGGGATGCATCTAGGGTAAGATTACCCGGAGAGGGTGAAAGCGACAACATTGGCGTTACTTCCACGAGTTGAGGAGTTGCCAAAGGTGTCGAGGGCGTCTGGATGTTCGGAACACTCAAAAATTGGGAATTCAAAATAGAGTTGGGTGAAATATCAAATTTGAATTGACTAAGCAACTCAAGACTTGAATCAAACTCACTAGAGAGACGCTTAGCTACATTATGTAATTTCAGAAATTGATTCCTTACAGAATTATACATTCTGGAGAAATCAAATTGTATTTCGCTACACACGAGGCAAGACCATTTTAAGTCACCACAATCTTTTTTAATTCTTGACCTAGATCTCAGAGACTATAAGAGCTAGAGTCACCAAATTTGGTATGGTCGTTCGTCTATGGGCTAAGCAGATCAAGTTTATCTTAAAATTTTTACACGCCCCCTTCCGCCTCCGTAAATCGAGAACAAAATTTTTTAAATTCCATAAAAGGTAGAGTCCTGAATTTTGGCACACAGGACGAGTATCAGAGTCCCAACGTATCCTGAAAATTTCATCGCGATCGGATAGTAATCTCGCAAGTTATTCAAAAAAAAACTTAAAATCCCATATAATGGTCAATTTTAAAACTGGAGCCTTGAATTTTGGCACACAGGACAAGCATCGGGGTCCTAATGTATCCTGAAATTTTCATCACGATCGGAACTCGGAAGTTATTCAAGACTTAATATTACTAAGAGTCGGGTCAAAGGAAGAAGAAGAGCATATTGACGTTACAAAGCGTTATGGGGAACTATTAGTGTTACTCTCATAGTCGACATCGACTGTAGCCTTTCCGACTGGTTTAAAAAGTAAAGGGTCTAAAAACATTGATAGCAATATATTATATGCATATGTGCAAACATAAATGTATGCACACATAAACTGTTAGTAATTTTACTTTAAAAAAAAAAAGTTAAAATACATGTAATATTTTCTATAGCAGATTTTTACAGCAGAATTTTGGAAAAATAATGGTACTCAGTTGCGGAAGGGTAAATCTCTGGGCAAAGTCAGATTTTGCCACAAGCGCTGGCAATCGCTTTGTCCATTGCGTGAATATAGGATTCTACTACTACATACTATTATAGACAGACGGAGGCAGATACAGTCGTACGTCCTTGCTGCAGGCTGATCTGATTGTATGTGTATATCCTTTAATATGTGTATTCATATTTTTGCGTATGTGTACTTTTAATGCTGATCTTGTTTGTATTATGACTGCAGTATTAAATACCCTATACATGTTAATGTTTTAAAACTGAGTTTCTAAGGTTAATTAAATATTTTTAATTGATAAAACAGAGCTAGCATTTGGATAATAATCATCCTTTATCTATTTAGAAAATTTTATGCAATCTGCTATAGAAAATATTGGGGATAATAATATTTTGATGAAAAGGTTATTTCATAGTGACCCGGTACACGCATTGGCGACCGCGGAAAACAGAATATTTGGCTGAATTGGTTGTTATTGGATTCCAGAGACATAGAACTTTGGCAACAGAGCTTTGTTCGCTGTCGATGCTAGTTTTGGAATTAGGGTGGAGTTTTTTATACCCTTTAACAATTAAGTTCAAAATTATTTATTTTCAAAGTTAATTAAATAACTTTGATAGATAAAACAAATCATTATATATGTTTGATCTATAACCTTAATTTATTTAAAATATTAATGGTATATTTGATAGATAATATTCTGGAAAATTAGGTTTAAAAAGTACGGGGTGTGCCGAGTGCGGAGATATATTTTTGCATTAGGTCCAATTGCCAGTGACATTGATTTGATTTTGTTTTAGAGGAAATTAATATGATAAACAGATTATGATATCAAAAATAATATTTTTTGAATGGATATATATATTTATATATTTTTTATAATTACTTATTATAAAACATCAATTAATTATGAATTTAATTATTTATTTAATTAAGTATTAATTTATTATTTAATTAAGTTGAGGTATTAAATTGCTTAAATTAATATTTTTGTAATAAATACATATACGCATGTATAATTAATTGTGCATTTGTATATAAATAAATATAAATGCATTTACCTAAAATAAATACAAACTCGTATCACCCCTTATCACCCACCATCAAAACAAAACTCAGCTGGCTTGCCCTGTAATACTCAAATTCAGATCTTATAAAACATCCCAGAGACTCGGAACGGGAGCGACGGTAGGCTTCTCTGAGCCAGTCTTTTTTTATACCCTTTACTTTAAAAAAAAAAAAGTAAAAAGGTTCTATTAAGTTTGTCGAAATGTGCGTAACAGGTCGAAGGAAGTCCGGCAGACCCTATAAAGTATATATATTCTTGATCAGCATCACCAGCTAGAGTCCTGAATTTTGGTACACAGAACGAGTATCAGGGTCCCAACGTATCCTGAAAATTTCATCGCGATCGGATAATAATCTCGGAAGTTATTCAAGACTTAATATTACTCAGTGTCGGGCCAAAGGAAGAAGAAGAGCATATTGACGTTACAACGCGCTATGGGGTATTATTAATGTTACTCTTATTTCCATTTTGAAGAATAAGTGAAGGGTCTCTCATAGTCGACTTCGACTGTAGCCTTTCCGACTGGTTTTTGTTATTGTTGGCACGACAAAGATGTCATACCCTTGCAGATACCTGATGCACTTTTCAACCGGTATTTCCTATGGCAACTATATAATATAGAAGTCCGATTCCAAACACACAATCTGTCAGATTGGTTGAGAAATCTTGAGAAACGACAAATTATAAGAAAATGCGTAATCTGTGAGATTGGTTGAGGTACGCCGAAAAAAAATTGATTGTCATACTAAAGTATGATTTTCGACCGATAGTTTCTATGGCAGCTATAAGATATAGTGTTCCGATTTAACCGGCTCCGACATATGAACTGCCTGCAGCAAAAAGACGGACAAAGTTTCACCAAGACAGCTCTAAAACTGAGAGACTAGTTTGAATCAATGCAGACAGACAAATGGGAAGACGGACCTGACTATATCGACTCGGCTAATGCTGATCAAGAATATATATATACTTCATGGGGTCGGCCACGCTTCATTTTGCAGCCCAATAGAACTTTTTACCCGGAAGAGTGTACAAATTTACCACTGGGCGCTCATGGGGTCTGTGCAGCGGTCTTATGTAAAACCTCCATTTGCTTTTACACGTGAATTGTCGGGATAGTTCGGTATGCAGCTAGGGAAATTCCTGCGGCAGGGTCAGCTACGAATTGCAGCCTCTCCCTGAGTTAGTCCCTGCTCGGTTTAGCTAAGAACTCCGGCCTCTTTCATGCTGTGGAAAATTGTACGGTATCAGTGGCATACAATTATGCACAGCGTGCAGAAATCAAACACACGTACATTTTCTTTTAGTATTTCATTTATTTATTAGCCATTTTTTTTATATTTTCTTAATTTACAATTTAATTAAAGAAATAGGTGAATCTATATTGTTGGTGAAACGAAACATTAAGTAAAAGTTAATGCAATAATATATAATTAAATATATTTTCCTTATTCTTTAATTAACTTACTTTTTATGACCGTCCAGCTTTTCTAAAAGACAATGAACATAATAACATATATGGTATTGGATTAACATGTTTAAAAACTTTTAATAATAAAAACACAAAACTAACCCCTTATTAAAACGTTGCACAGTGGCTCATTTTCTCATTTTTTGCAAAAATCATTTCTTTTGATCCAAGTAAGATATCACCAAAATTAAAAAAAGCATTTGATAGAAAATTCTTGTAGCTTTGAAATGAGCGTAAGGTCTTAAAAATTGAACAACAGACAATTTGTCAGCAGGTGTTCAAAGTTGGATTTTGTGTTTATACGATGATTTTCGTGAAACGCGACATTCATCGTATGTTTTTTTTTTGTAATTTATGTGTAAATTTGTTATTTATATACATAATTATATATTAAAAATGTTTTAAATACATATATACACTATAGAGAACATATTTGATGGATGTCATGTTTCCAATACAAATTTATCGTATAAATTCCCGTAAAAACAAAAAGAAATTCCAATTAAACATTTATATTATATATTTGGTTTATTTTATATTTATACAAATTAATAACAATAAAAGTATTCAATTAATGTTCTTGTTTATTTAATTTTCCTCAGCCTTGTCTTCAAGTTCGTAACCTATGTACATTAAATCTACCATTTCTTTAGTATAAAACTCTTGCAGTTCGTTGCGACTTCTCACAAATCTTTTTGTTGATATCAGTGGATCTGAAGATACCGATAACTTATTAAAATAGTCTTCATTTTTTCTCTACCGTGTCACCTTGCAAGTATTCGAGTACCTATATTTCTTGTACTCCTTTTTTAAAGATCTCTGGACTTCTTCTGATAATTCCCCGATAGACACACATTGGTTTTCATTGAGATCTCCTCCGTGTGCCAAAATTTGATGAGTTTGCTTTTGATCTTGTCGACCTCCGTCATATTTTCCTGAGCAGAGTCTATTGTACTCATAACCGTCAATATAAACTCTTTTTAGCTTGGAGCATCAATAAACATCTCGAATTTTGAAAGACTTTTGATTTATATTACATAATACTAATCAGCACTGATTTTGTTTAACATCGTGATGGTTGCTAAAAGTAGACTGTGATACAATGCACCTAAATAGTTGAATATATACCCTTAATCCCTATTATTAATTGCCAACTTGGGTAGCACAAAAGATTAAACATGTGTAGTCCTTTAAAATCTACAAACTTAGGTAATGGGGTTAGGTAAACCCGGAAATTGAGTACGAAAAAGGGTTATAAATTACATAATCATTATCTGTTTGTTTGGGTTACATTAGTATATTTAGGTAGACAATGAATTCTTAATATTATATTTATGTAAAGTGTTCAATAAAAGGTCTAGTTTGAGAGAAACACGTTCAAATGACGACCATTCCGTACCGTAGGTTGCGCAAAAACGCGAGCCCGGCGACATTTTGGGTGCGCCACAACGCAATTTTGACCCAGTTAAAAGCGTTTTGCGTGAATTGTTTATTAAATAAAAAGTTAACTGGCACTTCTTGGCACCTAGACTTTCTTGAAGTTGTTGCAGAAATATCCACAGAATAAAGTTATATACCAGTTTCCCTGGACAAGCCTGGACTTTATGCTAAAAGTCTATCTAAAGTTCAAAAACGATGTCAAAAATAGTGCTTTAGTAAAAATATTATTTAAAATACTTCAAAACAAAAAAATAACAACGTTTTTATACCATTCGCTTAAGAATCGACACACGTATTACATAAAATTAAGAAACTGAAAATGCATTGAACCATTTGGATGCAATTTCATCGCAGAAATGGAAAAATTTTCATAAAAACCATTTTTATAAAAAAGCGAAATTTTTTTTCATGCTTGATGGGCTCTACCGCCGAAACCGTTTGCCCAAATTAAAAAAAAAAAACGGATTTATAAATTTTGGACAATTCTCTATCAAACTGCATTTAAGGATTTTCCATGGCGTGAAATGACCGATTTCTTTTTTGCCACGTAAGTCTCGTGAGTGAGCCACTGTGCGTTGTCCATATAGCACGTGTTCAGCATGCACTGATGCGCAAAATACTCGCGACAAAAAATCCCATACAGATGCAGAACGAAACGAAGAACAAAGCATACGCATAAATTCAACTGGAAGTCTTAGCTGAATCGAGCAGTGACGAACTCAGGGATAGATCGAATTCGTAGCTGACTTTGCCGCAGGAAATTCCTGTGTATGCAGCGATCGTCTACCATACTGAAGTCGTAGCTGTCCGCCCATTTCTGAGGGAATGTGATCCCTACCACATGAAATTTTACGTACTAAAATGCTACCGAATATATTCATCACATGAACTCAAGTTCCATAGGGGTGTTTCATACTCTTAACAAACTTATTAAACCCCCATAGGGTATACATATTCATGGAAATTATCAGGAATTAGCGGTTGTAAGTCATTGACAGCGAGCCACTGTAGAAGCTAAAAATAATCTCATTTATATAACTACGAGCGAAACCACGCGTGACCAGCTAGTTTTAAGAAAATTAATTTTCGAGTTGAAATAATTACCATTGCTGAATGCTTTTCATAGCCTGTGGCAGTTGAAAATGGGCAAAGCATTTTATATTAAGTTTTCGTTCATGTATGCAATAGACCAAGGAAAGCGTACACATCTAGTATGTATTTGTATTATTAATTAAACGATTTAAATTATTTTATCACCTAATTGTACTTACATTTTATTTTTTATCTGCTTTTTCTCCCTCTTGACTTCTCTATTTTTCTCGACTCTGGCAGAAAGCAATATTGGACTTGCTTTACGAGCTGTTAGCAGTGCCACAACCTATCTGGACTGATGATTATGCGATCGCATTGCAAACGGTTGATCCATCAGAATTTAGGGACACATGGCTACTAAGCAACGGTTTTGTGTCCGCCGAGGGATGTTCTATATTGCCTAGTTTAGCAGCACGAGCCCCTAATGTAACAGAACAGCATTTAGCCCTGCTGCTCTATTGTTTCTTAGAGACGGGTCTGCTCAACGCTCTAGTTGAGGTAGCTGTCAGCAAGGATCACTTCGTATCGGTGCGCGCAACAATTTTAATTGGTAAAATAGTGCAACTAATGCATACCCATTTGCCAGCGGACATATGCAGCAACAGCACGGCGTTGCCTACGCTCGTTGCTCATGCCATGCAAGGCAATCAACAGGCAAATGCGGCTGTATCGGCTCTACAAAACTATCAAAAGATGCTGCGCCAACGGCCAGCATCTTTTAGTTTATTTCTCGATGGAATTGTACAGGGTGGTGCACTCATACAAACACGTATATTTCGTCGCAACATCAATGCACATTATCTAACTGCCCTGCAGCTGCGGGATACGACTAGTGCAGCGGCCGCTACGGTGCCCGTTACATCCCCGTCGCCGCTCATGCAATCGTATAGAGGCACGGGGACGCTGGAGCGTCCTCGCTTGGATTCAATTTCCTCTAATGATGAGTCCAATTCGCAAGTGTCAACCTCGTTGCGTGCCAGCTTTAGACTGAAACGAAAGTTTTTATCGCAGGTATTCAATCTTGACAGCTATCGCGCCTTCAATCGTCTGGTTGCAAGTTCGCACGTGTTAACCCAGTCGGATGTCAATAGATGGGATTGGGAGGTAGTCAGCACTATACTCAGAGTAAGTATTAGATATAGTAACAAGTCGTGAAGACTACAGTTAAGCGTACGCGACTGTGTAAAACCCTGTATCAATCTCGTCAAAAAAAATAGTTTGATAATAGATGTGCGTGCAAAGATGTTCATGTATACATGTACAGTAAGGTAAAGTGAAATGACAAAACAATATTTTGTATTTTTTTGCATCTTCTGTATTGGTAATAAAATCCTTATTATAAAAAAAATTGTTTGTGAAAAAAACATTTTTTGAACGTTCTTGTTCAATTATCATAAAAAAGGCACACAAATTAAGATAGTTGTGATATTACACAAAAAATTTTAATTGTCGAAAAATTTTTATTTTTCTAATTCCCTGACTTTTATAATTATATATATATTATTAATTACGTCAAAAGTATACATCCACTATATAGCATCAACAGCCAAGTCGACATTAGCCATGTCCGTCTGTCTATGTTTTTTTGCAAACTAGATCCTTAGTTTTAAAGCTGTCTGGATGAAACTTGATACAGATTCTTGTTTTGCTGTTATAACCGGCCGGATCGGATTACTATATCATATAGCTGCCATAGAACAGACAGTCGAAAATCATACTTCAGTATGACAAACTATTTTGCTTATCGACATATCAACCAATCTCACAGATTGCGCATCTGGTCATGTCTTATACATCCTGACAAAATTTATTATAAATCAGACCAATATGATATATAGGTGACATATGAACAATTGGTCAAAATTTGATGTTTGATATGAAATTTGGTTAGTTCGGATATCATATAGTTGCCATATAAAAGATCGGTTGACAATTGAATACAGGGTTCTGCAAGGGTATGAAATCTTTGGAGTGCTTAAAATACCAAATACTTGCTTAGGGCATCCTACTGCATCCTACGCCCAAATTCTTCGGTATGTTTTTATATAAATTTAATTTTTTTTATTATTACCAATTGTGTATGTTAGTCTACTTTGCAGACATTAAATGTTTGTTAGTATCAGGGATTCAAACTGAAACCGTAACCGAAACGATATTTTTTTTCTACACCGTAACCGAAAAACCGAAATTCGTCAAACCGAAATAACCGTTTCGAAACCGATTCATATATAACGGTTTGTATCGGTTCTAGCTTGCAAAAAAATCCTCAAAAATACCTCAAACTCGCTAAATTTGTGTCTTAAACATAAGTGTCTGGTGGTCTGAAAATGAAAAAAAGTTTCCTGACTTATATGATTATTAAAAGTTGTCCTTGTGGTCCCACCCACGTAAGTTAGCGTCGAACGCCTCTTTTCTGGAGTCAAATTTATAATGAATACCTTAAGGAACAAATTGAACAATAAATCATTAAATTAATTGTTATTTATTTTTAATATTGACCTAATTTTTGAATATTGAGCTTATTATTATGCCCTGTGGGGGTATATTAAGTTTGTTAAAAATATGTAACGGGCAGAAGGAAGCATGGCCGACCCCATAAAGTATATATATTCTTGATCAGCATCAATAGCCGAGTCGATATAGCCATGTCCGTCTGTCCGTCGGTCTGTCGGTCCGTCGGTCTGTCGGTCCGTCCGTATGAACGAAAGGATCTCAGAGATGGTAAGAGCTAGCAGCTTGAACTTGGTGTCCCAGCACTGGTAATTTTTGCAGGCAGATCAAGTTTATCTTTTTTTTTTGGATGCCACGCCCACTTTGCCCACAAATTAAGTAAAAGTAAAAGCATAAAACAAGCAGTTTTGTAGCTCAAACCCCTCATAAAAAGAGCAATATAACAGCTAAAGACTTCACATTTAGCACATATGATAAATATGTTGTGGTCAATGTGTCCAGAAAATATTATCACGATGCCACACCCCCCCCTCGCCTACAATTCGGAAAAGCTTATAACAAGAGCAATATTACAGTTAGAGACTTCAGACTTGGGACACATGATGAATATTTTGTGGTCGATGTGTCCAAAAAATTGTATCGCGATGCCACGCCCCCTTCACCCACAAATTAAGTAAAACCTCATAAAGCAAGCACTTTTGTCACTCAAAAACCTCATAACAAAAGCAGTTTTGTAGCTGGAGACTTGAGATTTGGCACACATGATGAATATTTTGTGGTTGATGTGTCAAGCTGGTGAGAGTTGGCTGCGAGAGGCCGTGAGAGGTTGCGGGCGCCCGATCTATTTTTAAATTTTTTATTGGTGAGTTGTATGCAATTAATTGGGAAGCGAGCGCGGGAGAGGAAGATCGTGCATTGTCGGCCATTGCATTGTAGTCCAGAGTAGTGGCTGGCTTAGTTTTAAAGTTTAGTTTTAAATTGGAATTGGTATTATTTATCCTGATCAAGTTTGCTTAAAATCTGACTATCATATCATATAGGTGTCATTGGAACGATCAGTTGAAAATTGAATACAAGGTTCTGCAGGGGTAAATAATATTTTGCGTACCAAAAATATCTTTTTTACGGTGTTTACACATATACTTACTTGGCACTTGTATTCGCTAAGTACCGAGATCGATTTATTTAGAACAAATAAACACGTTTAAGTGTAGATATGTTTTTATTCAGTTGTTCTGTATGAGCTTAAGAATAAATTAAGACTAACTCGATCTTCGATCGTAATGCATAAAGAAACCTCAAAAGTTATGTTTACAATTGATTTTCAGCTGCAGCCTACGTGACCATTGTCGCGAGGCGCATATGTTGGAGAAATTATGCTGTCGATGCAAATTATTTGTTTATAAGTTGAATCGGCGGCTGCGGCTCTTATCAAGATATTTTATGTTTACATTTGGCTTATGTGATCTGCCTGTGAACCGTTCTGTTTCTTAATAGTGATATTTTGAATTGGAGCTTCCTGAGAAGTGTTTATGTTATGAATCGTATCTGGCTGTGGTTCTGTTTGTTTAGTTATGTTTGTGGTTGTACACGTATCTAGTTCTATAACTACGTTACTCCCCCTTTCCTTGTTCGAATTACGTCCTCGAATTCGCAAATATATGTATAAAATGGCAATGCAGATGATAACAATAATGATAATGTATAAAATTATTTCTTGCCGATTCGATTTTTTTACATAGTATTTCATTTCTTTGCTTATGTGTTCTATTGGTTCAAAGTTAGTTGTTTCACTTAATATTATTTCCGTTTTGTACGGATGAATTTCTTCTACTTTTATTGTAACATAAATTTGAATGCCGTATTGGTTTACTTGAATTAACTGATTCCCTGTAACCGAATATGGTGCTGATTTGCAATCTGTAAATAATGGTGTTGGATTTAATTTGTAAGTAATTAAAATATTGGGATACACATATTGAATCAAAGGTACTTGTCCTTGTTTTGTTTTACATTGTAGTTTTGATTTCTTAATAATTGATATTATACATTCATCGGTTATTAATGCTTTAGTTTTAAAATCTATGACATTGTCTTTATATAAGTAGGCTGATACAATATTTGTTATTAATGTGTGTTCAATAAGGTTTTCATTATTGACATTGTCTTTATATAAGTAGGCTGATACAATATTTGTTATTAATGTGTGTTCAATAAGGTTTTCATTATTATTCGGATAAGGTACCACTGTATACTCTGGGATTTCAACAGATTTTAATGGAATTTGTAAAATTATGTATAAGTTATTATCTACCGATACCCAAACTGATGTTTTAATATGAAGGAGTTGGTCCTGGTTTAAATGAACTGCTGTTTCGTGGTTTAAAAGTTTTGGATCTAGTAGGCCGTGCCTTGCCAATTGCATGCCCATTTAAATGTCATCAATATACTCTAACAGTCTCTCTATTTGTTGGCGGGCCAAATTTGCTGTGTTTACATCTTTTTTAGTTGCGTGAATTTTTTTTAGAGCCATATTTATTTGGTCGATAACTTCATTAATTTGGTCATTACTGACTATATTTTTCCGAATATCGTTAATGTTTTCATTTAAGTCTTCTAAGTCATCTGCATCTAAAGTTCCATACAAATATTTGAAAGTTTTGCCCATAAAATTCATTAATCCCCTTTTGTTTCTTCCTGTGTTGGTAATAAGTTTTACTTGTAAATCTAGTTTATATAGCTCCCAATCTAAATCTTTTATTTTTGTTTTATTGATCAACGTGATTATGTTGCTATAGGTTTCCAAAATAGATGTCTTATTAATGCGAATAAAGTGGTACGAATAGTTATATGGCAATTTAATTTTATCCACTTCAAGTAAGATAAATCCATTATTAGTTTTTATTTCCGTTTTCTGTATTGTCTGGCTCGGGTTCCCTGGAATATTTAGATTTATTAATCCTCTTTTTTTTCTGAAAGGCTGTCTTGTAGTGTACTGTCTTATGTCTTCGGTTTTGAATTTCGTACCGTTTGCTGTCTATTTGTACAACGTTAGTATTTTTTCTAAATGGGTTGTGCGATTTCTGTGTCTTTTGTAAATTCTTTGAAATTTGTGGATCAATCTCATGTTCTTTCCTATTTTCATTTATTTTATCGATTTTATATTTCTTATTGTCCTGCACGTTTTTTATTGGTTGTTTATTGTACAAAAATATATCAGCGGGTGTTCTACCGGTAGTTCCGTGTATTATTTTATGATTATAAGTGTAAGCTATTTCCTGCATTTCTGTACCTGTTTGTTCAATATTCTTGGTAGTCAATATAACTGTAATTTTTTCATTAATAGTTTTATGAATTCTTTCAATGTCTGCAACTCCAATTTTATTTGTATTGTATTCTATGGATACGTTTTCACTTTCTAACCAGTTTCGAAGGCTTAAGCTGTTCATTCCTGTATCTCTATCTGATTTAATTAATTTTGGTTTCCCCATTGTGTTGAATATTGTAAGTAAAGACCCTTTTACCTCGAGCCATGTTCTTGATTCTGTTTCTACCGCCATCATGAATTTAGAATATACGTCAATACAAGTCAGATAGTTTCGTCTATAATTTATGTAATAATCTATCATATACTTTTCTCTGATTTTATTTAGTTTTGGTGTAATTTCCATAGGTAATTTGGTTAATCTGTGTTCTGCTTTAACAAGTTTGCAAATTTCGCATTTATTAATTATGTTCTGTATTAAATTATGGTAGTCGGGGAAGTAAAAAGTTGATGCCTTAAATTCGTTTACAACTTTTTCTATACCTTGATGTAATTTGTCTTCATGTAATTTTAAAATCATTTCTTTGAAATCTGCATAATTTTTTATATTTTCCTTTAGTTCTGTGGATTTTGTAATTTTTCCTCTAATTCTGGGATTTAAAAAGGTCATGCATGTTCTTTGTATTAGAGCGAAGTCCTGATCGTCAGAACAATAAATTGTTGTATTTTTAGTTCCTACGATATTTTCTAGTATGTCTTTCACTTCGGTTTCATTTATTGGCGATAAATATTCTATTTCCGTTATGTTTTTATTGAAATATTTTTCTGTTCTCACTTTATACTCAGTTCCTTTAATCATTATTATTTGCCTATTGTAATGATTTATTGGTCTTTCTGTTATCTGAATATACTGACTGCCATCCTCTGATGCACTGTGTATTGTTGCTAGGGTCGTGTGAGCCTGACTATCGTTGTCTTCGCTATGCGCGTCTCCTATAAATGTTTCATTGATTTTTATTCTGGACAAAGCATCTGCTACATGATTTTCTTTTCCTTGTATGTGTTTTATTTCAAAGTCATATTCGTTGAGCTTTATTTTCCACCTTTGAAGTTTCATGTTGGGTTCTTTGAGAGATTCCAACCAAACTAAAGGTTTGTGATCTGTCTGTACTGTAATTCGGCGTCCATATAAATAAGGTCGAAAGTATTTAGTTGCCCATACTATCGCTAAAAGCTCTTTTTCAATTGCTGAATATCTGGTTTCATGTTCATTTAGCGTTCGACTGGCAAAACATATTGGTTTACTTTCTTGTGCCAAAACTGCACCTAATGCATAGTTACTTGCATCAGTAGTGAGGGTGAATTTTTTATTAAAATTAGGTCGTATCAAAATGGAATCGCTGGCTATTAATTTACGCATTTAATACGCATTTTTATATCCTTCATTGTTTACGTCAATGGTTTGTTCTTTTTTAAGATAATTTGTCATTGGTTTTGCTATTTTTGCAAAGTCTTTTATCAATTTTCGGTAATATCCTGCCAAACCTAGGAATGATTTTATTTCTTTTGGATTCTTTGGGATCGGATAACGTTGGATTGTTTCTACTTTTTGTGGCTCTGGCTTGATGCCGTCGGGAGTCACGATATGTCCTAGAAATGATGTCTCTCTTTGCATAAATGTGCATTTACTTAATTGTAGTTTAAGATTGTGTTCTTTTAAACAATCTAAAACTTTTCTTATTGAAATCTCATGTTCTTGAAGTGAAGTCGAAAAGATGATGATATCATCAAGATAAACAAGACAATGTTTTCCAATAATACCATTTAAAACATGGTTCATGCAACGTTGAATTGTGGCGGGTGCATTTTTTAAGCCAAATGGGAAAGCTGTCTTTTTAGTGGAATTTGAATGCATTTGGATTTGGTGAAACCATTTTGCCAGGTCAAGTGTGGTGAAATATTGGCATCTGCCGAGCTTGTCTAGTATCTCGTCGATATTTGGGATTGGAAATCTGTCATTTTCAGTTACTTCGTTTAACTTTCTATAGTCTATTACTAAACGAAATTTGCCGTCTTTTTTTCCTACCACTAGTAGAGGGCTGTTATATGGTGAGTTCGAATGTCTGATTATTCCCTGTTTTAACATGTCATTAATTTGTTCGTTTACTTCTTTTTCGTGAATTTGTGCATATGGGTATGCTTTTCTATAAATTGGTTCTTCTGTTTTTGTTTTAATTTCGTGCTTAACACTATTTGTGAATGTTAATACGTCGCCGTCGCTATATTGAATGCCCCTATAATCACTAAGAATTTTCTGTAGTACGTTTTGTTCTTCTGTATTTAGTTCGTTTACTGTCTTATTTTCCTTTACTTCTACGATATTACCTAACCATTCGTGTGGGTGTGTGAGTTCGTATTCTTCATTAGCTTCAGGTGTTGGTTCTGGGTTTGGGCTTAGGAATGCAAATTCTCTGTTATTAAGAGTTACTGATCCTTTTATAAAATCTGTGCTTGCGTGCAATTGTTGTAATAAGTCTCTGCCTATCAATACGTCGTGGTTATCAGAAAAGTGATGAACATACATTTTCGCTGTTGTGTTCAGTATACTTGGTAATTTGACATATTTCATGTGTGGTATATTAATTGTTCCTGCCAACGTTGTGACTTTCAATGGATTCGTTAATATAATGGCTACTACATGTTTCCAAATATTTGGAGTACAAAAACTAATATTTGATCCTGTATCAATTAAACATTTGCAACGCTGCCTTTCGATAATCAATTCTATTGTTGCTGTTGTAAAGTTGGCTGGTATTGGTCGTACTCCTCCGGAGTTATATAGTTCTGCTCCTGTTCTACAAATTCCTGATCCTCTTGATATATCTCCTGACCTATTTGATGGATCATTGGTGAACACTCTTGTTCCTGTTGGTATTCTTCCTGTTCCGTCTGGTTCTGTGACTGTTCCTGTTCTGCATATTCCTGCTGATTGTCCGAGGCTTGTAGCCGAACATTTTCTACAATTTCCATTGGTTCTATGCGTCTTTGTTGCGTACTTTCTCTTTGTCTTTTTAATGGGACTTTAAATTCTGGCTGTTGTTGCTGAGTTTGATTATTTTGCGTTGGGTGAAACTGTGGTCTGGTTGATATTGAGTTATTCTGGGTAAAGTGTGTTGATTTTGAACCAGTGTTTGATTTTGGACAAAATATGGTCGCGGTAGATAATTGGGATTGAGGCTATACCTTGGTGTGTACAGTGGAACGGGGTTTTGTGGGATTGGTTGGAAAGTATAGTTTGGTCTAAAATTTGTTTGGTTGTATTTAATTTTATTCGCTTGATCATTTTTATTATATTCGTTACTTGTTTGCGGATAATTGTTTTAAAAGTCTTAACTTCAGAGGTGAACTTATATCAAATCTGCTAAGTCTAAACAAAATTCTTTCTGGTAATTCTTCATAAATACAATCGCTTAAAAAGTCATCAAGGGATGATGAGTACATTAATTTTTCACTAGGAGTCCCGCTTAAATTTAGTCTGTTGAGGACCCGATTTGATGTGAATTCAAGATCGTTTATAAACTTACTAAGATCTCCTTTAAATTTAATCGTCCTGATGATTGATATTAGTTGATGTAATGGTGCTCGGTCTTCAAAGTGTTGTAATAGGGCTCCCCTCAAGGTGGACCATGTCTCGTAGTTCGCCTTCATCAGCACCCGCATGGCGTCGCCGACTAGAAGCCCCTTCACTGCATTCAGCTGGAGTGTCATCTGGATAGACTTTGCAGTGTAAAACAACGAAAATGCTGAGTCAATGCTTTTCACAAACAAACATAGGTGCGTTGGATTGCCATCGAATTTTCGTTGGCTGTTGATATATTTTAGGCACATTCAAATTTGCTCAACGCTAAGCTCAACGCCAGCGCTGTTGGGTTGGGTTGAATCTAGTGACATTTTTATTCACTGTTTCACTGTTTTTCACAAAAACCTTCGTTCGAGCTTTGATTGCTTTAGGTTTTCACTAAAGCAGGCCATCCACTATAGAATTTGTTCGAAAACATGTTGTCGAACATGAATTTCATTTGCCCACTGTGGCAGCCTGTCACTGCGAGCGTTGCTGAGAGCGGAGAGCATACTGGCTCTCATTGAGTCAGTCGTTTATATACACTTGTAAAGTGCGGATCGCACCGAAGAAATAATAAATATTGTTTGTATATCTTAGTAATTGCGTGCAGTTGGTTTGTAATTATTGGGCAATTTGCAGGTCATTACATTGGCGACGAGAGAAAAACCGAAAAAAAAATAGAAAAAGACCGATAAAGAATAAAATTCGATTCGGCTGTATGTGTGTTATTTTGGTACATACATACATATAAAAAAAAAAAACGGAAAAAGGTGTGGCCACTTAAATGTAGCCTAAGAAAAAAAAAGTGTGGCTACTTGAATGTAGCCTAATTGTGGCAGTTTTAATACAGCCTACGAAAATAAGAAAATAAGATAAAATGAATATAAAAAAAAATATAAAATGAGTGGCCACTTAAATGTAGCCTAATGGAGGCCGTTTCGATACAGCCTAGGAAAATACTAAAAAAAAAAAAGAAGGCGCGTTGTTACGGCCTTTGTAATAGTTGGTCACTCTAAACTTGTTTTTCAAAGTAGCGTGGTCGCAAAGTTTCATTGAGAATCGAATAAAAAAAAAAACAAAGTAATGGCCGAACTTAAGCCATTTCTATGCAATAGCATAGACAAATCACTCTGGCGCTCCGAATGGGAGGTCTGGTTGCGCGCATTCAACATATATGCGGACAGCGAAGAGATCAGCTCAACTCTTAAAAAGCGCAATAAACTTCTGCATTTGGGAGGCTCACAACTGCAGTCTATTGTTTATAACTTGCCAGGAGCGATGGTCCCTTATATTCAAGAGGAGCAGAACGATGTCTTCACACCTTTGGTGGAAAAATTAAATGAATATTTTTCGCCGATACGCAATTCGGTATTTGAGCGACATTTGTACCGTGGCATGACACCGCGGGATGGAGAATGTTTCACCGAGTTTCTTATGCGATTGCGTCAGCAGGTGAGGAAGTGTAATTTTGGCACTTCCAAAACAGAAATAGAAGAGATCTGTCTCAAGGATAAACTAATTGATTCTTGGGCACCGGCTGAGCTGAAGAAAAAGTTGCTGTCAACTGAACAGTCCTTGGAGGGAGTCATATCTGCTTGTCTAATTGAGGAACAGGTGAGCAAGCAGACGCAGTCAATGTCATCAATGTCATCAAATGGATGCTCAGGCTCTATGGTCAATAAGATTGCATCGCGCACGGCTAAATGGAACAACACCAAAGTAGAGTGTGGCAGATGTGGCCGAAATGATCATGATTCAAATAGTTTGCTTTGTCCAGCGAAAAATGCGGAGTGTAACAGATGTTCCAAAGTCGGGCACTTTGCTAAGAGATGTCGGACTACTGTGAAGAGATCCGGCGGAAATCATCGAGGAGGTACAAAGCGGCGCTATGTAGATGAAGCACCGGTCCGAGCAGTGAGTGGTGGTCAACAATTTCACAATCCCTGTTTCCGAGTTGCGAATGATTGTGACATGGGCGAAGTCATTTCTTGCCGAGTTGGTGGCTTACCAATTAGCATGGTCATCGATTCTGGATCCAAGTATAACTTATTAAGTCAAGATGATTCGAATTATCTACAAGAAAAAGGCGCAGCTATATTAAATCTGCGAACTGAGTCGACAAATCAATTTCGGGCATATGCTGCGGATCAGTTGTTACAGATTTCATGTGTGTTTGAAGCACCGATCGCAGTTGGAGGGAATGCTGAGTCTATTGCAACCTTTTATGTCATAAAAAAGGGTAGGCAATCGTTGCTTGGTCGCGAAACAGCCATAAAACTCAACGTGTTGAGACTGGGCATAGCTATAAATAGAGTCGAAAAGTTAGAACCTTTTCCAAAGTGGAATAATGTATCTATTCGTCTGTCAATTGATCCACATGTGAGGCCCATCAAGCAACCAATGCGACGCATCCCAGCCGCCATTGAGGACAAGGTAAAAGAAGAGCTAGAATCGGCTTTATCTCAAGATATAATAGAGCCAGTACACGGACCAAGTGAATGGATTTCTCCAATAGTTATCGCATTCAAAGGTGATGGGAATATAAGGCTGTGCATTGATATGCGTCAAGCGAATAAAGCAATTCAACGGGAAAATTACCCATTACCAACATTCGAGTCGTTTTTAACGAAGCTTAAGGACGCTAAGTATTTTTCTCGCCTGGATTTGAAGAGTGCGTATCAACAATTGGAATTGCATCCTCGTATACGTCAATAAATAATTTCTATCCTACCGGCTGCGCCACTTGGCACTTGTATTCGCTAAGTACCGAGAACGATTTATTTAGAACAAACCAGTCGGAAATTTACTCCCCGCGAAAAAAGTATTACATCGAATACTTTCTTGGAAATTGCACTGGACTTTTGTTTTCTGCTTCTTTGACTATTCCGAGTTCACATAAGCACGGCAGGTAAAAGTTAAGAACGTATCGCTCTTTGCGTACAATTTGCACACTACCACATTTTGGGCAAATTTTCTCCGAAAGAATAACATTATGCTGACGCAAAAAGTTAAGTAATTAAGTGATAATTTGCAACTAACGCACGACATATCGACCGAATTCTCTGAAAAACTGACGACAAATGAAATATTTCACAATAAAATTGACACGTCGATTCAAAGTAGTATTGCAAAACACACCATAAAATTTGACAATTGGTATTGAGTGACAAAAGCTCACTAGACTAAAAAGTGCATCAGAAGTATTGTTGCAATAGTGGCAATAGTGTCTGATGTCAAAAGGTAACTAGATTGAACTAGAAAATACAAAACTAGCTATAAAGTGCTATAAATTTTGATAAAATTTCAAAAGCAAACTAGATTAAATCGTATGATTTGCATTAAATTTTCAAAATGCATTTAAAAAGGAACCATTGAAGACCGCCAAGAAATTTTATCATGACAATTCTTGATAATTCGAGGACCATTGAGGATATTTATTTGAAGATTTTTGGCGATAAGATAATATACTAGACCTTTACCCTCAAATCATTTCCATACAAATTCCGAATGCCTCATTCGAGAGCATCAAACCCAAATGCTCTCATTCGTTGCCATTCGCCCTGTGTGATAACAGTGATTTCAGTATTTTTATATCGAACACGAGATATTTATCGATGAATATGGCCATTCCCAAACAATGAACACTACAGTCAGCTGTTTTATGTCTAGCCAAACGTAAGCATAAATTGTGCGCCAACTATCAGATTTGAAATATATAGTAAAATATTTGTATTTTCCGATGAGCAAACAAAGGAAGCAAGCCATCACATGGCTTCCCCACCACGATTACATATTGCTCGACTTGTGGGAGGAGAATTTCAGTGCGCTGAGGTCTGCCCAAAAAAATTTTCATATGTATATACGGGCGTATGTATGCAAAACTTTTGGAAGCTGACTTTAGCGACACTTGGAAGGAGCTGCGTAGCAAGATGGACAATATGACCAAACGAGATGAAAATAATAAATAGAGTAAATAAAAATTACTCATTATTATTTTTTATTTACATATATAAGTCGCAATGGATTTTCTTATTTTTTGCACACCATCGAATATGAAACCCCGAACAGCCTGCCAACAACATGGTACTCCACCGAGGATCCCAGACAATACAGCGCAATCGCAATGCGCTTATTTAAAGGAATCGCTTTTCGCTTCATTGTGTTAATATGCCGAAAACACTCCTCTCTATCCTTAAAAAAAACTCATCCGAGTTGTTACGCAACGTCGCGCTCCCAAAACACTCAATGGCGTTCCTATAACAAATCATTTTTATTTATAGTACGGCTCCGGATATCGATTTCTTTTTTATATACTTACAAGTGACCAGACAGATGGACACTTGGGTATTGTCTGACCAATTGCGGGTAGTGCATCGCTTTCGTTAAATAATTCGGTCATCTCTGCATCCCAGTCCTCAATATATTTTACCACCTCCGCATTAAATTCGTCCCCTGCCTGTTCCTTACTGGCCAAATTCGCTGCAACCGCTTGCGAAAGCATAATTACTTTTATTATACCCTGTGGGGGTATATTAAGTTTGTTAAAAATATGTAACGGGCAGAAGGAAGCATGGCCGACCCCATAAAGTATATATATTCTTGATCAGCATCAATAGCCGAGTCGATATAGCCATGTCCGTCTGTCCGTCGGTCTGTCGGTCTGTCGGTCCGTCGGTCCGTCCGTATGAACAAAAGGATCTCAGAGATGGTAAGAGCTAGAAACTTGAGCTTGGTGTCCCAGCACTGGAAATTTTTGCAGGCAGATCAAGTTTATCTTTTTTTTTGGATGCCACGCCCTCTTTGCCCACAATTTAAGTAAAAGCTTATAAAGCAAGCAGTTTTGTAGCTCAAAAACCTCATACCAAGGGCAGTTTTGAAGCTAGAGACTTGAGATTTGGCACATATGATAAATATTTTGTGGTCAATGTGTCCAGAAAATTGTATCCCGATGCCACGCCCCCATTGCCTACAAAACGGAAAGTCTTATAACAAGAGCAATATTACAGTAAGAGACTTGAGATTTGGCACATATGATACGAATCTTAGGGTCAATGTGTCCAGAAAATTTAATCGCGATGCCACGCCCCCTTCGCCCTCAAATTAAGTAAAATCTCATAAAGCAAGCAGTTTTCTAGCTCAAAAACCTCATAACAAAAGCAGTTTTGTAGCTAGAGACTTGAGATTTAGCACACATGATGAGTATCTTGAGCTCGATTTGTCCAGAAAATTTTATCACGATGCCACGCCCCCTTCGCCCACAAATTAAAAAATAAAGATTTACTAGAGAATTTGAGCGGGTTCCTGTAGACCCACAGGGTATATTACGGTCGGGGTCCCGACTGTTACGCTTGTTTTAAATGAAATATTTTCAAAATATTCCCATTGATGATCAATTTACATTTGCATTCGTTTAAACCATTTGTGATAGCAGTTTTCCCATTGCTTGAAACACCTCCAACACATGGTTTTAAACGCTTGAACTGCTTCTTCGGCGCTCATAAATGGTTGACCACGTAGTTTACCTTTGATATTCGGGAACAAGAAGTCATTGGGTATTAAATCAGGACTGCACGGAGGATGAGTCATCAATTCGATGTTTTGATTGCTCAAAAAATCACCATTTGACGATTGGTTTTACGAATTTCTCCAAAGACTTCCGGCAAACAGATGGTCGTGTACCACTCGGAATTGACCGTCCTACGTTGCTCAAGCGGAACTGTGGTCACATAACCCTACGGCCGAAGAAACAGCAACCATTTTGCTTCGCTGTGCATTTTCCACGAACAACTTTTGTTGGATTTTGCTCGTCTTGAAATACCCACACGGTTAATTGCCGTTTTGTTTCCGGCTCATACGCATATATCCATGAATCGTAACCAGTCACAATTTTATACTCGTCTTTTGAAGCACTACGGTCGAACTTATTAATCATTTCCTTAAGCCAATCGACGCGACCCTTTTTTGAGCGATTGATAAATCATGGGGTATCCATCGTGAGCAAATTTTTTTCACAACTAAGTGTTCAAGCAAAATCGAATGTGTTATAGTAGAACTACTGTGCATGGATGCCTCTATCACACGATATGTCACATGACGAGCTTGCATTAATAGTTCACGCACCAGAGAACTCCAACAAGCCACCGGCACTTAAGGTGCACCGGGTAAATGTGGGGTGATTTTGACACCCTGGTGTTTTTAACCACCGTACAACTGAGTACAATCGCTCGCCATACAATAAGGCATGGGTGTTTGGGCACACAAGCAACAAAAGTGAGTAGGTAGTTTCTTGCATATGTGCGTATGGCATACGTCGGCACATCGGCGTCGAAAGAAGGATGGTTGAAAAGGGAAGCACAAAAATTGACATAAAAATTGTATAGCGTGTCTTGGGTGTTAGGGTTTTTTTTGAGCAAGCCTTCACTTGTATTGCTTTTTTAGTACCGGCTGCTGCTAAGCGTCGCTTAGTGCGCAATACGAATTTTATAAAATAACATTTAACTGAAGAATTTATAATTCATTTATTCATCTAATAAATATAATAATAAATAATTTTAAAATCAAATAAAATATATATTAAATTATTTTGTATTACTTCAGTGCATTATATTTAAAATAATTCGGCCGATAATTAGACATGCACACACGGACACCATGGTGTGTACAAGTTAATAACTAAAAGTCGCACTGTAGTTTATAAGACTTGCACAATTATGATATTTAATTAAAACAAATATAGGTCCCACAAAGCGGTGACATATCAGTGCAATGATCCCAAACATTGGTCGGTAATGGTAATATGATGCTTGTTTATGTTGCAAGCGGAACGTTATCATTATGCTGAGCTGGCTTGCCGGCTGCGACATCGTTGCCTATGCCTTCTGCACTAACTTTAAGTTTGAATAATTTGTAGTTGTCAGTTTTTATATTGCGCTCAAGCGAATACATCGCCTAAATATATTGCTCCGGCATTGGCCGTGTAACGAAACACATATATCTTTTTCTCTTCGCCACGAGGCAACGATTGGATAGCTATTAGCATCCGCAATTAACCTACAGCAATTGGAGTACCTCTTGCCTACAGCTCCTTAACAAGAGCCATCTATAACAAACACTGGTTGACACTTTACGTGTCCTCCGTCATCAACTGCACCGGCGACTGTGAAATCATCGATTCGACATCGCAGGACCAGGAGATTAAATAATTTACATAGACACCCGGGTGATACATGTGTGTTTTGCCTACTTTTGTTTGTTGCGCATTTCCTTTTTTTCACTTGCGCTGAGTCCTACATTTCTTTTGAGTATGAGTGCGACCGGCACGCGTTGCCTAAAAATGCATGGGCGCAAGTAAAAAAAAATTAAGGGAACTTGTATGATCGAGTGCGTGTTATTACCGGCACTCGCAGCGCACATAAAACTTTTGATGAGTGTGTGTCTTTGCATTGCTTAGCCGGTGGTGAGTGGCACCGGGACACACATGTCAATGGGTGTGAGTAGGGTGGCAAAAAGTGGCACACTTGCAGTTCTCTGTCACGCACTGCATCGATGTTTTTTGGCACAAAAACCGATTTTGACGACCTTCTCGGAACTCGTCGACGACCAAACTACGACCGACTGAGTTCATCGACACATTCTTGTTAAAATAATCCATGTCGAAAGTTGTAAAAAATAATTCAACGAAAACCTCTTGAAATTTCCATTTGTTTGGCCATTTGGCCTACGTCTCTGGAGTCGTCTCGGAATCGTGAGCGCGCTGATTGGTAGGTTGCTTACTTCCTTGTTGCAGTGCAGTTGAATCTCCACCTGGTATCTTCTACTAGCCGAAATTATTTGGTGCTTGACTGTGTTTACATCGAGATCGAAAATATCGCGGGAAGGGCTTGATATGGCGTGGAGCATTGACAAAAATTTTTGACTCTTTTTGAATTATGTCTAAGTTAGATTTCTTTGCTGTGCCCCAGATGGGGGATTTGTATATCAATATCTTATTGTATGTGCTTGAGGCAGAGTTTGGTTTTAAAATCCAAAAAAGCTGTCTGAATTTGAGGCCAACTTTTTTTATTTGCTAATAATGTGCTGTTTCCAATTCAAATTGCTGTCTAAGTGTATCCCCAGGTATCTAGACGTGTTGTTTAGGGGGACGGTTGTTCCATTTATTTGGATGCTTTGTGGAGTAAAGCGTTTCTTAGTTGTGTATATTATTTGCTGCATTTTCTGTTCATTTATTAAGATATGCTATTTTTTGAACCAGTCTGTTGTAGTGTCAAGTAATCTGTGGAGCTTAGATGTTATTACATGAATATTGTTGTGGATGCATAAGAGGATGGTATCGTCGGCGAATGTGAAGAACGCTACCTTGAAGGATGCCAGCTTTTATTAGACGCAAAGTAGAGATACTTGTGCCAACTTTCACAAAGAAGTTTCGATCTGTTAGTTAGCTTTTGACTAGTTCGTACAACTTATGTGGGAGGATACTGCGTAATTTGTAGATAAGCCCTGGGTGCCAAACCTTTTCAAACGCTTTCTCTACATCAAGGAAAACGCTAATACAGAATTTCTTTTCGTGCAGATCGTTTAGGATTTTGTTAGTGACCATGTGGATTTGTTCGATGGAGGAGTGTTTGTGTCGACAGCCGAAACGATGGTCAGGAATAACTTTTTTGATAACCAGGATAGGTTTGATCTTATCAAAAAGTATGGATTCCTTGAATTACCTTTAGGGGAAGCTGTTTAATAATACATCCTGTTATTTGGTTATATCCTGGAGATTTTTACTAACTTGACTTTGTTTTTAATACATTTGTAGATATCGTGTGTACACAGGAATTTGTTCCTATAGGTTGTACCTGGATTGCATGACCCTGGTAGCATATGACTTTGATCGTTGGAGAAGTTGTGTTATTACAGTTGTGGTGGTGGTTGTTGTTGTTGGGTACGGAGCGAGAGGCGAGGTTGGTGAAGCGCATTGCACACTCCACGATCGAAGTTTGTTGTTGTCTGCAGTCAAGCTGGTGAGAGTTGGCTGCGAGAGGCCGTGAGAGGTTGCGGGCGCCCGATCTATTTTTAAATTTTTTATTGGTGAGTTGTATGCAATTAATTGGGAAGCGAGCGCGGGAGAGGAAGATCGTGCATTGTCGGCCATTGCATTGTAGCCCAGAGTAGTGGCTGGCTTAGTTTTAAAGTTTAGATTTAAATTGGAATTGGTATTATTTATCCTGATCAAGTTTGCTTAAAATCTGACTATCATATCATATAGGTGTCATTGGAACGATCAGTTGAAAATTGAATACAAGGTTCTGCAGGGGTAAATAATATTTTGCGTACCAAAAATATCTTTTTTACGGTGTTTACACATATACTTACTTGGCACTTGTATTCGCTAAGTACCGAGATCGATTTATTTAGAACAAATAAACACGTTTAAGTGTAGATAAGTTTTTATTCAGTTGTTCTGTATGAGCTTAAGAATAAATTAAGACTAACTCGATCTTCGATCGTAATGCATAAAGAAACCTCAAAAGTTATGTTTACAATTGATTTTCAGCTGCAGCCTACGTGACCATTGTCGCGAGGCGCATATGTTGGAGAAATTATGCTGTCGATGCAAATTATTTGTTTATAAGTTGAATCGGCGGCTGCGGCTCTTATCAAGATATTTTATGTTTACATTTGGCTTATGTGATCTGCCTGTGAACCGTTCTGTTTCTTAATAGTGATATTTTGAATTGGAGCTTCCTGAGAAGTGTTTATGTTATGAATCGTATCTGGCTGTGGTTCTGTTTGTTTAGTTATGTTTGTGGTTGTACATGTATCTAGTTCTATAACTACGTTACTATATATGTATGTGTGTATAAGAATTCGCCCGACTCCGGCTTTTCAAAATAATAAACTGTTCTTCACAAAAACATAACAGTCGCGATCGAACTCTCACTGAGAGCAGACGTGCCTGTGGTCAGCCAACAAATTGTTTTTCAAAAAGTCTAAGTCTATTTTTAGAACAAGCTAACTGTCTTTACTAAACTCGCGATAAGAAAACGGACCGCGATTTGACGATCTAGTTATCAGTTCTTTTCCTTTCCTCTTCTACTGCACTTTCGTAACAATAGAGCAGTGCATTTTATAGTGCCCTGCAGCATCACAAGCCGCGCTCTGGACCACAATATGTGTGTGTCTGATGATAACTTGCGCCCTGAGCCCCCACCTGTGGGTCAAACAGTGTCGTGGCAGTCCCCAGCTCAGTGGATGACGGTTCCAACCAAGCGGAGAACTAAATCGCCAAAAATCATACGCAAAAAATTGCCGAGAAACGGAGCCTCTGAAACCAGCACAGCGACTGAAACCACGGATGAAGACGAAAATCGAAGGCCAGCAAAAGCAATAGCTCTAGTCACTAATAGTAAACTTAAAGCTTACGTTGCAACCTCCACAAACCAATTTGCACTTCTGGACAAGGAGAATCCACTCAACGATGAAAATACCAACGAAGAGCCTAAAACTGTAGTACATAAACCGCCACCGATCTTCATTAATAACGTAAGCGATATTGCAGGGATGTTGACTATGATCGAGGAAGTAGTTGGAAGGAATGCATTCACCCACAAGTCAGGCAGAGAAGGTCAAGTCAGACTCATGCTGGAAAAGAGTGATGATTATCGCAACATTGTCAAGCTCCTCACTGACAGGAATGTGGCCTTTCATACCTACCAGATGAAAGAAGAACGTGCTTACAAAGTCGTGTTAAAGGGCATGCATTTCTCAACGTCTTTGGAGTACATTAAGAGCGAGATCACTAAGCTGGGACATCCTGTGCGACACATTGCCACTGCCAAAAATCGTAGTACCAAGGCACCCATGTCCATGTTTTTCATCGATCTAGAGCCGAGCAACAACAATAAAAAAATTTATGAAATTAAACGCCTTTGCAGTGCTATTGTCACCTTTGAGCCTCCTAAGAAGTTTGATGATCTGGTTCAGTGCCACAGGTGCCAAGAATTTGGTCACACGCAGCGATTCTGTAATAAGCCATTCAGATGTGTTAAGTGCGCAAAAAATCATCGAACATCAGACTGTTCCAAAACTAAAGAGACTCAAGCCTGTTGCGCCCACTGTGGAGAAAATCACACGGCGTCCTACGAAGGGTGCAGAATTTATAAGCAAACTGCTCAACATCAATCTCAAGCCAGTGTCTCACGAGCTCGCCCTGACAGTCATCAAGGTCCCGGTACAACTTTTGCAAATCAGCTTCGTAATGGCATCCAATTCCTCCCACCCAACCCCCCGAAAACCAAACCCGAACCAGTCATCAATGAGGACTCAATCATGAAGAAAGTTGAAGTTCTAATACAACAAATGGTTATGCAGCTCACTGCCCAATTCACACAGATGTTAGCTTAGCTCATGTCGTCGCTGAACCAATGCAAATAGGACTAAAAATCACTATCTGGAATGCTAACGGCCTAAGCAAGAGTAGGCCAGAGGTTGAGCTCTACATCAAAACTAACAACATTGATTTGCTTTTAGTAGCAGAGACCCATTTCGACGAACGTTCGTACTTTGACATATTGGGATACGAGCTTATTAAATGTAACCACCCCAGCCGTAATGCAAGAGGAGGATCCGCCATATTAATCAAGTCTGGGATATCGCATGCTATACTCGAACCAATCAATCACTCCTGGGTTCAAGCAGCAGTCATTGCGATCCACAGTCCACAGGAAGACCTGAAACTAGCGGCACTGTACTTTCCCCCGCGACATAACATATCGCAGGCCATGTTTGAGCAACTGGTAGACAGATTTGGCGCCAAATTTATTGCAGGAGGCGACTTCAATGCCAAGAATATCTGGTGGGGATCTAGGCTCACAAATACCAAAGGTACAGCCTTGTTAAACTGTATTTGGAGCAGAGACTTAACTTGTCACTGTACTGGTGAGCCCACCTACTGACCCACGGATCGCACAAAGCTGCCTGACGTGCTGGACTTTGCTGTTGCTAAAGGCTTTCGATATAGGAAAATTAGCACGTCCACCTGTGCTGATCTGCAATCGCACCACAGTGCAGTGCTACTAACAAACTCCGAAGTGACACATTGCAAGCCTACCTCATCGCTGCTCAGCCTGGTGACCCAGAGAACAATCTTTGGAATGCCACAAGGGAAAAAAAAGGCCAACCTCTAGATGCCCTCCTCTGAGGAATTCCACTGGCTCCTGGTGCCGGTCCAATAAAGAAAAGGCTTTGCCGTACACCTACAAAGTACTTTTACCCCCTTTGAGTTCAGTGATGCAATAAGCAACATGGAAATCAGCAACTTCTTGGACAGTCCTTGTCAACTGGATCTACCGATTGCGAAAATAAATGAGGAAGAGGTACAGGAGGAAATTAAAGCACTAGCAAACAGAAAATCACCGGGATATGATAAAATCAATCGGCTCGCCATGAAGACACTGCCCTCAAACGCGATCAGCCTGATTACAAATATCTTCAATGGGATTCTGAGACTCAGCCATTTCCCCTCACAATGTAAGTGTGCTGAAATAATTATGATTCCCAAGCCCGGCAAGCCTGAGCATTTGACCAGCTCATATCGTCCCATCAGCCTGCTGGTGATTGTCTCCAAAATATTTGAGAGAATATTTTTGCGTAGACTGTTGCTTGTGCTTGAAGAAAAGAAGCTCATTCCAGACCACCAATTTGGATTCAGGAAGCATCATGGAACACCTGAGCAGTGTCACAGAGTCGTGCAGTACATCTTGGATGCCCCGGAAAACAAAAGGTACTGTCCGGCAGGCTTTCTCGATGTCCGGCAGGCTTTTAACAAGGTATTCTACGTCAGATGCAACAACGAGGAGTCTGACCTTAAACCTATACTAGCTGGGGTACCTCAAGGCAGCGTTCTTAGGCCAGTACTTTACACCTTGTTCACAGCAGATCTACCGGTGGTTGACCCCCTCTCTACAGTCACTGCCACATATGCCGACGACATGGCTTTCCTAGCATCTGACAGCTCTCCAACCTGTGCGTCTCTTAAACTCCAGGCTCAGATAGCTGCGCTTGAACCTTGGCTCACCAAATGGAACGTTGCCTTCAATACGGAGAAATCGGTGCAAGTGACATACACTCTCAGACCTAAGATGTGCCCAGAAATCAGCATCTATGGCCAAATTATACCCGAAGCGTCGAGTGCCAAGTACCTAGGGATGACCATTGACAAGAGGCTCACTTGGAAACCACATTTGAAGCAGAACCGAGCTCAGCTCAACATACGATTTAGGAGAATATCTTGGCTACTGAGAGCAGGATCACGTCTCAGTCTTCGCAACAAAGTTGTTGTGTACAAGGCCATCCTAAAGCCATTCTGGACATATGGCATTCAATTATGTGGCACTACGGCTACATCGAACCTAAAGCCAATAAAAGTGTTTCAAGCCAAGGCTCTACGCACCATAGTAGGCGCACCGTTCTTCCTCCGAAATGATAAGCTACACAATGTCCTAAATGTCCCTAGCGTAGAAGACGAAATCTCCCGAATCAGCCAAAGACTTATAGACCGGCTAGAAAATCATGAGAACGTACTAGCGATCCAACTGCTGGACAACAGCACCCAACGTCGGAGGCTTAAACGCTACCACCCCCTAGACCTACCCTTCCGCACTGTATAACCACTTCCCTATGTTATTGTTTACCCTTTAAACCGTCAATGTAACAGCCAACAAATTTAGTCATTGTCTAACGACAGATTCTAAATAAATAAACAGAGAAAAAAAAAATAAATAAAAACATAAATGTTTTTATCATTTGTATGATAATAAAATGTTTTTAAATTCGGTCGAATACAGGTCTATGCAGGATCCTTTTAAGAGATGTAAGCCTAAAAAGAAATTCGTTATTCGCATATCCAAAAAATATGTTTTTGGCTATGTTACTAGATAATGCGTCTTACATTAGGTAACTTGCTCTTATAAACATATTAAACTATTTTATAACTAACAGTCCGGCTGAAAAGCTCTTATCGTTTGGTAGAAATCACATTTGTGAAAAATTATTATTAAATTGTATTATTCTACATATGTATATAGTTTCCTTTGAGGACGATACACCGTTTATAATGATCTTCCAACTTTTCTATACCATTTTTCAAACATGATTTTTCTTTAGCATCATAATATACCTTTCTTTCGGCATTGACTTTTTCATTAGAGCTGAATTTTTTTCCAGCAAAATTTCTTTTTATACCTGCAAACAGGAAATAGTGTCAAGGTGCATTTATCTTGGTAAAAATTACGTTTCTTTGCCAAATGGGGGAGTTTTTAGGAAATTTCGGAACTTACGCTCTAATAACGCAATACAATAGTCGCTGTTGATTTTATTTGAGGTAGTCGGTTAAAAATTTTCCCACGTTCGACCCACAATACTGACGCCATAACCTTGCCAGCCGGTTTTTACGTTCTTTTCACGCTTTGGAGTGGGTTCGTCGCTCGCTCTACACTTAGTCCACTGCCGATTGAACTCCGGTAATTAATTGCGGTCAAAAATTAATTGCGTTTAAAAAACTCTAAAAACTAACACGTTCTTGTTTTTGATCAATTGTTAGTTCACGCGACACCCATTTTGCAGAGATCTTTTGCATACCCAAATATTGATATACGATATGTCCAACACGTTCTTTTGATATCCTCAGAGTATCAGTAATCTTTTCGGTCGATCGAAATTGTTTTTTTGGACTATTTTTACGCTGCCTTGAGGAACTCCAGCTTTTATACTGAGGTCGTCGGATGTAGTAGCGCTGCATCTCACTGCGAAGACTCTGCTGTAGGGGTACGACTCAAATAGCTTGTGAGTATATTCAGGCAGTAATATTTTGATTTTATGCATGAGACCTTCGAGCCAGACTCGGTCGAATGCTTGAGAGACGTCGAGGAATATCGCACTGCAGAATTCCTGGTTTTCGAATGGAGTACGTATTGCTGTTGTTATTCGGTTGACTTGCTCGATAGTTCCATGGTTCTCCCGGAAGCCAAATTGATGTAATGGAATAACATTGTTTGTCCTCAAGTATGGGACTATCCGCGCAAGGAGTCATTTTTCAAGCAGTTTTGACAAGCACGAGAGTAAGCTTATTGGTCTGTACGATGATGGTATTGTGTGGTCTTTTCCAGGTTTCGGTATCATTATAATGGTAGATTTTTTTGGAGAGTATCCATGTCTTGTTAATGCGTTGAAGAGCTTACAAACTAGGCAGATAGCGCAGTTTGAAAGTTCAATTATCATTTTTGGAGTTATTAAATCACAACCTGGCGATTTTTTTGGTTTCAGTTGTACTCTGATGACTTTTGCAATCTCGTTAGGCAGAAACTCAATTGGTTTAGTGTCAGTTTGGCTACGATTTGGTAATGCCACCAGTTCGAATGAATTAGTTGCGGGGTTTGGCTGGAACACATTTCGTAGGTGAGAAGCAAATGTGTTGGCTCTGTCTTTGTCGCTGCGGGCCCAGCTGCCTGAAGAGTTTCTTATGGGAATGACAGGTTCGGTCGGTGCGCTAAGATTTGGATGAGCCCTCCACAGCGGATTTTTTGTGCTGGTTGGAGATAGTTGCTCTATGTACCGACGTTGAGCGTCTTCTTCGTCATGTTTTAGAGCCTTGGTGAGTTTCCAAGTGGCTTCTTTGAGGCGTTGTTTTGAAGATGTCGATCTGTAGATCTGCCAATCTCGTCGCAATCATCGTTTTTGCAGAACAAGTTCTTCAATTTGCCGATTGGTTTTGTATTGGCTGGACCGCGCAGCTATCCCTTGTGGTGTTGAAGTTTTGGGTGCTGCTACGAGTACGGATTCCAGAGCATCAACAGAGCAGTCGATGTCCTCTTCGATGTTGAGCTGCGAGGTTAGCTGAACATGGGACCTAAAACATTTCTTGTATTTAAGCCAGTTGGTTCTGTGCGTTGTTAGCCTATGAGGATGCTCTATGATTTGCGGGCGTTGGAGAAGATTTAGTAGCACCGGGGAGTGATCGGATGATAGGTCCGAAAGTGATTCGGCACTTATCAGATTGCGTAGAATGTACTTTGTGACTGCGAAGTCAATTAGATCTGGTAGCTTTCTGGGGTCTGCTGGCCAATATGTAGGCCTACCTGGGGAAACGTAGTCCAGTTTGTTGTTTGGTTTGATGATTGCGTTGTAAAACTGCTTTCCTTTGGGGGTCGCAAGGCGGTATTCCCAGTGCGTGTGCTTGGCATTGTAGTCTCCGGCTGCTATAAATCGCTCCCCTAGAGTATTGTAGAAGTCCATGAATTGACCCTCGGAGATTGTAAGGCGATTTGTTGCAAACCTTTTATGAAAATGGTGTTTGATGCTGTTTCTGATTAAGATGCAAGTTCCACCATGTGCTTTGCCATCCGGAAGATCTGTACCGTAAAACAAATAGCCCCGTATTTGGAAGTTGTATTTGGATGTGAGGTGCGTCTCTGCGAACAGCATCACGGAATGTGTCGGTCGTACAGGAATTGAGTTAGTTCAAATTTGTGCCGTGAAACACCGTTGGCATTCCACAGTGATATTCGTAGAGGCGCCATTGATTATTTGGACTGTTGAGATGCAAGCATCTGTATCAGTGTGTTTTGATTTTGCATGAGGTTTTGCATAGTTGTTCTCATGAATGACATGAAGTCCGTCATACTTTGTTGCATGGCTTCAATATAGTTTTGTGGCTGCCCCATGGGCTGGTGAGAGTTTACCATACTTGGCTCTTTTTCAATCAAACGTGAAATCGCTGTTGTGTGGTTTGAGTTTTCTTGTCATGTTTTTAAAGCACTTGCAAACGAGATGTTTTTGATGGTGTTTGCGGGACCAAATGAAGATCTTGCTGCTTCAGTGAAGAAGACGTCAGGTGTAGTTTGGGATGGTATAAACACTTTTTGTGTGTTCTGGGAGCGTGTCGTTGTCGCTCGTCGGATTCGGCTTTTCAACTCTTTGTAAACTGGACAGCCCCTTTAGTTTGCTGTGTGCTTTCCCCGCAGTTTCCACACATTTTTGCGCTGGGGTCTATTTTGTTAGCAGGGCAAAGGTCAGAGCCATGGGAGTCTCCGCAAACTACACAGACTGACCGTAGAGTGCATTAGGATATGGTGTGCCCGTGTTCCTGGCAGTTTGTACATTGCACTGGTTCGATGAGCTTGTGCGATGTAACAGGAACTGCAGCTTGTAGATTGGATGAAACTTCGTTTTTCTTTAATGCTCTATTGTCTGGCTCAAGCTCGACCTTGAAGGGGGTTGCGGCTTCTTATTTTTGTTGATAATATTTGTCACCCTCTTAGCGAGAAAACCATTTTCATGTAGAGCTTCTGTGATTTCGACAGGCGTTACCTATGGTTCTATGCCATTAAGTACCACTTGCAAGCCCTTACTGCTTTTTAGTTGGTATTGTGACGGCCCGTAAAATACGCGTCACAGCAAAATCGCTAAATACGAGCACCTCCCCCAGCAACCGGCATCACTGTCGGCCGCTGGCATCTCTATCAACAGCCAGCCTTACTGCCAGCGGTCGAAAAGGTAGCGGTAAATCTCACGCGAGAGCGTAAGACACAAAAACCCACCACCAAAACGGCCCTATGTCGCCATGCCAACAGCCGCGAGGCTGTCAACGATGGGCACGGCAGCGACACACACACACACTCACATGCTAGGCCGCAGTCGCAAAATCGGTCGAATCGGCTGCAATTGAGCGAGCTTGCGACGAAGTACCTACAAGAGAGAGGCAAAGACGCAAAACGAACGACGCCGACGTTGACTGCGGACAGCAGCAGAGCAGCAGCTATGGGCGATCGCAAAGGGCGGCCGCTGCCGGCGTCGCTGCCGCTACAATTACGCAGGCCATGAGCCTGACCTACGCTACGAGGCACGCGCTGCTTTTGCTCTTGCGGGCAGCGACAGAGGCAGGGCAGAGTGGTGAAACAGGCTGAGCACGCACAATTAATTTTTTCGCGTGTCAGTCTCCGAGGATCAGTAGCAGTGACAAGTACGAGGATTTTCAACACGGGAAAGCGAACACACGAGGAGACAGCACAACGCATCGAATACACGTGGCGGACAAAGATTTTGGAAACACACACCTTGGACTACGACTTTGGCAAACGATTTGGAATTCAACAACACCCACACCGGACCCCGAGAACAGCAAGGTGAGCGAGTAAAGGTGCGAAGCAACAGGGTGCGGTATAGGCAGGGCGTGAAAATATTATTAAAGAATTTATTAAAGAATAAACGATTGTACTTCTGTATAGCGTACGTCTTTCCCTGATCCTACCGTGTTTTTCCCTAGCTACCAGAGTCAGTGTAAATTACGCATCCCTTTGTGCCCGCGTGTCGCTTGGCTCCGTTGCAATAGTGAATGGTTTATACCCTTGCTTTGTGACGGAACCAAGCCGATCCCGTGTGTCGCTTTGCTCCGCTACCACAGCGAACGGTTGATACCCTTGCTGTATACGGAACCGAGCGCGGTGCGAAGTGTGCTCTACTTGTTACTCCCCACGTGTCGCTTGCTCCGCTACACCAGCGAACGGTCGATACCCTTGCTGTGTACGGAACCGAGCCCGGTGCAAAGTGTGCCCTACTGGTCACTCCCCCCACGTGTCGCTTGCTCCGCTACACCAGCGAACGGCCGATACCCTTGCTGTGTACGGAACCGAGCCCGGTGCAAAGTGTGCCCTACTGGTTGCCCCCCCACGTGTCGCTTTGCCCCGCTACCACAGCGAACGGTTGATACCCTTGCTGCGTGCGGAGCTGAGCCGGTGCAGAAGGGAGTCTCACGTGATACCCTCCGCGTGTCGCTTTACTCCGTTACGGCAGCGAACGGTTGATACTCTTGCTTCGTGCGGAGCCGAGCCGGTGCAGAGTGGGTGTTACGTAATATTCCCCCTCCCGCGTGTCGATTTGTTTTGTTACAACAGCGAACGGTTGATACCCTTGCTGTGTACGGAGCCGAACGACCACGCGGGTTTGCCCTCCGTATCTATCTGCTTTTCTTCCCTTTGGTCCATAACCTACATTTCTACGGTCCACGCCTAGTGGCCATCGATTTAAAACCCGAGTCAGCCGCTATCTCTCATACCAATAGGTCCCGGCAACTTACAAATTCTCTGTAAGTGACCCTGGCTAGACTGAGTCATACCTCAGCCTTAGAAAACTTCCTTACAGATGGCGCCCGAGCAGGGACTCTGGTAACTATTTAGGTAAATTGAAAGGATTCCATCTTCCATGGCTTAAAGCCCCATTAGTGCCCCACCAAAAGAAATTTGGGTTAGGAAAACAGACTTCGAGAGCAGTAATACGAGAGCAGTAGTAGCAGGGCAGCGTCGAGAGCAGAACATCGTCAAGAGCAGAGCAATTTCGAGAGCAGAATTAGTACGAGAGCAGGAACCAAGCATTTCGAGAGCAGAAATAAAAGTAGCAGAGCATCATTGGCAGCGAGAGTATGAGAGCAAGACACGGAAGCAGTGGTACAGTTACAGCTGCAGCAACGCATAAGCATGTTCAGGGTACAGTCGAGTCAAAAGCAAGCATAATTGCACTAGCCGCACGCTGACGCTTTGGTGCCGGGCACTCGTGAGCACGAGAGAGAGCGCAGCCGTGCCGCCGCCGACGCATCGACGAAGGCAGCCATTATAAGCAGCAGCAAGCCGATATTGATGGCAGTCTTCGACTAGTACCACCGGGAGCAACAACTCAACGTTACAATTCAACCCTACAAGGAGCAACGCTACAAGGATAATACAACACAAGGATCAACTCTACAAGAATAATACAACGCCAGGATAATACAACGCAAGCATAAAAGAACGCCCGGATAACTACGAGGGATTTTACGCAAGAAGCATGGGTGTGCAATGGATCTCCTACCGCCGCAAGCATGAATTGCAGGCGATTCTACAGGAGTTCGGACAGGATACGGAAGGCACCGTGGAGGAGATGCGAAGCCGGTTGGCCGCTTTCGCGAGCCAACCTAATTTATCGAAGGTGAGCATCCAGCGTCTAGTTGAGCTGGAGGCCCAACTGGGGTCAGCTCATACGCCGGATAGCAAGTCTCGCTCCCGAGGCACATCTCCTTTGCCAACGGCGTCCCTGGATGCACTGAGCCTGCCGGAAGGATCGACTGGTGCGGTGACCAGGAAGCAGCTCGTCGAGGGTACGAGTCTGCGGATTCCCACCGGACCACTCAACGCTGGCGAGTCAAAGAACCCTCGGCTTCGTGACACCCATCCCAATAACGAGCGCTTCCTACAGCTCGGTCTCGCGGATCGGTTACGGAAGTGGGGCGTATTCTTCGGTGATGGATCTGCGGACCCACTCCGGTTTATCGCGCACCTGGAGGACATGATCGCCGTCTACCGCCTGGACATGCAACAGCAGCTGATGCCAGCCATCGCGGGATTATTGACCGGGCCAGCTGCTGACTGGTTCCGAGTCAGCAACCTGCAGGGAGCCACCTGGCAAGAGTTTAAGAAGGAATTCTTGGAATTCTTCTTACCTCCCAGATATTTCCAACGGCTGGAGGATGAGTTCCGGGCCAGGACACAACGGATTGGAGAACCGTTCACCACCTATCTGCTGACGTTGCGGGTGATGATGCGCCGAGCGGCGTACAACGAAGACCAGGAACTGAGCCGGATCTACGACAACTTACTCCCCGAGTATCAGTTGTTCACACGGATACCAAGGACCGAAACACCGCACGCCCGGGAAACAAGCCGCCGCCCTTCAGTGGCCGGGATAGGTCCCACCCATCGCCAGGCGCCGCATCGGGCCTAATGGGTATCGGAGCCGTTGAAGTTAGCATCCCAGGGACCCAGGAGGCGACCGGTAGCATCGACATTCACCGAGCCTGCCGCAACTGTGGGCAAGTGGGACACTTCAGCCGTGAATGCCGGAACCCACGCATCTTGTTCTGCTGGGATTGTGGTCGACGCGGGACTCGCACGGTGGATTGCTGTCGAGCCACGACGTCGGGAAACGAACCGCGCTTCCGTTCGCCAGGGAATCGAGCGGAGACAGCGCAGAGCAACCCCCAGCAGTAGGATCAGCCTTTCACTACGAATTACTACGATTACCATGGAGGGCAAGGCCTTGGCAGCTACGATCGACACCGGTGCCACTCGCAGCTTTGTGAGCGAAGCTATTGCGCGAGAATTGGCCACCGCACATAACCAACGCACCGTACTCACCAGGATAAGACTTGCCGACAAATCCCGGAGAGAAGTGACCCAAGCTATCGTTGCCTGCATACGGCTGGGACAACGGTGCGTAAGCATGCCACTACTCATCTTACCCACCGTGCTAGATGACGTCATCCTAGGGATGGACTTCCTCTGTGGGATGGAAGCAAGGATCGTCTGTGGCCAAGCTCAGCTGAAGTTGGGGCCCACTACGACCGATAGTTCCATCGTTAGCACCATGAGGGCATCGTCACCTAATCTTTGCCCACAGCCGGACGTGCCACTCCCGGATGCAGGACGGAACCGCTGGTTGCCGCAAACTTGTGCATCCGCCATAAGAAACAACCGTTCCGTCAGCCCAGAGGCGCCGCCTTGGGTTCTGGGGATACAGCTGCCGAGTGGATCACGCCGCCGCAATGCGAGGAGAACGCCGACGCAGGAGCCGACGACACTGCTGCCAACGAGGGACGCCTGGGAACGATCACTGGACCGAGCGCGTTACAGCCGGCACCAAGCGATCGGGATCCGGAGCAAGCATGGATAGCCGGGTTTCTGCGGGAAGAGCTAGCGAAATTCGAAGGTCTCGCCGGGATCTCGACTATTGCCGAGCACGTCATCGTCCTGAGGGACGACCGCCCCATCAAGCAGCGTTATTACCCCAAAAACCCGGCCATGCAGAAGATCATCGATGACCAGGTCGACGAACTCCTGAGGGATGATCGGATTGAGCCATCCAGGAGTCCTCACAGCGCACCGATAGTCCTTGTTGGCAAGAAGACCGGAGACGTACGCATGTGTGTGGATTACCGACAACTTAACGCCAGATCAGTGCCTGACGCGTACCCGTTGCCGCGCATAAACCACATCCTGGAGAAGCTTCGGAACGCAAAGTATATCTCGACGTTGGACTTAAAAAGTGGGTATTGGCAGATACCAATGGCAGCAGCGAGTCGCGAGTGCACGGCATTTACTGTCCCCGGTCGGGGGCTATACCACTGGAAAGTCATGCCGTTTGGAAGAGCATCGTTTATCTGAGGCACGTGGTCAGCGAAGCCGGCATCCACACCGACCCGTCGAAAATCGAGGCCATCAAGGACTTAGCTCCCCCTACGAATGTTCGGGAACTCCGTCGCTACCTGGGGATTGCGTCTTGGTATCGCCGATTCGTGCCGAATTTCACCAGCATCGTTCAACCAATGTCTTCCCTTCTGAGAAAGGGACAACAGTGGACATGGGGGCCCGGCCAACAGCAAGCGTTCGAGGACCTCAAGAGGAAACTCACCGAAGCACCCGTCCTAGCCTGTCCCGACTTCAACGTGCGGTTTTCGTTGCAGACGGATGCCAGCGACTATGGTCTAGGAGCGGTGCTGACGCAAGGGATCGACGGTCGTCTCACATCGGCCGAGGAGAACTACTCGACAACGGAAAAGGAGTGCCTTGCTATCGTATGGGCAATACGAAAGATGCGGTGCTACCTCGAGGGGTACGAGTTCGACGTCGTCACCGATCACCTAGCACTGAAGTGGCTAAACTCGATCGACAACCCCACCGGAGGTATCGCTTGCTGGGCTCTCGAGTTACAGCAGTATCGCTTCAACGTGCAGTATCGTCGGGGCAAGCAGAATGTAGTAGCCGATGCTTTATCCAGGCAACCACTAGAGACCTTGCAACAGACGACTCAGGAGACATCTCAGTGCCCGTGGATTCTGCGCATGCTGCAACAAGTCAAGGACGAGCCTGGAAAGTACCCCGAATACGTACGGGAGAACGACCAGCTTTACAGGAGGGCCAACGGAAGCACCGACGACGAAGACTATATACCATGGAAGCTGTGCGTTCCAAGGGAACATCGATTGCGAGTTCTCACCGAGTGCCACGACCAGCCGTCTGCGGGACACCAAGGTATACGGAAGACAATAAACCGAGTCGCACAGAGGTACTACTGGCCAGGACTGTTTCGGGACGTGGCAAGGTACGTGCGTAGCTGCGAGACCTGCCAGAAATACAAGGTGAGCCAACTACGACCTCCAGGAGAAATGCGTTCAAATGTCGTCCGGGAACCATTCGAGGTGTTGTGCGCCGATTTCGTTGGTCCACTGCCCCGCTCCAAGCAAGGTCATACCATGCTACTGGTATTCTTTGACCACTTCAGCAAATGGGTCGAACTGGTGCCGCTTCGGAAAGCTACAACCGCTCAGCTGGAACGATCGTTCAGGGAACGAATCTTGGCCCGTTTTGGTGTGCCCAAAATCTTCGTTTGTGACAACGGGACGCAGTTCACCAGCCGGAACTTACAGGACTTCTGCACACGGCTTGGGATGGAACTCCAGCACACCGCACCCTACACTCCGCAGCAGAATCCCACCGAGCGAGCCAATAGAACGATCAAAACCATGATCGCTCAGTACCTGGACGGTGAGCAGAGGGATTGGGATGCGATGCTGCCCGAGATCAGCTTTGCCATAAACTCCAGCCCCTCGGACAGCAGTGGATTCAGCCCCGCCTACTTACTACAAGGAAGAGAGCCACGACTACCCGGTATGCTATACCACGAAGTGACACCCAGTCTGGGAACAGAACCTCGGCAGCCGACCGACAAAGCACGGCATCTTCAGGAAATCTTCAAATTTGCTAAGGACAACATGCAGCGCGCAACTGCCGAACAAGGACGGCATTACAACCTACGACGACGGGAATGGAAGCCTGCCTTAGGGGACCTGGTGCTGCTGCGTCAGCATCATCTGTCCAAAGCAGCCGACGGATTCGCCGCCAAGCTCGCGCCACGCTACGTTGGACCATACCGGATCGTCAAGTTTACGTCACCGAACATCGTACGGATTCAACACACCCAGAGGAAGGACCGACGGGTAGCAGGGCTGACCGATCTGAAGGCGTTTCACGGCAACCAAGCGGAGGGGACTGACGAAGCAGACAAGGGCCTAAGAGCCAACACCGCATAGTAGATTTTATATTAGCCATTTTTCGAACCGCACTCTAGGTAGGATAATTAATAGATGTAATACTAAGACAACGTTTTCTTTAGCAAGCAAGCAAGCAAGCAAGCATGCCGTCTGGAAGCAGGAGCCGCAGAGCACGCACGTCGGAAGGAACCAGGAGCCGCAGAGCACGGCCACCGGCCACCGCAACAGCACGAGGAAGGCAAGGACCTAACGCAGAGGCCGAACCGGTCGCCAGGGATTCCCATCGCGGACGGTCCTTGTCGCCACCCGCCCTCATGAGGGTCGACATCGAGACGACGATACGCCGCGTTAAACGCCGCCACCCCATACTTGTGCCCCGCCCGGGGAACCCGTGACGCCCATCCGGCCAGTATCCGCGCTAGGGATTGACTTGAGCCCGGAAACCATGGCGCTGCTGACACGGTTTACCGAGTTCGAGACGGAGGCATTGGCAACTATCTATGACGAGGTGCTGGCGCCTATAACCGCCTCGGTGGATGCCGACGAGGAAGTGCCGGCGCAGTCGGGCCGATTCCCGAACCTGGTGCACTGGAGCGGAGACCGTCCCGGGCGAAGATGAGGTGGTCGTCATCAGTGACGACGAGGAAATGCCGGCTATAAGCGTCTCGCCGACACCTATCATTGACGACCCACCCCCACCGTACGGGTCATGGGAGACGGAGGCCCCACCGTCATACGAGGAGGCCTGTGGGATCATCAGCCGAGCCCAACTCACCCAGGACCAAGCCGACGCCCGCACGGGCAGTTTACTGGGACGCCGCCGTCATAACTACCCCGATTTCTCGGACGTTAGTTCAGACGACGAAGGACGGGCCCCAGCACACCGAGCCGAACCGGTCGTCCCAGCGCACAAGGAACCGTCTACCTCGGCCGAGGCCCGACGCCGTTGCGACGAGATCATGCCTGCGGTTATACCCCCCGAATGGAAAATCCACACGCCGGAGCGGAGCTTCCCCGCTGGTTGATAGCATCACTGACGGAGCGAGTGGCTCGGCATAACGGACGCAACGTACGGTTCAAGTTGTCGGCCTGGGGACAGGGTTTCTCCATTCGGATAAACACTCACCACCATGTCACCGTCTCGCGTCATCGGGAAGAAAGGGGAGAGTGTGTCGGCCCGTAAAATACGCGTCACAGCAACATCGCTAAATACGAGCACCTCCCCCAGCAACCGGCATCACTGTCGGCCGCTGGCATCTCTATCAACAGCCAGCCTTACTGCCAGCGGTCGAAAAGGTAGCGGTAAATCTCACGCGAGAGCGTAAGACACAAAAACCCACCACCAAAACGGCCCTATGTCGCCATGCCAACAGCCGCGAGGCTGTCAACGACGGGCACGGCGGCGACACACACACACACACTCACATGCTAGGCCGCAGTCGCAAAATCGGTCGAAAGCTGCAATTGAGCGAGCTTGCGACGCAGTACCTACAAGAGAGAGGCAAAGACGCAAAACGAACGACGCCGACGTTGACTGCGGACAGCAGCAGAGCAGCAGCTATGGGCGATCGCAAAGGGCGGCCGCTGCCGGCGTCGCTGCCGCTACAATTACGCAGGCCATGAGCCTGACCTACGCTACGAGGCACGCGCTGCTTTTGCTCTTGCGGGCAGCGACAGAGGCAGGGCAGAGTGGTGAAACAGGCTGAGCACGCACAATTAATTTTGTCGCGTGTCAGTCTCCGAGGATCAGTAGCAGTGACAAGTACGAGGATTTTCAACACGGGAAAGCGAACACACGAGGAGACAGCAAAACGCATCGAATACACGTGGCGGACAAAGATTTTGGAAACACAGACCTTGGACTACGACTTTGGCAAACGATTTGGAATTCAACAACACCCACACCGGACCCCGAGAACAGCAAGGTGAGCGAGTAAAGGTGCGCAGCAACAGAGTGCGGTATAGGCAGGGCGTGAAAATATTATTAAAGAATTTATTAAAGAATAAACGATTGTACTTCTGTATAGCGTACGTCTTTCCCTGATCCTACCGTGTTTTTCCCTAGCTACCAGAGTCAGTGTAAATTACGCATCCCTTTGTGCCCGCGTGTCGCTTGGCTCCGTTGCAATAGTGAATGGTTTATACCCTTGCTTTGTGACGGAACCAAGCCGATCGCTTTGCTCCGCTACCACAGCGAACGGTTGATACCCTTGCTGTATACGGAACCGAGCGCGGTGCGAAGTGTGCTCTACTTGTTACTCCCCACGTGTCGCTTGCTCCGCTACACCAGCGAACGGTCGATACCCTTGCTGTGTACGGAACCGAGCCCGGTGCAAAGTGTGCCATACTGGTCACTCCCCCCACGTGTCGCTTGCTCCGCTACACCAGCGAACGGCCGATACCCTTGCTGTGTACGGAACCGAGCCCGGTGCAAAGTGTGCCCTACTGGTTGCCCCCCCACGTGTCGCTTTGCCCCGCTACCACAGCGAACGGTTGATACCCTTGCTGCGTGCGGAGCTGAGCCGGTGCAGAAGGGAGTCTCACGTGATACCCTCCGCGTGTCGCTTTACTCCGTTACGGCAGCGAACGGTTGATACTCTTGCTTCGTGCGGAGCCGAGCCGGTGCAGAGTGGGTGTTACGTAATATTCCCCCTCCCGCGTGTCGATTTGTTTTGTTACAACAGCGAACGGTTGATACCCTTGCTGTGTACGGAGCCGAACGACCACGCGGGTTTGCCCTCCGTATCTATCTGCTTTTCTTCCCTTTGGTCCATAACCTACATTTCTACGGTCCACGCCTAGTGGCCATCGATTTAAAACCCGAGTCAGCCGCTATCTCTCATACCAATAGGTCCCGGCAACTTACAAATTCTCTGTAGGTGACCCTGGCTAGACTGAGTCATACCTCAGCCTTAGAAAACTTCCTTACAGTATGTGTAATAGTTATTCTTAGTGTCATTTAGATATTTTGATACTATTCGAAAATGATCCTCAGTTTTTGTTTGTAGCTTGGTTTCACGGATATTACCTTTAGTGAGTGAAATAACATGAAAGTTGTTATTCCCGACCAGCTCAACAATTTTGTTTACAAGTGCGGTCAAGAGACCTGGATTGCTTTGCATTGATATTTTTTCAGCCTCGTTGTCGCGGGTTGAGAAATATGAGTAAAAGCCATTTCGTTGATCGATGGAGCTTCTACGCTCTTTCATTTGCTCATTGCTCATTTTGAGCGGTTTAATCGTGGCACTTTTTATAACTATGCACATGTTTTTCACATAAAACAGCATTTTCTTTTTATATAAAGCGTCCTTTTGCTATTATTATACAACTGCACTACAATTTGCAATTATTTTACTTTTAAGTTCGTCCACTACTAGAGATTTTCCGGAGCGCGCGAATTACAGTATATATGTGTATACTGGGGTCGAGTATATATGTATACTCAGGTCGAGTCCGATGTACTTCAGTGTAATATTGAATTTAATAAAGAATGACAACCTTCTTCGTCTTCGGTAAAAAGTATAATGAATCTTTATTCTTTAAAAACTTAAAGCGTAACTTGAGGAATGAGTGGAATATGGGAATGGAATGGTTGTGAATTCGCCTATCTAGCAGATTCGAGTGGAGACTGAGAATCTGCATAGATGGCAGGTTTGGCATAGTTGATGTGTTGGTTGGTTTGGTGTAGCTGATGTGTTGTTGCTGCTAACTTCCTGTTTCCAAACTCAGCGTTTATGTACCCAGTGTTTGGGTTAATGACTCTTTGTCCGAGTCGCTGAGGTTTGGGGGGCGGCGATGTGTCCGCAACAATGTGTGCGGTAACTCCTCCCCCCTAGAGTGGAGAGAGGGCCATAACGAAGGAATGGTCGGCTCCACCAAGGTAGTGACGGTCGGCGAGTGTGGGAGGAAGATGGTCTGTGGTTTATGACATAATCGGAGAATGACGATCAGGATAAAGGTCAATGATATTGCTGAGTATATGGCCGTAAATTTGTAGTGTGTTCTATTATTCATATTGATGATTTTTCCAGCTGTCGAAAGGGCTTCTAAGTGTAATTTTTCCAGTGATAATGTTTTGATCGTTTGATTTTTTGTTATCTTGATGACTGGTGGAAGTACAAAGGTGAAATGATCATGTTCCACCAGTTCTCTGTCGCTGTATTCTATCCCGTTTATCCATAAGGTACAATTCTTATAACGTATTACGAAAGAGCCATCTAAAAGTATTTCATCGTTGCAGGTTGCTTTAAGGGTGGTGTTCTTTCCGTTGAAAATGAAAATAAACCCTTTTTCTGGCTCGAATATGTTCATTTCGTGACCTGTGTCTATCATGTCACATTTTGTCTCCTTTACGTTATTGACGATGTCTGACAGGCATTTGTTGTTTTTTGTTGTCGAATCCGTGTGGGTTCCCTGACAGAAGAACTCTTGTTCTACCTTAAGACAGCTTTCGTGAAATTGATGTAAAGTGTTGTTATCGTGTGCCAAGAATTCGGGGGAAATGATGAAATGCGAATTATTTACTGGTAGGGGTATGATGTGGGTGAACTTATAAATTTTTGTATCGAAAATTGGTATCTTAACGTTAAACAATAGTTTGTTATTAAAAGTAAAACAAGATGGTGTAAGTATATTATAGATGTGTTCAGCTAATTGTAGGGTAATGTTTTGTGCGACTATTATATTTCTTATAGTATTTATTTCTTGTTTGTTAAACAAGAATTTTGGGATTAAGCCCAATTTGCTGGCCAGTAGGCTCTCATCTATATTATTAATGTGTTCTTTCAAGGTATCAATATGGAAATTTATTCGATTAATATATTGGAGTGTAAAAATGTTTTCTCTATCTTCCCTAAGTTCTTTGAAGATAGTGTTTTGTGCTACGTTTAGAAATTTTTGTATTTTGATTTGTTCGCTATTTATATGGTCCGTAATATTATTAAGTCTAATAATAACTTGCTTATCGAAATTTTCCTGTTTTTCTTGAGCATTTTTTAATGCGTGGGAGGTAACTTTTAGGGTATTGATTTCTGCAAGTATGTTTTGCCCGTCGTTGTCGTCTAAATTACCCGAAATTGATTTAAAAATGGTTCCTAGGCCGTTAATTAAACCCCTTTTTGTTCTAGCGTGTGGGAGTAGGGTGTCTATTCTGGCTTCTAGTTGTTGTAGTTTACCTTTTATAATTCCTAGCGAAATGTCAAATGTTTCATCTAGTCTGAGGGCTTTTAATGTGTCTTTTATTCCGGAAAGGCATACTTTAAATTCTTGGACATCTACGACATGGGTTAGAATTGTATAGCTCTGTGTTATACGAGCGTCTCCCAGATGAATGAAGGCGAGGGGTGAAGATCCGTTGAGTCTTTCTAAAAAGAAGGACTGCGTGGCGGAATGGGTAGTTCTGGAATGAAGTAGTTCATTGGGTGTTATTATTTCTCCTGATTGTCTTCTTTATTTTCTGCTTGTGTAGTTTTTGTTGTCTGGTTGTTAGTAATGTAACTCCTTTATCGGTCCTGACTTTGTGTAAGGAAAATCTAGGTGTTATCTTATTTCTCCTATTCTCTTTCCTAAAGATAACATCGTCGGGTTCGACTCGGATTGGTGGTTCCCTATCTTCGTTTAATTTGGTTAACCTTTTTTCTGTTTGGTTATCTAGTTGTTCTTGAATTTTGGGGTATATTTCTTTCCTAAATTCATTCAGTTTTGCCAAATAGTCATGGTGGCTGTCGAATTTTACTGTTTTTTCAAACATGTGGGTTCTGCCATGAACAAGTTCGAACGGTGTATGAGCAGTGCTAGAGTGTATTGCATTGTTATATGTTGTCAATACCTCTGTAAATATCTCCGCGTGATCAGATTGGAGTTGGAGTTCCTTTCTGCGGTTATCAATTATCCTATAGAGCTCCGTGAATGTCGAATGGAGTCTTTCGACGGGTGCGTTTCCCGTTGATTGTTGGAATGAGGTAATGTGAATTTCTATATTATACTGGGTCAGAAAATCGGTGAACAGGTTTCCCGAAAATTCTGCACCCTAGTCAAAGACAATTTTTTTTGGTAGGCCAAAGGTACTGAACAATTTTGATAGTGCTGCTATTACCTTAATTGAATTTCTATTAGTTAATGGATATGCTTGTGCAAATTTAGAGAATTTATCAATGATAGTCAAGTTATTTGTATTGTTGATTACATAAATGTCAATATGAATAACATCTAAGGGTCCTGTTGGTGCCGGTGGGGTTTGGAAGAAAGGTCTGTGAGGTTGTCTATCATACTTGAGTGTTAGGCAAATGTCACAGTCTTTAATTATTTGTGTAATAATTTCCTTCATACGTGGGAAATAAATGTCTCTTTTAAGATGGTTAAGGGTCTCGTCGATACCTCTGTGGATACCTCTGTGGTTACTATTATAATTTTTCCAGTGATAATGTTTTGATCGTTTGATTTTTTGTTATCTTGATGACTGGTGGAAGTACAAAGGTGAAATGATCATGTTCCACCAGTTCTCTGTCGCTGTATTCTATCCCGTTTATCCATAAGGTACAATTCTTATAACGTATTACGAAAGAGCCATCTAAAAGTATTTCATCGTTGCAGGTTGCTTTAAGGGTGGTGTTCTTTCCGTTGAAAATGAAAATAAACCCTTTTTCTGGCTCGAATATGTTCATTTCGTGACCTGTGTCTATCATGTCACATTTTGTCTCCTTTACGTTATTGACGATGTCTGACAGGCATTTGTTGTTTTTTGTTGTCGAATCCGTGTGGGTTCCCTGACAGAAGAACTCTTGTTCTACCTTAAGGCAGCTTTCGTGAAATTGATGTAAAGTGTTGTTATCGTGTGCCAAGAATTCGGGGGAAATGATGAAATGCGAATTATTTACTGGTAGGGGTATGATGTGGGTGAACTTATAAATTTTTGTATCGAAAATTGGTATCTTAACGTTAAACAATAGTTTGTTATAAAAAGTAAAACAAGATGGTGTAAGTATATTATAGATGTGTTCATCTAATTGTAGGGTAATGTTTTGTGCGATTAACATATTTCTTATAGTATTTATTTCTTGTTTGTTAAACAAGAATTTTGGGATTAAGCCCAATTTGCTGGCCAGTAGGCTCTCATCTATATTATTAATGTGTTCTTTCAAGGTATCAATATGGAAATTTATTCGATTAATATATTGGAGTGTAAAAATGTTTTCTCTATCTTCCCTAAGTTCTTTGAAGATAGTGTTTTGTGCTACGTTTAGAAATTTTTGTATTTTGATTTGTTCGCTATTTATATGGTCCGTAATATTATTAAGTCTAATAATAACTTGCTTATCGAAATTTTCCTGTTTTTCTTGAGCATTTTTTAATGCGTGGGAGGTAACTTTTAGGGTATTGATTTCTGCAAGTATGTTTTGCCCGTCGTTGTCGTCTAAATTACCCGAAATTGATTTAAAAATGGTTCCTAGGCCGTTAATTAAACCCCTTTTTGTTCTAGCGTGTGGGAGTAGGGTGTCTATTCTGGCTTCTAGTTGTTGTAGTTTACCTTTTATAATTCCTAGCGAAATGTCAAATGTTTCATCTAGTCTGAGGGCTTTTAATGTGTCTTTTATTCCGGAAAGGCATACTTTAAATTCTTGGACATCTACGACATGGGTTAGAATTGTATAGCTCTGTGTTATACGAGCGTCTCCCAGATGAATGAAGGCGAGGGGTGAAGATCCGTTGAGTCTTTCTAAAAAGAAGGACTGCGTGGCGGAATGGGTAGTTCTGGAATGAAGTAGTTCATTGGGTGTTATTATTTCTCCTGATTGTCTTCCTTATTTTCTGCTTGTGTAGTTTTTGTTGTCTGGTTGTTAGTAATGTAACTCCTTTATCGGTCCTGACTTTGTGTAAGGAAAATCTAGGTGTTATCTTATTTCTCCTATTCTCTTTCCTAAAGATAACATCGTCGGGTTCGACTCGGATTGGTGGTTCCCTATCTTCGTTTAATTTGGTTAACCTTTTTTCTGTTTGGTTATCTAGTTGTTCTTGAATTTTGGGGTATATTTCTTTCCTAAATTCATTCAGTTTTGCCAAATAGTCATGGTGGCTGTCGAATTTTACTGTTTTTTCAAACAAGTGGGTTCTGCCATGAACAAGTTCGAACGGTGTATGAGCAGTGCTAGAGTGTATTGCATTGTTATATGTTGTCAATACCTCTGTGAATATCTCCGCGTGATCAGATTGGAGTTGGAGTTCCTTTCTGCGGTTATCAATTATCCTATAGAGCTCCGTGAATGTCGAATGGAGTCTTTCGACGGGTGCGTTTCCCGTTGATTGTTGGAATGAGGTAATGTGAATTTCTATATTGTACTGGGTCAGAAAATCGGTGAACAGGTTTCCCGAAAATTCTGCACCCTAGTCAAAGACAATTTTTTTTGGTAGGCCAAAGGTACTGAACAATTTTGATAGTGCTGCTATTACCTTAATTGAATTTCTATTAGTTAATGGATATGCTTGTGCAAATTTAGAGAATTTATCAATGATAGTCAAGTTATTTGTATTGTTGATTACATAAATGTCAATATGAATAACATCTAAGGGTCCTGTTGGTGCCGGTGGGGTTTGGAAGAAAGGTCTGTGAGGTTGTCTATCATACTTGAGTGTTAGGCAAATGTCACAGTCTTTAATTATTTGTGTAATAATTTCCTTCATACGTGGGAAATAAATGTCTCTTTTAAGATGGTTAAGGGTCTCATCGATACCTCTGTGGTTACTATTAAGATGGTATGACTGGACCCTTTGCTTTTGTTCTTGTAGATCGGGAAGGTCGGTTAGAAGTGATGAGCAACGACAAATATTATACAGGTTATTTCCTGCAATATAGTTGTTGTATGCTTCTTCGATTATATAAAAGACGTTATCCGGTGCTAATATGGCATACGTTTTCTTTGGCTTTAGGATAGTCTGCAGTATTTTTGTGATTGCGTCAAATGTGTATTCCGGTTCCGAAAATATGCGTCTTATCTTATGGGGAAATGGAGTAATTAATTGTACTGGGGTTGATGGACCGATTTGAAAGATTGTTTGGATGTTAAAATAGTTCAGTGGTTTCTGAACAACTGTTATTCTTGCTGGATCTTCATTTACATTTAGATTGGGTACTATTCTGCTGAGTGCATCAGCGACGACATTCTGAGATCCCTTTTTATAGACTACTTCGACTACTTCGGCGCCCGAAAAGGTATGGTCTAAAGTGTCCTACAGACCAAACGATCGCAAGCATCTCTTTTTCTATTGTTGAATATCTGATTTCGGTGTCAGAAAGAGTTCTACTGGCAAATGAAATAGGCCTTTCGTTGGTGTTTGGTTCTTGAGATAATACTGCGCCTATGGCGTAGTTACTCGCGTCTGTGGTCAGAGTGAACGGTTTCGAGAAATCGGGGTAAGCTAGAATCGGGTCATTACACAAGAGATTTTTAGAATAGGCTACCGCTTCTTTAAATTCTTCGTCTATCACTATTGATTTTTTTCCTTTCAGTTGTCTAGTTAAAGGCTTGGTTATTCCAGCGAAGTCTTTTATGAACTTCCTGTAATAACCCAATAAGCCCAAGAAAGACTTAATTTCCCTAACAGTTTTTGGGCAAGGGAAATTTTTAATTGCTTGAATTTTGTCGGGATTAGGTTTTACTCCTTCTTGTGTAACAATGTGTCCTAAAAAGTCAATTTCTTTTCTTAAGAAATTGCACTTTGCGGGTTGTATTTTCAGGTTCGCTGTTTGTAATTTAGTGAATACTGATTTAATGTCCGTTATGTGGCTTTGTAGTGAAGGGGAAAATATAATAATATCGTCAAGATATACAAGGCAAACTTTCCCTATTAGATCTCCCAGGACGTTGTCCATAACGCGCTGAAATGTCGCAGGTGCGTTCTTGAGGCCGAAAGGCATCCTTGTGAACTCGTAATGTCCGTTTTCGACAGTAAACGCCATTTTGTTTGCATCACGTGGCTTCATCTCAATCTGATGAAAACCACTAGCCAGATCGATTGTTGTAAAATATTTCGTTTTCCCTATACTGTCCAATATGTCTGCTATATTAGGGATTGGGTACCTATCTGAAATTGTTTTTTCGTTTAATTTACGGAAATCTATTACCAATCGCCACTTTTTCTGACCTGACGAATCAGTTTTCTTAGGCACTACCCATACAGGTGCGCTCCAAGGAGAATGGCTATTTCTGATAATATTCTGTTGAAGCATCTTTGAAATTTGCTTCCGAACTTCTTCCTTGTGTATGAAAGGGTATCTGTAGGATTTTGTGTGTATGGGGACGTCTTCTACTATGGGAATCGAGTGTTTGACAACATTTGAAAACGTCAGTTGGTTATTTTCAAGATAAAAAAGTTTTTTGAATTGTTTGCAAAGTTTAAGTAAATTTTGTGTTTCTTCGTTGTTTAAGTGTCCTGTTTGGATGTCTAATTTTGTCTGTATGTCTGTGGGTTGTGGGGTTTCCCTCGCGAACATGCAGTTCAAGTAGTCGTAATTTCGTATAGGAGTCATTTCGGCTTGTAATGGTTCCTCTAGGAACAGTGTTTGGTCATAGTTCGATGTGTTGCAGACCTCAAAGTGTGCGAAGCCATCCAGTGCAGTATATAGTCCCCCCGTGATTGATAAGTCATTGTTTAGGGTTGCGGTTTCGAATAAGAAATCCCCCTCCATTAAGTTTACAGGGAGTGACAATCTGATCTTCGTGTTTAGTGGTACGGTATGTGTTGTGTCTACCGGGTTTGTGCTTGTTAGGATTGGTAAAGAAGCCTGTTTCATTTCTAGAACAGAGTCCGCTATATTTATTTTTGCATCTAAGCTACTTAAAAAGTCCATGCCTAAGAGACCATTAAAATGTGGGTGGAAGTCAAATAAAAAGAATTTTGAATTTTTTGTTGAATCGAATTGTTCGAAGATAACTGAGTCTGCATATTCTTGAATTTGGAATTTGTTGAGAACGGTATGAATGCTAATAGAAGTGTTTAGTTTTTTAATGTGGTTTTTTGAAACTAAAGCTGGTCTTAAAAAAGAGTAAGTCGATCCGGTATCTATGAGAAATTTGTGTGGGTTAGTTGTAAGAAATTTTGAAGACAAAAGGACATAAGGTAAAGATTTTCCGTGGGACTTTTTGTTTAAGAAGCCGACTGGTTGTCCGAGGCTTCTTGTAAAAAACTTGCACCATCGTTGATGTTGCAGGAAGCAGTAGGGGTGTTGTCGCTTGATCTTGAACTACCCCGGAATGGGTTTTGGGTTCTAGATGAATGACTCTCTTGTCGGTTTTGGGATGGTTGTCGTGTCTCATTTCTTTTAGTGTTGCTGTTATCTGATTGTTTCTGGTTCTGGTCGTAACGTTGATATGGGCGGTTTCGTTCGCCCGAATTTCCGCGGTGGCGATAACTTTGTTGATCATTAGAATTTCCGCGGCGATTATTATTTTGACGTTCGTTAGAATCCTCGCGGTAACGATTATTCTGTTGACCGTTAGAGTTTTGGTAATAAAAATTCTGTTCTATTTGTGCCAATTCGTAAGCCTTTTCTATAGATTCCGGATTTCGCGATCAAATTATTGTTTTTAGTGGACCGTTTAATCCGACTAAAAATGCATTGAGGCAGATGTCGGAGTAAAGGGCGTGTTTTTCCGTGGTGTTCTGGCCACCTCGGCTTGAGTCGTTAGTCAATGATACCAGTTGGCCTCTCAATTTTGCTATTGCGAAGAATAATTTATGAACGGAGAGTCCGCTTGGTAAGGTTTGAATTTCGCGGATCAATATAGCTTCCGTCTTCTTGCTAGTGTAAAGTCGTTTAAGATTTGCTTTGATTTCGTCCCAGATGAGTGGTGTACCACACAGGGTCAATGCATCGTGTGCCTTGCCTTTTACTCTATTCCTAACAGCCCTAAGGATCAATTGTCCATACGCCGTCTGATCTACGGATCGAATGAGTATTAGTAATTCCTTAACGCTAGTAATAAAAGTTTCCAGATTGTCAGAGGGGCCTTCGTAAGTTGGCAAATGTTGTACAAACGCTAATATATCTTTCGGACTCAAATTTGTGTTGACGATAGTCAACGAGTTGCTAACTGTGGGGCTGATGGAACTCGATGCGTTACCAGAGTCTGAATGGTTCATGTTGGGGTTAGGAGGTTGATTTATTTGGTCGTGCTGCTCTTCTTCTTCAAGTTCACTTAGGTCTAGCAAACTGCCCTTACTTTTTAAACCTATCCTTCTACTAGCTGCGCTAACTTTTTTTAACATTTAGTTACCTTCCCTATGTTATAAGGATGTTATCTTAATATGTAATTGTAGTGTAATATGTTTATATCTTATTATTAATATGTTTAGTATTTGTGTAGATGTTACTTGTTGTAATTAGTTGTTGTGTGTTTTCTCGTTGGTATCCACTCCTTGTGTCGTTTTTCTTAGTGTTGACTGTAATGTATATATATATATATAGCTAGTGATTTGTTTAAAATTTGGTGATATAATTTAATATAGGCAAGTGAACATATGGCGACTATAAGAAAGAGGTGAATATTTTCGAACGAGGTATAATGACGTAATTGTTTGAATCCAATTTCCCGCTTAGTGTACAGTTGGAGATACTTATTTGTCTGTAAAGCCACATCAAGCGAAAACTGCTGATGCAACAACTTCATTTCAAGTAAAGGGGAAAAAGAGGAGAGAAAAAAATTTGTATTTCAGCTACGTGATCCCGGTGCCTTATCAGCGTTTGATGTGCACATATTCGGTCACGAATTTTAACAATTTTAAATATTTTACAGTTTATGTAAAAAATTTTCTTTGTGTATTTATTGATTACGTGGTCCCGGTGCCTTATCAGCGTTTGATGTGCACATATTCGGTCACGAATTTAACAATTTTAAATATTTTACAGTTTATGTAAAAATTTTCTTGTGTAATTATTGATTACGTGGTCCCGGTGCCTTATCAGCGTTTGATGTGCACATATTCGGTCACGAATTTTAAACATTTTATAGTTTATGTAAAAAATGTTCCCTGTGTATTTATTGCTTACGTGGTCCCGGTGCCTTATCAGCGTTTGATGTGCACATATTCGGTCACAAATCTGTATAATTGAAGGTTTTTCTTTGCATTTGGTTATGTGTGATTTTATGCATTTGTTATTTTTTCAAGAATGCGATCCCGGTGCCTTATCAGCGTTTGATGTACACATATTCGGTCGCAACTTTTGTGAACACTAACACTTGTACACTTGCATGAATTTGGTTCGCTTCTTTTTTTTAGACCCTTTACTTTAAAAAAGTAAATAGGGTCTATTAAGTTTGTCAAAAAAAAATGTGCGTAACAGGTCGAAGGAAGTCCGGCAGACCCCATAAAGTATATATATTCTTGATCAGCATCACCAGCCGAGTCGATATAGCCATGTCCGTCTGTCCGTCTGTCCTGCTGTCCTGCTGTATGAACGCCTAGTTCTCAGAGACTATAAGAGCTAGGGTCACCAAATTTGGTGACAATACTCCTGTGACCCCCGAAAAGGTCAAGTTTGTTTTAGAATTTTGCCACGCCCCCTCCCGCCCCTAAAAATCGGAAAACCCGAATAACTCGAGTAATTTAAAAGATACAAGTTCCAAAATCGGCATACATAAAATTTACTTTCCTTTCGATGCGTACTGAAAATTTCATCAAAATCGGACAATAAACACCGGAGATTTGAAGCAAACAAATTATCGAATGTACAATGACAGGAAATGTGCAGATATGTTAAGATTAACATTTGTATGTTAAGATTAACATTTGTATGCTAAGATTAACATTTGTATGTTAGGATTAACATTTGTATGTTTAGATTAACATTTGTATGTTAAGATTAACATTTGTGTGTTAATAATTCAAGTGTAACATAAGCGATTATATTTAATTAATCGGACGCTAATCTGAGCAGCGTCAAATTTATTTAGGTTTATATATAAGTCTGTATGTTTGTAACTGTTATTTCATTTTTGAAGAATAAGTAAAGGGTCTCTCATAGTCGATTTCGACTGTAGCCTTTCCGACTGGTTTTTTTATATTTTTAAACAATTTATTTTTTTCATTTTTCCTTTCTTTTTATTTTTTCCTCTTAATTTTCCACCATGTGTTCGCTTACCTATCTTACAGGTATAGTATGATCAGGAGCTGGAGCATTTTGCGATCTCCTGGTCCGAATCCGGCTGCGCCAATTACAGTATATATGTGTATACTGGGGTCGAGTATATATGTATACTCAGGTCGAGTCCGATGTACTTCAGTGTAATATTGAATTTAATAAAGAATGACAACCTTCTTCGTCTTCGGTAAAAAGTATAATGAATCTTTATTCTTTAAAAACTTAAAGCGTAACTTGAGGAATGAGTGGAATATGGGAATGGAATGGTTGTGAATTCGCCTATCTAGCAGATTCGAGTGGAGACTGAGAATCTGCATAGATGGCAGGTTTGGCATAGTTGATGTGTTGGTTGGTTTGGTGTAGCTGATGTGTTGTTGCTGCTAACTTCCTGTTTCCAAACTCAGCGTTTATGTACCCAGTGTTTGGGTTAATGACTCTTTGTCCGAGTCGCTGAGGTTTGGGGGGCGGCGATGTGTCCGCAACAATGTGTGCGGTAACTCGCGCGAAACACGTCCGTTCACTACCAAGGTCGACGTCAAACGAAACTGAAAATCATTTGATACATATTTTAGGAAAACCCTATAAAGGAAACAATACGAACTTTTCAGCCGATCTGTTATAGTATAAATCAAATAAAGTTTCTAGTTCGTGATCAGTAAATTATTTCGTATCTGTGCGTGTTTTTGCCTGTGTGTTAATTGTTGTGTACAAGTGCATTGTATGTGTCTGGACAGTTAACATTATCTGTTAGCTGTTTCTTTCGGTTTAAGTTGTGGTTACTTATGCTGAGTATTGCATTGTTTTTATCTATTTTTTTGACTGCTTTGCACTTTAATTTTGCACTGTGGCGGTTCAAGCAATTACGCATCTCAATTATGTTCCTCTAATAGCATACCGATTGTAAGTCTCAGCACCCTGTAATATGTCCGTAGATATGATCTGTCAGGATCATAAAGGAGTTTATTGCTTATTTCTTCTTATTTAATAATATATAATTATTAAACGAGCCTTCTAAATCAAAGAAGACTGACCCTCCTGCACGACAGATGCCGCCATCTACCACAGTCACTCAGCAGCTAATCACCTTCACTACTCCTATTGCAGATACCAATATGAAAGTTCGCTCAGCTGAAAGCTCCTACAGAGTACGTGTCGTCCGCCACAAATAGTAGCAGTGTGAATGCCACACCAGTTTTTTGGGTAACCAATACTTTGACTGTCGCATGTGTTCAAGCCACTCAAATTTGTTTCTTGGCTTGCCAAAAATTAGTTTGCGTATGATTTTGGCCCGAACATTTATTTGTTGCTGAATACAAGGGGAACTCTAATCAAAAGAGAGATCAGATTTCGATCTAAGGTTATGGCTCCTCTTTATTTTCTTCTGTAACTGCCTCATCTTCTAATGAAGTACAAAAAACTAATTTACTCCCTCTCTCTCTTGTCTACCAAATGAACAACGCTTTAATATAAATCAACAAATCTATTCCTTAACAATCAATCTTTCGACTTCGACGTCATTTATTTCACTGAGACCTGGATCAAGCCTGCTATATCAGACTTATATTCTTTCTTCCCAATATTATATACATAGCTGCAATCGCAAGACTCGTAAAGGGAACATTGTTTTGTTGGCAGTAGATTAAGATCTAACTTGGGAACAGATTTTGACTTCTAGCAGTCTTGATATAGAATTTATGTGTTAAAGTTTCTATAAGCAAATACGCTATTTACGTAATATATTCTTAAATTTAACCCCAGTCTGATTTTTATACCCTGTGCCCATAAAAAATGCGCAAAATAGGGTATAATGAATTTGTGTGAATGTATGTAACAGGCAGAAGGAGGCATCTCCGACTATATAAAGTGTATATCGAGCCCTATTTGCGAAAATAACGTGTGCGCCATTTAGTCAAATTTTTTTTAATGCAATTATGTTGACTATTACCAAACGCATCTACAGTAAAAATTTCAAAAACCAATTCAGTATAATAACTGAGATATCCGCCTAACAATTATAACGTAAGCGACACAAAAGCCTGCAATCAACGTCAATGTAAACTATAAAAAGCCTTTTTCTGTAAAATTTGATATTTGGCGCTTACGTTATTTTCGCAAAAAGGGCTCGATATATTCTTGATCAGTATCAATAGCCGAGTCGATTGACACCTGTCCCTCTGTCTGTCCGTCCGTTTGTCCGTCTGTATGAACGCGTCGATCTCAGCAACTATAAGAGCTAGAGACTTCAAATTTGGAATGTAGGTTCCAGAATACCATACGCAGATCAAGTTTATTTTCAATTTTCGATATCTCACCCCCCGCCCACGCAAATCGAAGCAAAGCTCAAATTTTAAGATAACTCAGCATAACATAACTGATGGCAATTGCTGAGCAATTTGCTGAAAGTTTCATTGCGGTCGACCCATAAATAAGGTAAATATTAAGGAATTTGTTTTTATTCCACGTTTTTTTGGCCAAAGCGGGTAAGCATATGAAAATTCCATTTGCGCAAACAAGAAAGCATATGATAATCTGATGATTTGAGCTGTCGGCCGGTGAGTGGTGCTTTACATTATAGAAACACGAATGGGTGTTACTAATATCTATAACGTTTATTTAGCTGATAGAAATTAGATTTTCACAAGTGTTCGTGCAGCTTATTTGAATGTGCGGGATGTAAGAGATAGAGATGTGTTTTTCATCTTAGATTATTTTTCGATTACATATCGTTTCGGTATTTAACGCTAGGTGGCACTTTGACTGGGGTTGCCACAACATTGTGGCAACACCAAAATCTGTCGATTACTTTACGGCGGATGACTTGACGCTGACCCATCATTCTCCGTTTATCACCGAAGCTTCTAGTCATTTGAATAACGAAACGTTTGTTACGATTTGAAATCCAATATCTGATATTACGAATTACGAAAGTGGTGACCCCGACGTGATTAAAAACAACCTATATCAAGCTAACTACAATTCTGCGTACCTACGCTGCATCAACCTACGCGCCAATTGTTGTTGTTGGTCTGGCGCCATTTTAATTGCTATTGACGCAAGCGATGGCCATGCAAGTATCTGCACGCCCAAATTTGCAACAAGTACATGTGCCAAAATTCAATAGGGGAAATCCGAAACTTTGGTTCGCACAATTGGAGCAGTCATTCGAGCTCAGCAACGTACATAACTGACGATGCTAGCCAGTTCGCCCTAATTACAGTGCACTTGGAGGATGACATAGGACGGTCGGTCGAAGACTTGATCGCAGCGCCGCCGCAAATAAACCGGTACAAGACTTTGAAAGAACGCCTTTCAACCACCTTTGCTGAGTCTTCTGAGGCAAAGCTATGATGTCTGCTTCAAGGAATTGATTCCACGAGCCTGAAGCCATTGGAAATATTGACTCGTATGCGAAGCCTTGCTTGGATGTGAAGCTATCATGCGTACACTCTTCCACGTTCAGATGCCACAGTCTATACGGCCACTCTTATCTGTCTGGCAAGAGGACGATTTAAGCAATCTTGCAAAAGTAGCCGACAAGATGATCAAAGTAGCCAATCCGAGTAGTGCCTCTGCGTTGTCGTCATCGCAGCAGCATCAATATTCAGCTTCGAACAGCGTGAAAGCTGTGCCACGTCATTTTTCCGAGACTGACTCGATCAAGACGATTCTGGATACTATAAAACAACTCCAAGTGGAGGTTACGAATTTGAATGCATCCCGCTCGCGCTCAAATTTGCACTCGCGCTCGTCTCAACGTGGACCACGCGGATATGGAACCGATCAAGGAGATCTTTGTTGGTACCACATGGAGTTCGGCTCAGCTGCGCAGAAGTGCCTCGCTGGCTGTCCCAATTGGAAGTCGACAAACTAAAGCAGCTGCCGACATCGCTGGTTGGCGGCAGCTGCATGACGACCAGCAACGACACGAGCGGCCCAGTATACGGCAAACGATGCCTGGAGCTTGAGATTCGCCTACACGTTTTCGACAACACCTTCAAGACACGATTTTTAGTTGATTCTGGTTCCGTGGTATCTGTGATTCCTCGAACATCATTTAAAATTAAAACGACCATCAACGGCCTTCACTTATTCGCAGCAAATCAATCGACAACTCACACCTATGGCACTCATGTCTTGAATCTTGATCGGGGACTGAGACGTGCAATCAAGTGGCCCTTCATCATCGCTGATGTGCAGACACCTATAATAGGAGCTGATCTTTTGTCCCATTACAACTTGCTCATCGACCTCAACGCGAGGCAACTTATCCACGCAAGTCTGTGCATCGGGCACAATGTTGAGCACTCCGATCCCATCTGTTTAAACGCTGAACGAAAATAATGATTTTTGTGGCCTGTTGAAGCAGTTCGTCGATGTGACTACGACACCAACGAAACACAGCACCTCGAGTATTAACCACGATGTATCGCACCATATTAAGACTAGTGTAAATCTTGTTGTTGATCGTCCTCGATGCCTCTCCGGAGAAAAACTGGCCATTGCAAGAAACGAAATCGGGCAAGTCCATTGCACATGGTGTCCAAGCGAAGCGGAGGCTGGTGCGCTTGCGGGGACTACCGCAAATTAAATTCAATTACGGTACCTGATCGCTATCCCATTGGACATATTCCCGATTTCGCCGAGAAACTACATGGAAAGACGTTATTCACAACTCTTGATTTGATCTGTGCCTACTACCAGATTCCTATGTCTGATGGCGACATTGAGTTCCTGGTCATGCCATTCGGGCTCAAAAATGCGACACAGATATTCCAGCGATTTATGGACAAAATATTTAGAGGCATCGATTTTGTGTATTGTTACATCGACGACATATTGATAATGTCTGCCAATCCCGATGAGCACGAGGAGCACTTAAGAACTGAACTTTCGATACTCAAATAGCATGGTCTGAGTATAAACGCCAATAAATGCCAGATTGCTAAGCCGGAGATTCAATTCTTAAGCTACACCATTAAAAGGGATTAAAGGGGATACGACCACCAAAGGATCGAATCAGCGCCATCGTCAACTACAAGCAACCAGACACACTCTGCGAACTTGGTCGATTCCTCGGCATTATTAATTATTATCGTCGCTGTATTCCACATGCATCGGAAATTCAAGCTCCACTTAGTGAGTTGTGCCGAGGAATAAAAAAGAACGACAAGCGAAGGATTGAGTGGACTTTGGAGGCGACCGAAGCGTTTGAACTATGCAAACGTTCCGTGGCAAAAGCCGCTCTCATTGCAACCCCTACACCAAATGCATTAGTGTGTGATGCTTCCGATATGGCGATTGGATCAGTTCTGGAGCAACAAATCAATGAAGCATGGCGACCGCTTGGATTTTACTCTCTCAAATTTTCCCAAACTGAGAAGAATTGCAGCACGTATGATCGGGAACTGCTCGCAATATACGATTCCATATGGTACTTCAAGCACATATTGGAGGCTCGAGCCTTTGTGATCAAAACGGACCACAAGCCATTGATTTTTGCATTCTCACAGAGGCTGAAAAATAATCACCTAGACAACTTCACCACTTGAACCATATATCTCAGTTCTCCACCAACATATTGCATGTGGCTGGTTTGGAAAATAAAGTGGCAGATGCACTGTCACGCATTAATGCAATAACAATGCAACCAACATATCGTTATCGAGGATTGAAGAAGCTCAAAGCGAAGATATCGAGTTAGCGGATCCATTGCGATATAGTACATCCCTCCGACTATAACAAGTCCAATTCGACGACAACAACTTGATATATTGCGACACATCTTGTGAACCGAGTCAGCCCTACATCCCACAAAGTCTTCGGTATGACGTCTTCGCTTCCGTTCACGGATTGCCTCACCCCAGTGGGAGATCGACTCTACGGCAAATTCGCAGAAAGTATGTCTGGTCTGCGATGAGGAAAGACGTTACTTCATGGGCTCGAAGCTGCTTGCCCTGTCAACGAGCTAAAAAACATCGGCATAATAACTCTAGAAAAGATCGGGATTCGAGTCTGCCCTTTTTGAAGCACTTAGAGATTTGGTGGGCAGTAAGCGCATACACACAATGGCTTACCATCCTTAATCAAATGACATGATCAAACGCTGGCACCGGTCATTCAAAGCAGCTCTCATGTGCCACCCACAAACACCCTGGATTGATCTCATTCCAACAGTACTGCTTGGCCTTAGAACGTGTTATAAGGAGGAATTACTTCTGCTGCAGAAATGTTATATGGAAGCCACTTTCGCCTTCCCAATGAATTGTATGATGACTTATCAAAGCCAATTCATCCAAACATTTCATCGAGAAATTTCGAGAACACATGCGCTTAATCCGACCGGTACCTGCATCTCATCATAGCAGTTCTAGTAAAAGCACGTTTGTCTTTAAACACATGAATGTCATGTCATGCTGAGAACTTATTCAGTTCGCTAACATCTGGAACCACCTTACACTGGACCCAAGAAGTCGTCAAACGATCGACAGACCGAGTGTTTGTCATCAAAATGAATGGTAAAGAGATAGCAGTTTCAACGGAGTGCCTCAAGCCGGCATTTGTGCTGAAGGATCAGGAAGTTGGCAGCGACTCTAATCAACCTCAAGTTTTGCGCACCTATGAGAGATCTCGTAAAGTTAGTTTTGCTCCCGACTTGGTCACTGAGGAGGGGGTAGCTGTGGCAACACCAAAATCGACATCTATCGATTACTTTACGGCTGATGACATGGTGATTGCCCATCACTGACCCATCATTCTCCGTTTTTCACCGAAGCTTCGAGTCATTTGAATAACGAAACGTTTGTTACGATTTGAAATGAAATATCTGATAATTAATAAATATATTAGTAATACGAATTACTAAAACCTTGTGTCATGTGGCGCAATACATCGGCCACACTCAGAACTATACATTGTAATATTTGCGATTATTTACACGCATGTTTTTTAAGATAACACAGCTTAAATTAACAGATTAACAACGCTAAGCAATTTGCAGCAAGTTTCATAGCGCTCGACCCACAAATAAAGGAGATATTAAGAAATTTCTTTTTTTTGCCATTATTTTATAGTGGTTGGCAAGAGCGAGAGAGTATATTACAATCTTCTTTGCACTATCGCTCGCTTTGTCTTTTTTCGAGAATATAAAATTAATATTAGCGACGATTTCCACTCATCTTCGTAGAGATAACACACCTTAAATTGAGAGTACAACAACGCTAAGCAATTTGTTGCAAATTTCATAGCGATTGACCCATTAATAAAGGAGATATTAAGGAATTTGATTTAATACCATTATTTTATAATAATGGGCCAGTTGTCCAACACTCTCCTACAAGAGTTTAAGACAGCTATATGTCAGAGAGAGAAATATGTGGTGTTGCCAGACTACATGCACAGCAAAAATTTAGCTTGTAGCAATTCTGGACGCAAATACTAAGTAAATAAATCTACCTAATAAGAACGCATTTCATACGTTGCCACTGTACAGCCGAAACTGCCAGCGACACGGACACCTCCGAAATTCCGAAAAATGCGACAGAGACACTCGACAGAGACACTCGCCTTTTCGGAGTCATTTGACGAGGCTGAATTAGTTGGCAGCAAGTAGCTCTTGCTTGTAGAGGCCACATCAAAGCGAGTGCGGAGAACGCCGCGACGCTTGCTGTGCGATATGAGCATTTATGTTTGTGTGCATATGTGTGTGCAATGTTTCCATATGTATGCCTTTTCTTTATGCATTGCTTTTGTTTTCAGCTATTTATTTTACAGGGCAAGCCAGCTGAGTTTTGTTTTGATGGTGGGTGATAAGGGGTGACAAGAATTTGTATTTAAATTATATGAATGCATATTTATTTTTATTTAAATCCATAGTTAAATATACATGCGTAACTATTATATCATTTATTATTAATATTATTATTTATTAATTAAAAAAATATTAATTTAAGCAATTAAATACCTCGACTTAAATAAATGATAAAATTAATAATTAATTAAATTTATAATTATTAAATTTATAATTAAATACATAACTTATTGATGTTTTATGATAAATTATTAAAATTAATATATAAATATATATATCCATTTAAAAATATATTATTTTTGATATAATAATCTGTTTATCATTTTAATTTGTCCTAAAGCTAAATCAAATCAAGGTCACTGGTAATTGGACCTAATGAAAATATGTCTCCGCACTACGACACACCCCGTACTTCTTAAACCTAATTACCCACAATATTATCTATTAAATATACCATTAATTTCTTAAATGAACTAAGATTATAGATCATACAAATTATATGATTTTATTATCCATCAAAAGTATTTAATTAACTTTTAAAATAAATAATTTAAAACTTAACCTTTAAAGGGTATACAATGATCCACCCAAATTCCAAAACTAGCATCGACAGCGAAACAAAGCACTGTTGCCAAAGTTCTATGTCTCTGGAATCGAATAACAACCAATTCAGTCAAATATTTTGTTTTCGGCGGTCGCCAATGCGTGTACCGGGTCACTATGAAATACCCTGTTCGTCAAAACATTATTATCCCCAATATTTTCTATAGCAGATTGCATGAAATTTTCTAAATAGATAAAGGATGATTATTATCCAAATGCATAGCTTTGTTTTATCTCACGCACAGACTTTTTAAAATTTACAAGAATCAGACTAGGACATACCAACCCAACCCATAGCCACATCCTCAATAAATCTCCACCACCACTTTGTGAAAACTGCAACACTGCGCTCACCATACAGCACATATTATTAAATTGCCCACTTCACAATAGAGAAAGATCGATACACCTTAAACCAACTCTTGCTGAAATAACCTCTTTTAACAATATAGATAAAACAATAGAGTTCCTAAAATAGCAGCCTCAGCTGCTATAGCTTAAAATTTAAGTAAGACGTAATTTTAATTCCGTACTAACTTGTTAATAATAATAATAATAATAATTTAAGTAACCTTAGAAACTGAGTTTTAAAACCTGAATATGTATAGGGTATTGGATACTGCAGTCATAATACAAACAAGATCAGCAAGAAAAGTACGCATACACAAACATATGCATACACATATTAAAGGATACGCAGGTACAATCAGATCAGCCAGCAGCAAAGACGTACGACTAAAATATCTGTCCCCCTCTGTCAATAAAACTATACACTACTAGGTTAGGTTAGGTTATGTTCATCGGACCGCTCAACAGAATGTTGAGATCACCCAGAGGCCATTCGGCCCATTGTGATGTCCGTTACCTGAAGGAATATAAAAGGATTGTTGGAGGGTTGAAGGGAGTGGGAAAGGGAGTTTGTGTTGTCTTGGTCCCGAAAACCCTAATTGGTTCCGTTTGGCGGGACTCGCCTTTGGAACCAACCAGTGGAGGAAGAAGAGCACCAGATCCTCCAGTCGCCGTTTTGCGAAACTGCCCAGTTCCTCGATAAAGGGTTCCCCGAGAAAACGGGTTCTCCTTCTTAGAAGTGCAGGGCAGTCACACAAAAGGTGTTGGATGCTCTCCTCTTCCACATCATTCCCGCAGCTACGACAAAAGTCTTGTGATGGTACACCATACCTTAATGCCATTCGGCCAATGGGTCAGTGTCAACAAACTTATCCTGTTCTTGCTAAAGTGTGGGAGCTCAGATGATCGCTTTGGGTTACGGTCTGGCCAGAGTGCTTTGGATATATTGCATCCCTGACCCGTTTTCCACTGCTCCTCTGCCGCAGTCCTCGCCGTTCTTGCTAGTTCGAAGAGGACGTAGTGAAGAGGTCTTTGTACATCAGTCACCGCACTACCTGCCGGTAGCGCTGATCCTTGCCTTGCACATTCGTCAGCCCTCTCGTTTCCTGGTACATCGGAGTGCCCAGGTACCCAGACAAGTCTGATTGAATGGTGGCAACGGTTCAGCGCTGTGTTTCGAATGAGTTTGCTCTTGGTGGCGTTTGAGGACAGAGCCTTAAGGGCTGCCTTACTCTCGACGTAAATAGCTATGTTCCTTGAAGGTTCCTCCAAGGTGGATATCAGTTTGGACTGCCAGACAGCATAGATCTCCGCCTGGAAAACACTGCACCAGTCCGGAAGACTGGCTGAGAGATTCGCAGCAGGGTATACAGAGTACACAACTGCTCCTTGCCTTCACCCGTTTTCGAACCATCCGTATAGATTGACAGCTCGGTCCTACATAGAGGGGTTTCTTGCTGCCAGTCGGTCCGTGATTGGAACACAATGTTGAACCTGTCTTCCCACTTATTTTCAGGAACGCAATAGTCCTCCTTGTGTGGCCCAGCATTGTTTTCTATTGAGCGTAGAATGGCGCTGTGACCTACCGTACTTGACTTAACGAGGTTCAGAGCTCTAAGCCTGACCGCACTCATGGCTGCCGCGTACTTCAAGTGCTGCTTGGGGAGTGGAACGTATACATCCCGTTACACCCAAGCAAGCCAGTTTTTGCACTTTTTGGAGATTATTTATGTGAGATTTGGTGCATGCCCTTTCCCACCATACTAGTGCTCCATAAGTGAGTATAGGTCTGACAACAGCCGTATAAAGCCAGTGGATAATATACGGTTGTAGCCCCCATCTTTTCCCAAAAGTCTTCTTACACACAAAGAAGGCTTGTAGTGCCATTTTCATCCTCTCCTCCGAGTTTCTCTTCCAAGAGAGTTTCGAGTCGAGAATTACTCCTAGATACTTTGCCTCCTTTGCCAGTCTAAGCTGTATCCCTCCTAGTGTAGGAAGTCTAAAGCTTGGTATCTTGTATTTTCTAGTAAACAGGACCAGCTGGGTCTTTTGTGGGTTTGCCCCAAGACCATTTTGCTCTGCCCACCTTAGAGTAAAGCCGAGTGAATTTTCCATCATTTCACTGATTGTTGGCAAGAACTTGCCAGTCACTAGTAAGGTCAGGTCGTCAGCGTAGGCCGTTACTCTGCATCCTCTATTTTTCAGTTTTAAAAGAAGGTCGTTGAGAACGTGATTCCACAATAGAGAAGATATAACTCCTCCATGCGGCGTTCCCCTCGTGGCCGACTTTCTAATTTTCGAAGTGCAAAGTTGGGAGTTGATCACTCTGCAGCTGAGCATATTGCTGAGCCACTAATTGATAATCGGGTGTGAGCCAATTTTGGCAAGTGCTGCCGTTATTGACTTGATCCTGACATTGTTGAAGGCTCCTTCTATATCGAGGAATGCCACCAGCACAAACTCCTTTCTATGCAAGGTGTTTTCAATATTACTAACTACCTCATGTAGTGCTGTCTCAACGGATCTACCTTTGAGATAGGCATGTTGAGAGCTGCTGAATACATTTGGAGTCAGCTTCGTTCTTAGATATAGATCCAGAAGTCGTTGTAGCGTTTTTAATAAAAACGATGATAGACTAATTGGTCTTTAGTCCTTCGCTGATCAGTGGTTTATCTTTCCTGCTTTCGGAATGAATGCCACTCTCACTTCTCTCCAGATACGTGGGATGTATCCCATAGAGAGGCATCCTCTGAAGATTCTCAATAACCATGGCAAGAGGTCATGACACGCAGCTTGCAACATAGCCGGTCCTGCAGATTTGTAGGGTTGAAATGACTTGATACCCCAGATTATCTTCTCTTCATTGATAATTTCCTCTATAATGGCTTCACTTTCCACGTACACCCCCCCACCATCAGGTTCTTCACTGATAGTAGAGGCGGTGATCCCGCCCCCGTCATCCGCTTCCAAGCAACCCGGGAAGTGGGTGTTCATGAGAAGTTCCAAAGACTCATAGCTGTTTCTCGCGAAATTGCCATCCAGGTCGCATAGGAGACCTGGTTTAGCGGGATCCTTAGCCAGTAGCCTTCGAAGCCTGGACGCTTCAGTGGTACTGCTCAGATCCTCGCAGAAAGCAGCCCATGAGACTCTTTGGGCCTTCCTACAGAGTCTTTTAAATGTCTTGAAACTCAGGTGATGTCCCAATCATCCTGACAATTTCTCGCCTTAGCCTTCCTGCTAAGGGTGTCTCATGTGTCCCACTGGGTGTGACGGTAGAGACTCCTTGACATACTTAACAAATTTACCCCAGTCCGTTCGTTTCGGGTTTCTGAATGGCGTTTTTTCCGCTCGGGGCCACTTAATCTTAAACGCTATCCTATAGTGATCAGAGAAAGAGCACTCCATGGATACGTGCCAGTTATCTATTGTCAGATAGTCGTTGTTAGTCGCTAGGGTTAAATCTATAACCTCTGCACGGCTCTTATTGCGGAATGTTTGGCGGTTGCCCCTTTTACACACAATAAGATTTGTGAACAGAACGAATTCAATCAACGGCTCCCCTCTCTTATTGATGCCTGTACTTCCCCACGCCGTGTGGTGAGCGTTAGTATCACAACCCAGTATCACATCAATGCCCTCCTTATGCGCGTGCTGATCAAGGGCCTTGATGTTTCCCGATGGCGGGTACTGTGCCTCGTATGGTAAATATGCGGATGCCAGGTATAGATTGCGTCCGTTCCTCCTATCGCATAGTACCACCGTCAATTCTTCGCTGCTGTAACAAGGGGAGAAAAGAACATTAAGTCCAGCTCTTACCACGATACAGGTTCTAGACTTACCCACGGTCCTTGGGACAAGGAGATGGTATCCGCGAGAACCCAATCCACAGACCCTCTCACTCCCGATCCAGGGTTTCTGGATGAGAGCCACGTCTACCCTCTCCCTGTCCATGAACCGTAGTAGGTCAACCGAGGGAACCCCAGAATGATGCAGATTGATCTGCACCACCCTAAGATTTTCCGGCTGACCTAGCATCCTTTCCGTCTGGTCCAGGGATGTGTGCTCTGATGCATCCTAGACCAAACTTCAACTGGCCTTGCTTCTTCAGGATGTGGCTCCTGGACTCTGCGCCAATGCTGATCCAGAGATCCTTGCTGTTTCCCTTGTCGCGGGCCATCTTCGTTCTGGCGCTTGATCATGTTAAGGATGGTTCGATCCTCCATTATCGGAGGTGGGATCCAAACCTTAATGATCGTTCGCTCAGGGACGAGATCCGTGGGAACGACGTCAATCTTCGCACCAGGCCATAGTTCACCAAAACTTTGGATTGTGTCTTTGAAAAACCGCAAGGATTCCTCGTTGGCACAAGCCACTGCCTTAGCCCCCTTTACCACTTGATGCTATCGAACTCGGCCAGGAACGGATTCTCTGGTCGGAACATGGCATTATGTAGGGCCTGGTTTATGGACTTCTCTAAGGTGAGCCAATTACCAGCAGTGAGTTTCCCTTCCGGGTCGCTTCTGTCGATAATGGCCACCTGAAGCTCCGGCTTCGAGCTTAAGCTGGCCAGAATTCCTTCTGGACACATCCGCTTGCTCTCTGAAGCTTTTGCCGAGTCTTCCGACCTCTGCCGCTTAGTGACAGAGGTATTGCTGCTATTTTTGCCTACCGTTCTCCCCTTTTTGGGGGATGTGGTCGGCGCAGCTATGGAGGGATTTTTCCGGGAGTTGGATTTCCCTGTGGGTGATGCTGCTGGCTTCGAGCTGGAAGGTATTGCATCCCTTTTCGAAGCAGCCACAGTCACCTGCTGAGAAGTCTTCTTCGCCGGTTCCACTGACTGCACTACTGTACTGTGCGAGAGGTTTTGAGTGTTACCAGACTCGGTAAGCCTCTCGTACCGTCTCACGTTGTATTCGTGCTTTTTCTTTAGCCTCCTCTCCTTCGCGTTCAGCGACTCTGGATTGCGGCCTTCAAGTTCCCTAAGAAACTTGAGTGAGGCCTTGTACCCTGAGCGCTGTTTGCGTCGGAGATCCTCCATTTCGACGTTGCTTTCCGGCACGACCGTGTCAGCTTTAGTCACCTCGTCGGGCCTCCTGTTCTGTGGCTCGCCCTCCAACGGCATACGAGCAAGCGCGAGCGCTAGGTCGTGGTCCATTATGGTTGGGCCTGTGAACAGGAATTCCGATTTGGTGGCCGCTGGCTCCAGATCGACGCCTTCCTGCCGTCGAATCAGGCTTTCGCCCGCTGCAGAGTGACCGCTAGCGACACGCAGAGACCGACTGAGAGTTCCTGACCGCCGCCTCAGCTAGACTCCGCAATACCTCGGTCGAGCAAGTGACTATGCATAACCTCGAGTCTCGAGTGAACACATGAGCCAAGCAAGCGAACAGAAACGGTCGTCGGTTGAACGAAGAGCGGGCCAAAGAAAAACGAAGTTGGAGAGTTTTTTCACGACAGCATCGCATTGTGTCAGCGGACGAGTGGTTTTTTTCTGACAACAAGCACGACAGACCAATTAATGCGAGCTCTGCTCCGGAGTCAAGCAAGTAGTCAGCTGAATGGGCGGAAGCCGGTGAAAATCTTCCGAGGCGTCCAAAAGCCCAACAGTCAACTGGTAAGGTTATGGTCTATCTTTTGGGACGCTCGTGGTATTTTGTTCATCGAATACCTTGATAAAGGCAAAACAATCAATATCGAATACTATATGGTTTAGTTAGATCGATTGTCTGAAAAAATCAAGAAAAAACATCCTTACCTGGTCAAGAAAAAACCACTGCTTCACCGAGACATTGCGCCAATTCACAATTTGATGGTCAAATTAAACGAATTCCAATTGTAACTAGTGATGTAAAAAGACATCGATGAATCGATTTTTGCATAACCGATTTAAATCGATTTCAACTCGATTTTTGTTATGCCAATAAATTGTGTAAAATAAATCGATTTTCATGAAAAATCCACAGCTTTGCAATTCTAAGTAGACGCTTAAAAAAATAACAGAGCGTCTAAATTTATTTCTTAAATTGAACACACTTAAGGCAAATTGAAAATACAGCCACATTAATTATTTCACGGATGGCGGAAATGGTGCCCATGGTGCACGTTTGTATGTATGTGCAGGTTAAAATAAGCTGTGGTTTGTTTTTAGTTTATTTATTAGTTTTTAGTTATTATAAAATTTTTAAAAAAATAAATGAAGTCATATCTTATAAGTTGAAACATCACTTAAAAACTAACCATCTGCATTTCAATTTTTTGTTATCCCTTTTAATTTAGATTTTTTGTTATCCCTTTTAATACTTAACAACACATTTTTTAAGGAGCTGGTTGAAATAAGCTGTGACCCAATGTATATGTTTGTATATATATATATATATATATATATATATATATATATATATATATATGTATATACACATAAATTTACTAAACAGTGCCCAAGTTAAAAGCTATACTTTATTATAATAAATCATGTTTTGGCAAATTAAGTTAATTATGTTATCTTTTATTTTCTGCATTTGACTGTTGTATAAATTGTTTTCAACTTAAAACAAAACCAAAGCAAAGATTTCAATTAGTCCTAAAAATTTTACAAGTACGTCTATAAATAATCGCAAGAATGAAGAACTACAATTTACTTTTTTCAAAATTGGAAAATTTGTATGATAAATCTATGTTGAAATTTCCGATGAATCGAAAACGTGATTTTTTCATGCCCGATTTTTAAAATACGATTTTAAAATCGGTGTTCAGTTTGCATTTACATCACTAATTGTAACTATTAGCCTTTTGCACATCTCAAAAAACGTTTCTGGGATACCAAAAGATATTGATCCAATTAGGAAGTAATCGCCGCAACATAATCTCATTTTGGGGCCAAGCCTTCATCATTTTTGTCGGTGAATAAAAATTAATTTTGAGAAAAAAGTGTGTTTTATATGATAGTCCGAGGACTTCTGGAGCGAAGTGTTAGCTCTTATCATCTCAGAGATCCTTTCGTCCATACTGACAGATAGCCGGACCGACGGACAAACGGACAAGACTACAACGACTCGGCTATTAATGGCATCGTGATTAAATTTTCTGGACACATCGACCACAAACTATTCATCATGTGTGTCAAATCTCAAGTCTCTAGCTTTAAAATTGCTTATGTTATGAGCTTTTTCTTGATTTGTGGGCGAAGAGGGCGTGGAATCCAAGATTAAAGCCTGATTTGCCTGTAAATATTACTAGTGCTGGGAGACCAAGTTAATGTTTCTAGCTGTTATCGTCTCTGATATCCTTTCGTTCATACGGACGGACAGACGGAGCGACGAACAGACGGACATGGCTATATAGACCCGGCTATTGATGCTTATCAAAAATATGTATACCTGATGGGGTTGGCCACACTTCCTACTGCCTGTTACCTACTTTTAACAAATTTAATAAAAATTTATTATACTTTTTATACCCTGTGCCCATTAAAAATGGGCAAAAAAGGGTATAATGAATTTGTGTGAATGTATGTAACAGGCAGAAGGAGACATCTCCGGCCCTATAAAGTGTATATATTCTTGATCAGTATCAAAAGCCGAGGCGATTGACACCTGTCCGTCTGTCTGTCTGTCCGTCCGCGTGGATCTAAGCAACTATAAGAACAAGACTTCAAATTTGGAATTTAGGTTCCTGCAGATAAATTTTATTTTTATACCCTGTGGGGGTATATTAAGTTTGTTAAAAATATGTAACGGGCAGAAGGAAGCATGGCCGACCCAATAAAGTATATATATTCTTAATCAGCATCAATAGCCGAGTCGATATAGCCATGTCCGTCGGTCTGTCGGTCCGTCCCTATGAACGAAAGGATCTCAGAGATGGTAAGAGCTAGAAGCTTGAACTTGGTGTCCCAGCACTGGAAATTTTTGCAGGCAGATCAAGTTTATCTTTTTTTTTTGGATGCCACGCCCTCTTTGCCCACAAATTAAGTAAAAGCTTATAAAGCAAGCAGTTTTGTAGCTCAAAAACCTCATACCAAGCAGTTTTGTAGCTAGAGACTTGAGATTTGGCACATATGACAAATATTTTGTGGTCAATGTGTCCAGAAAATTTTATCACGATGCCACGCCCCCCTTGCCTACAAAACGGAAAGGCTTATAACAAGAGCAATATTACAGTAAGAGACTTGAGATTTGGCACATATGATAAGAATCTTAGGGTCAATGTGTCCAGAAAATTTACGATGCCACGCCCCCTTCGCTCACAAATTAAAAAATAAAGAATTACTAGAGAATTTTATCTACAGTGAATTTGAGCGGGTTCCTGTAGACCCACAGGGTATATTACGGTCGGGGTCCCGACTGTTCCGCTTGTTAATATCAAGCCCCGTTTTTTTTAAATTAGAAAAATCATCATAACATAAGCAATGTTAAAGCTAGAGACTTTCGATTTGGCACTCATAATAACAAGCTTGGGCTAAATGTGTCCAGAAACTTTCCTCGCGATGCCACGTCCCCTTCGCCCATAACTCGAAAAAGCTGATAACGAGAGCAGTCTTATAGCTAGAGCCTTTCAGTACGATCGGATATTGAATTCAGAAGGTATTCAAGAAACAAATTTATGCAGCGCAGCAAATGCGTCGCAGCTCAGTCGCTGCGCCTCGGCGACGATATAACGAACGAAAAGACGCGTTTGTTCATATATGTTTGTTTTGCTTTTCGGCCGCTGTGGTGCCAAACATAAACAATCAACAGCCGCAGTCTAGTGTTGCCAGACTATCGCAAGCTTCCTACTCCCTATACAAGACTTCAAGCGATATATTTAAAGCCCATTATAATAAAAATACTTTTCTTTGAAGAGCTGTAAGGGTTTCATACTGTCGCGCGCGCTCGACTGATCGGCTTGTTATAATATCAGTACTCAAACAATAAGCTATCTACTGATTTTGGCCAAGACTGTTTCTCCTTTCGGTTATTATATTGCCCCTCAGTGAACATTCTTGCTTTGAGGCTATACTACTGAAATTGAATGAACTTTCAGACAAAGTATTGCAAATTAGTACAATTTTTGGGTCGACTACTCAAACTCAATGAAGTGATGCGTCACTAGAATGATGTTGATAATAATCGGCGCTGTTTTTTTTTATTTTAATAATTCAATGTGAGTATCAAGACGATTGTGATTTTTGCAGTTCTCTCGTGGGTACCCAGATGAACTGTGGCTTTCATTTTCCAACATATATATTTATATTTATTAACATTGAATTGTTCAGTGACTTTAAATCAGAAAATGGCCGACATTAATTCGAAAACAATAAATAGTCTTCTCGATTTGTCCAACAACAAGGAACAGATTTCTAGAATATTAGCTGCAGTGAAAATTAAAACAAACTGTGGATAAAAACTCAATAAAATTTTTTTATTTATATTATTAATAAAATACAAGAATTTATTTTTCAGTCGAATTTTATACGAAAGCTGGACTTTTCGGCGGGCAAATTTCTGAACAAGTTCCTTAAACGTCTTGTAGACTTCTTTAAGCCAAGCAATAATCGGTTTTCACATCAGGATCTTGTTCCTGGCCAAGCAATGCCAGCTTACGTGAACGCTGGCCTCGACCTTATCGATGTACTTCTCAACAGCACCGAGGTAATAAAAGATATTATGTCATAAATTACCTGTGCATGTTTATTTTGCATTATTTCAGCTGGAATGCATGCGCTACATAACTGACTATTTTTCGGACATAAGCCAACATCTACTGGTAGTGACCACTTCAAGTCGCGCCCATGATTGTCTATTTAGTCCACAGCATATGAATAACACAATGTGTCAGCAGTATTTTCTTTACATTGGACGGATGTGTCACAGCAACAAGGGCATCGAGGTGCTCAAAAACACAACCGTATTCGAATAGTGAGTAACAGTATCAGGATCGAACATTAATAAATATAATAACTTTATTTGTCCACATCAGTCTGATTACGATAGTGCGTCACACAGATCATGTGTGTTATGTAAAACTGATTGTTTCTGGTCTCAACTACAGCTATGAGAAGTTACCGCGTCAGGTGCTTGAAAAAGCGCTAACGTTGGCCAAAACACGCGGTGGAAGATTATATGCCACTCAGTTTCTGACTGTATTGTTACGAGCGCGATTACCAAACTTTGAGGTGTGGGGCCTTCCATTAATTATACAGCAAACAAAGGATGCTGATCGAAGTATAGTACTGGCCGCTACGGATGTGCTAGAGGAGGCATGCCATGAGAAATATTATCTGGAGGAAATAGTCAGCCTATGGCCCAACTTAAGGCAGTTGGGCGATGTGGGGCGTCTTATAATGTCGCGATTTTTCTCACTATCGCGAGGCTTAAATAGCAGCAAGGCACACATTGAAGAGGAGATAAAATATTGGCGAAATGGCTACAATAAACGCTATGTGCTGCTTCTCGAGGCCGATACGCACTCAAGTCTAACGCTCCACGTGCGTAACGAGGACGGCTATTACTCTAGACGCAATTGCAATCAAAGAACAAAATTAGCTTCGTCTAACATAGTGCCGCATTTATATGGCCAAATGGTGCAAACCACTCAGGGCATGACAGCGCTTCGCAATCACGGCGATCTACCTCTACTTCTCGAGGTACTTACTCGTGGAAAGTGCAACGATGATGACGAATGCCTTGAATTGAAAGCGTCGATTTGGGCTCTCTCTCACGCTTCAACGCACTCCAATGGTATTGAATACTTTGTGGAACAGGGTACCAGGTGAATCAGTTAATACATGCAATATTTTCCACTTTCCACTTTACTTTTGTAAATATCACTTTATATCCCTTTAGGCTCTACGAAAAGCTCATTCTTCTTGTGACCAAAAGCGAAGTGTATTCGGTGCGTGCTGCTTGCTTCAGTGGGTTGGGTTTAATAGCGGGCACACAAGCGGGCGCCAACTTGCTTTTCAAGCTAAGTAAGTTATAAGAATTACATATAGTGTTATCAAAAAGTAAGGTTCATTCAATTTAAGCTTCTTGGGAATTGTTAAACCACGAACTTTTTTAAGTCTTTACCCAAAAGTTTGTGACCATTTCAATTTCTTCCATTTCAACAACTATATCTCAGAGACTAAACGATAGAGCAACAACGCCCCTTTCCGCCCCCATAAATAAAAATAAGCCGGACATTCAAGAGCTTTTGGCAGTTTGATACTCCGGTTAAGTCTCTTAATGCCCTAACAAGAAGTCACGCACCTACATACATATACATACATAATAGAATACATGACCCAAAGCATAATATGTGAGATTTGTTGCAATATGTCAAAAAAACAAATCACTTTGTCATACTAAAGTGTATTCACCCGTGAGTCTCCCAAATGAAAACAAATTCTTTTCATCAAGAACACATTACTTTTAATATATTGATCTCTTTACAGCTGTGTCACATTTGTCTCATACGCTTGTTAATCATCAACTAACATCGCCTCATTCTTTAGTGACGTCGGTGCTCATTGCCGGCTCCCACATCCCTCTTTGTTTTATGAGTTTCAGCTACAAGGGTTGTGTAGGCAAACAATGTGATCTATCTGAGGACTGTCTCAACCGATGCTCTTTTCCTTCCCGATTTCCCTGGTCATCCTGGGTAGCTGTCATCTGAGTTGAGAGATATCTAAAGAAGTTAAGGATGCCTCTGGTTCGCTTGCATGCGTTAGTATGTTCTTGCTGTCCTGCACTCTGCCGTAACCTTTACTATGATATTATTTTTCTTATAACCTCAAACTCAGTTTCGTCAAAATGTTGGGTTAATATATTTGGAAAAACTACATTTTTCAAAAATACCTTATCCCCTACGTTTATTTCGCCCACCTTCGCTCCTCCCTTTTTATCTGTCTCTTCCTTTCCTTTTTGTTTTAGCATACAATCTCTGTCCCTTTCAGCAGAGTCCGTAAACTGTTAATTAATATCATCTATACATAGAACTTTATCACGAATACCTCTATTATTCATAAGTTGAGTTGGGACTACTACACTACAGGAACTATGTGGGGTCACGTTGTGCACGAGCACCAAGTTTTGAATCTCCTCTTTATATTTTTCGAGTTTGAGTATACTATTTTAAACGCTTAACCAATGACTAATTCATAGTTTCCACTTCCCCATTAGCCTGAGCCCAATAGGGTGGGGTCTTAACCTGTTTTACAGTATTCGGCAAATTCTAAGCTAATGTACTGCCGCCCATTATCAGTTCGTAAGTATTTTGATACCCTAGGCTGCAAAATATTTCTGTCATTACTTCAATGAAACTAGCTGACGAAATGGGGCGTAAAAATTTAAACTCCATATAGCGGGAGATCTGAAGCTACCCAAATTTATGGGCCAGTTGGAAATGGGTTGTCCATGAGCGCTGGCTTAGTGATTTGGGATACCAGAAGGCAACCGGAACAATGTTTCACGAATTTCTCAGCATCGCGGTCAATCAGAGGCCACCATACCTTAGATCTCAGTGGCCTTCTCATGGCTGCTTCTCCTGGGTGTCCTTCATGAGCAAAGGATTTGACAGAATTGCTTGAGACAGGAATCCAGTGGACCAAAACTTCGTAATCTATATCGTAAATAATCTGATTAAAGTCTCTCCTACGAGTCGTGTATGAGCTATACTATTCGAGCAATTAGCTGCCACAAACTGAGAGACAGATGATTCGTTTTCTGTTCGTTCTCGGATACGCAAACGAGCATTTTGTACTTTTGAGTTCCGCAATTGATATCGTAAAAGTCTCTCCCACGAGTCGTGCTCGAACTATTCGAACTATTTCGGATCTGAAAATGAGAGCTTTGCACATTTGAAATCCGCATAACTCTCGTTCACGATATCGAATAGGAAGTTTTCTGTCAATTCCTTGACAAATTCTTCTAAGTACGTATTAGGATCACGAGGCTTGGAATTGCCTACATATAATCCATCATATAATCATTATAGGAGTTGTGCCATTGACATTAATTAAAATGGGCCAAGTTTGCTTTAGTGAACTTTTAATAGGGGAAGACCGTCCACATTTATATTTAGATTTATTCTGTCAAATAAGTACCAAAATTGGAAAGAAAATGTGTAAGAGCATTTTTACATCCGCCCGGCTCTACTATTCGCTTTACAACCCCACGTGAAGTAGACTTTAGAACCGAACATCTTTTGGCAATCCGGGAATTTTTTCGGATAACAAAAGTAATAAATCAATGGATGCCCGTTTGCTAATATTATTTACTGATAACCATTGCGCTAAGCGCACATTGAAATCATTAGAACTGGAATGATCTACTGACACATTAGAAATATCATTGCTTATGTCTAAAAAATGTAATTCATCTAAAAAAAATTACTTTTTTTTGGTAATATCGTAGTATCTGTAACATTTTTTATATGCTTAGCTTCGCAAATAAATTGCCGACTTTTGCGCTTTTGAGACATTTGAGACATATACAAAAAATATAATATACATAATAAATTAAAATATATATACTCCCCTTTCAATTGTGGCGTTCTTGCCAGATATGTTGCTCCAAACTTTAAGGAAAAAGGTTACAAGGGTGTGTAATTACAGAATGTAATTAATGAATAATTTAATTAATTAACTGGCAGCACTGGGTATAAACCGAATACGGCACCAACTCAATCGCATTTGACTATTATATGTTTGTGTGCGTTTAGCGCACACTTATACTGTGCCGACCACTGGTATAAACAAAATAGATTTTTAAAAAAAAACACCCTTTGCAAGGGTACAAAACAGAGAGACGCCTCAAAACAATAAATTATAGTTGTTGCTGTTATCGACTGATGTTGCAAATATTAAAACTGACCTGCGTCAAGCAGCAACAACTAGAACTGAATGTTTTGATGCACAAAAACCATACAATTACTACAACAATAATAATAATATAAGTACATTTTTTCCGCAGTTATTATTAAAATAAAACTATTTTTTACTTTGCAAGTAATTTGCACTACACAACACACGTGTCCGCTCTCTTTGCCGTCAAAATCCAAAAGGAACGAAGACCACATACAACGAATCACGCATACAACAATATATACAATGCAAAACAACAACAATATTCGCCATACATTTTCTGTCGTGTCGTGTGCCGAAACCTTTTGTTCTGCCGGCACGCAGCTGCTTCGCACACGACGCACAGTGGCTCACTCACGTGGCAAAAAATAAATCGGTAATTTCACGCCCTGGAAAATCCTTAAATGCAGTTTGATAGACAATTGTCCAAAATCCGTTTAGATTTTTTAATTTGAGCCCATAAAACATGAAAAAAAATTTCGCTTTTTTATAAAAATGGTTCTTTATGCATAACTTTTCATTTTTGCGATGAAATTGCATCCAAATGGTTCAATGGATTTTCAGTTTCTTAATTTTATATAATACGTGTGTCGATTCTAAAGCGAATGGTATAAAAATGTGGTTGTTTTTTTGGTTTTGAAGTATTTTAAATAATATTTTTACTAAAGCACTATTTTTGACATCGTTTTTGAACTTTAGATAGACTTTTAGCATAAAGTCCAGGCTTGCCCAGGGAAACGGGTATATACACGTTATTCTGTGGATATTTCTGCAACAACTTCAAGAAAGTCTAGGTGCCAAGAAGTGCCAGTTAACTTTTTATTTAATAAACAATTCACGCACAACGCTTTTAACTGGGTCAAAATTGCGTTGTGGCGCCAAAATGGCGCCGTGCTCGCATTTTTGCGCAACCTACGGTACGGAATGGTCATCATTTGAACGTGTTTCCGTTAAACTAGACCTTTTATTGAACACTTTACTTAAATATAATATTAAGAATTAATTGTCTACCTAAATATCCTAATGTAACCCAAACAAACAGGTAGTGATTATGTAAGTTATAACCTTTTTCGTACTCAATTTCCGCGTTTACCAAACCCAATTATCTAAGTTTGTAAATTTTAAATGACTACACATGTTTAATCTTTTGTACTACTTAAGTTGGTAATTAATAGTAGGGATTAAGGGTATATATTCAAATATTTAGGTGCATTGTATCACAGTCTACTTTTGGCAACCATCACGATATTAAACAAAATCAGTGCTGATTAGTATTATGTAATATAAATCAAATATTGAAACCGCAAAATGTCTTCCAAAATTCGAGATGTATTTCAAATGTTTATTGATGTTCCAAGCTAAGAAGAGTTTATATTGACCGTTATGAGTACAGTATACTTTGCTAAGGAAAATATGACGGAGGTCGACAAGATCAAAAACAAACTTCATAAAATTTTGGTACACGGAGGAGATCTCAACGAAAACAATTGTCTGTCAATCGGGGAATTATCAGAAGAAGTCCAGAAATCTATAAACAAGGAGTACAAGAACTATAGGTACTCGAATCATTGCAAGGTGACACGGAAGAGACAAAATGAAGACCTTTTTAATATGTTATCAGTTCTTCAGATACACTGATATCAACCAAAAGATTTGTAAGAAGTCGCAATGAACTGCAAGAGTTTTATACTAAAGATATGGTAGATTTAATGTACATAGGTTAAGAACTTGAAGACAAGGCTGAGGAAAATTAAATAAACAAGAACATTAATTGAATACTTTTATTGTTATTAATTTATATAAATATAAAATAAACCAAATATATAATATACAAGTTTTATTAAAACTAGCTTTTGTTTTTCGGGAATTTATACGATATATTTATATTGGAAACATGACATCCATCAAATATGTTCTCTATAGTGTATATATGTACTTAAAACATTTATTTATATATAATTATGTATATAAATCACAAATTTACACGAAAATCATCGTATAAACACAAAATCCAACTTTGAACACCTGATGACAAATTGTCTGTCGTTCGATTTTTAAGACCTTACGCTCATTTCAAAGCTACAGGAATTTTTTATTAAATGCTTTTTTAATTTTGGTGATATCTTACTTGGATCAAAAGATATGATTTTGCATAATATAATGAGAGCATGAGCCACTGTGCGACGCAACAATAATGTTGCGTTGAGTTCGTTCACGTCCGTTTTTCACGCGTTCAAAAGCTCGATAGCGGGTGATATGCGGTACTTCAGCGTTCCCTCGCCTACGTTCTGCTTTTATGTTCTAATACGAAAGTCTAGTGAAACTTCAGTCGTCGTCCATTCATTGTCCGCAACTTGCAAGTTTCTAAAACTTTTTACGAGCATTTGGCGATAGACTCGTTCAATGCTCGCTGTTTGGTCCACTACATTAAAAATGGGCAAAAAAGGGTATAATGAATTTGTGTGAATGTATGTAACAGGCAGAAGGAGGAATCTCCGACCATATAACGTAGACACAGCTGTGGTCATATAAATAGTACAAAAAAATATTCAATTTATGGAATGCTATTTTTAATTAAAAAATAGTTTTAAAAATAATACAACTTTGGCTCTTCATTGCTTAACTTGTTATCTAATTAATTCATAAAGACAAGTTTATAAACGTTTTGAAACAAAAGAAATAAAATTTAAAAGATTAAAAAATAACGAAGTATGTCACAGAAATAGCACAATTTCAAATTTTGTTTAGTTAGTTTAATATTTAGTTGAATATCCATGATTTTCAATAACTGCGTTACATCTCCGGCCCATACTTTCCACAAGCTTCTGACATCTCTCCTTCGGAATGGTGTGCCAAGCTTCTTGGACACCTGTCCACAAATTGTCAAGATTGGCAATTTTTTTTTTGGATTTCAGGACCTTTACATTATTCCACAGATTTTCTATTGGATTTAGGTCAGGGCTTTGAGCCGGCCACTCCAAGCCTTCGATGGATTCGTTTTTCAACCACTTTTTACCGACGCGTGATGTGTGCTTTGGGTCGTTATCGTGTTGAAATACCCATTTCACATATTCTCAAATGTAAACGGTTCCATTTGATTTTTAAGAATATCCACATACATAAAACGATCCATCATGCCATTGATTCGGTAAAGCGGACCCACACCATGCCAGGAAAATGCACCCCAACACATAATGCATCCGCCACAGTGCTTCACGGTCTTAATTGTGTACCTGGGGTTAAGAGCTTGGCCTTCTGGGGCTTAACTTCACTAATTTAAGTGCGTTGTACACCATCTTTCAAGAGCATATCATTATTTCGGCTATTTCAGACGTTTTTTTGTCAGATTCACTTAGTGTGAATGTAATCTTCCTTGTTTCAGCCGAGTCGATTGACACCGTCTGTCTGCCGTCCGTCTGTCTGTCCGTCCGTCCGTCCGACTCTATGAACGCGTCGATCACAGCAATTATAAAAGCTAGAGACCTCAAATTTGGAATGTAGGTTCCTGAATACCCTATGTAGATCAAGTTTATTTTCAATTTTCGGTAAACCTCAAACCTTAAATTTTATTATAACTCAGCCTAACATAACAGATAATTGAAGTCTAACTCACGCTGAGCAATTTTCTGCAAGTTTCATGGCGATCGACACATAAATAAAGCAGATCTTAAGGAATTTGTTTAAATTCCATTTTTTGACCAAGCGAGAAAAAATTCCATAAAATTCCATTTGCGCAAACGAGAACGCATATGATAATCTGATGATTTGCGCTGTCGGCCGCAGTGGCGCTATACTTTGTGTCACGTATTAGCTATTGCCTACGCGCATGTTTGTAAAGATGTAACACATGATATAACAAAATATAACAATTTGCTACTAGTTTTATCGCGATTGATCCAGTAATAAAGGAGATATTAAGGATTTCGTTTTAAATCCATTATTTCATAGTTGTTGGCCAGAGCAAGAGTGCATATGGAAATGCCATTTGCGCAAACGACAACGCATATGATAATCTGATGATTTGCGCTGTCGGCCGCTGTGGCGCTATGCAGTGCAAAATACTGACGGCCACACTCAGAACTATATTTTGATTTACCTTTCGGCCGCTGTGGCGCTAAATATAAACAATCAACAGCCGCAGTCCAGTGTTGCCAGACTATCGCAAGCTACCTTCTCTCGATGCAGGCAAAATCGACTTCAAGCGATATATTTAAATCCCATTATAATGAAAATGCTTTTCTTTGAAGACCTGCACAGGGTTTCCTAAAGTCGCGCGCGCTCGACTGCAAATGAAAACAAATTCTTTTCTTCGTATCTTATTTCGTACTCTCGCTGACAGCATCGCCGCTCTTTTTAGTGACGCCGATGCTTATTGCCGGCTCCCACATAAAGTATGATTTTTGACCGATTGTTCATATGTATTGTCTGCAGCAAGAAAGGATCTGAAAAAATAAGATACTGTTTGCATAGAAACAGATAGACAGTCGGGCAAAATCGTTATTTACGGTCCCCTAATAACAAATAAATTGAGACCCGAAATATTTTCCGTGACCTACACCAATAAAATGCAACAAATTTTCCACGTGGTGTGAAAATGAACAATTCTCATGGTCTTCTTGTTGTGTAACTACTACTATGAAGAGGGGAAGAGAGAAAGAATATTAGGGAGAGAGAGATTTAACTCTCTTAAACAGGAACAGGATTCTATAAATATATATGGGCAACAAGTTCTATAGATCTTTTGTATTTATAGATTGGCTCAGCGTGCGTCACGATCGGGACACAATGTGGCCGGTACATCAGCCAGAGGATTGGATGCCAACTCTGTATTCGCCGTTGCATCATCACTATGAGGATAAGCCGCGATTTAACTACGCAGGCATTGATGATCAAATTGAATGTTTCTATTATACCGAAAGCTATTGGAACTTGGTACTTAGAGGCACTTGCAACAATCAGCAATTACAGGATGTAAACACCACTACAACAACCACAGAAAGCGTCCGGACGACTTCCGATGAAGTGAGCTAAAATGAAATGTTTCATCAATATCCATATCAATTTTACTTCTTTTAATTATCAGCTTCCATTTAGTCGACTGCAAACTTTTGGCGGAGGGGCAGTCAAATCAAAGACACTTCCGGAAGGCAGCAATATACGTCAGGGCAAACATCAGCGCTCGCTATCTGAGTCCAAAACAACGGACGTACTTAGTCTTCTTTGCGGTGGAGTCAGTACTCCAGGCATTGCGTTCTGTTCAACGCACTATCAACATCGCATACGATATAATTCTTGCACTGACTCAAACACTTCAGGCGTTAGCAGCTGTGAGTCGGTGACTGGTAGAACGGCAGCTGCTGCTGCTGCTGCCAATTTGAGCGATTTTCAACAGTTGCCTTTGAGCCCAATACCCAGCATGTCTAACCTGCTTGAATTGCCGACCCTACACGCAGCAAAACTTCTACGTCGCACCTCTTTGTTGGGCACAAATTTTTTACCTCCTGCACTTAGTCCGCTAGCCATGAAAGGTTACGCACAACTGCGCTCTCTGCGCTCCCACAGTCGTCCGGTGTTATCAGAATCAGCTGCAGAGCTTTACAACTTTATTGAAATTGTTGATCGTCGTGACTTACAACCACGTGAATACTCCCGGGGCGAATCAAGCCGACGAATAAAAGTGCGTAATTTGGACCGTCAGTCCATAATCAAACGGTTCACGTAAGTTTTAATTAAATGCTAACTTAATGTCAAACATTTTCTTAACCAGTTTGTTCAAATGTATGTAACATCCCAGTCGGCTTTGCGCTCAGGCATCCCTGTTTCCATACAGAGCGTGCACAGAAAGTTTCATGTGTTAGGGATCACATACCTAGAGCCGCAACCTTTAATTAGCGTGTCCTGTATTCAGAATAGAACACATCATAGTGCGAGTTCTCTGTGGCTGAGTAAGCTACGAAGTCGAAAGTTTTCTATAAAACCTCATAGCGTTCTGCTGCATGAAATGCTGCACAAAAATCTCGTCTGACGGTTCAAGTTTCCTGCGACCGAGTAAGCTACGAAGTCATACCTTTTATTTAGATTGCATGAAACGCCGCACAGAAATCTCGTCTGATAGTGCGAGTTCTAGTAAGCGGAGTAAGCTACAAAGCTTATAGCGTTCTGCTGTATGAAATGCTGCTTAGAATTTGACACTTAACAATTTCAACTTCAACTTTTTCAGTTGGCTGCATAAACTCTAAAGTTACAAGTACATTAACTTAAGTTATTAGAGGAAGGCTATTTTATTATTTATTAAATGCATAAATACACTGTATGGCCTATCCCATTTGAAATTTATAATAAATTTTAAAATGGATAAATGCAAATTTTAAGATTGCTCTTTAATTATTATTTATGACTTTTGTTGTGGGGTCTTATTGGATGAGGCTCAGCATAGTTGATTAAAAGAATAATCTATTCGGTTTCATTATCTGATTTATTACAAACGTTTTTGTCTCCGTGCGTGTCGCTGGCTAATTTTCTTACAAAAGGAAAGATCCGCATAAATACATACATGTACACAGATGAAAAAGAAAAAGAGTTGCAATGCTGATACAGTATCGTATTGGAAATGGTATCGATATATATAAATCTCAACACTCGTCCTCAATGTGATTCTGTATGCATTGCCAAATATAAATTTCAATTACAATTCCATTAGCTTAACAAAATGACAATGCTTCTGCTTCGGAAGATTTTTAGTAAGAACATCAGCAATCATATCGTTTGTTCCAACAAATTGTAGTTCAATATCGCCAGTTTGAACAACTTCTTGAACGAAATGATGTCTGATGTCTCTGTGTTTTGACCTCCCATGATAGACAGGGTTCTTGGCCAAATTCTGCGCACTCAGGTTGTCGCCAAACAATACGGTGATCAATGATCGATGATCAATCGTCTCAAGTGTAACCCTTCCTTCGTCGCCGAAGAGAGAGCCATGTACTCGGCCTCGGTGCTGCTTAATGCCATGCAGCCTTGCTTTTCTGACTTCCATGAGATTGGTCATGCCTGCCAAAAAGAATACATATCCAGTGTATGATTTGCGATTGCTTACGTCGCCACCCCAGTCTGCGTCAACGTAGTCACTGAGCGCCAGCTGCGACATGTTCGCTATGTGGTTCCATATTCCGTTGTGCTAACTTCGCAACGGAATGATAGCTATCTGGCCTCGAGGTCAGTGCCAGCTACATTAGTTCGCCTCTCTAGCATATCCTTGATGTACAGCTCTTGGTTCATAGCTATAGCCCCGGTGTTGTCATCTCGCTCAATCTGCATGCCCAGAAACATTTGCAATTGACCCTTGTCGACGCACTTGAACTTCATTGCAATCTTTGACTTTATCGCTATCAGGTCCTTTTCTTTCTGGCACGCTATAAGCAAATCGTCAACATAGATTAGTACTAGACTACCTTCTATGTCCTGCTTATATAAGCATGGCTCGTTCTGGCAAGCGGTTAATCCAATATCGCATAGCGCTGCGTTCAGTTTGGCGTTCCACTCTCTTCCTGCCTGTTTTAAGCCATATATAGCTTTGTTCAGCTTCAACATCTGCTGTGGCCGTACACCATCGATATACCCTTCAGGCTGCTTCATGCAGACAACATCGCTCAGCTCGCTATTAAGGTAGGCCGTACAATCATCCATCTGGTGCAAATATATAGTTTTTTCTCAGCGGCCAGAGCCAAAACTAGTCGAATCGTTTCATATCTGCACACTGTCTCCGAGTAATTCACGCCATACTTCTGGGAACATCCTTTGGCCACAAGCCGAGATTTGTAATGCTCCACGTTACCCGAACTGTCTCTTTTGATCGTGTTAACCTACTTGCAACCAATTGCATGTTGGCTTTGGGTAGATCTGCCAAGGTCCACGTTTCTTTCGCCACCAGTGCTTCATACTCTTTGGCCATGGCTGCCTTTCACTATGTAACCTCCTCACCCTGCTTTGCCTCTCGAAACGTCTGCGGTGCTGACAGCTTCTTGGTTTGCAATGCGTTTTTATGGTAATATGCCTTTTTCGGACGCCCTGGGAGTCCGCTCCGTCGTATCCTTGGTCTTCCTGGACCAACCCGCCTGCACTCCAGCTACTTCTGCTAAGGTTCATCGCTGTGCTCTTGATATTTTTCCTGTAAAGGGTCTTGCATAAGTTGTTGCGGAAGTAGCATGCGGTTTGTACAGCTTCTGCCCACAGGTATTCGTCCATGTTTGCATGCACTAGCAAACTCCTAGCCATTTCAACAAGTGTCCTGTTGGCCCGTTCGGCAACTGCATTCTGTTGAGCGCTATATGGGACCGTTAGTTGACGCAAAATGCCGTGCTTCTTCAAGTACTCATCAAACTGCTTGTTGATGTACTCGCGCCCATTGTCGCTCCGCAACGCCTTCATCTTATGCCCAGTCTGCCTTTCCGCCAGGTTTTTTAACTCCACAAATTTGTCAAATACCTCGTCCTTGGACTTGATGAAATATGTAAAGATGCGTCTTGACATGTCGTCAATGAACTTCAGGAAATATGCTGAGCCGCCAAGGGATCGCTTTTGAAACGGTCCACATACATCGTTATGTACGAGCTCCAGCTGATGTGTAGCCCGATTTTCAGCTACTGCCGGAAACGGTTGAGTGTGAATCTTGCACTTCATGCACGTCATGCACGATGCCTTATCAGAAAAATTCACCTGCTCCAGCCGCACACCATCCTGTTCTTTGCGAGATTAGACTGGCAAAATTCAGGTGTCCCTACCTGTTGTGCCATATACTTGCACTTTGTTGTACTGCGCCATAACAGAAACTGCGTTTGCCTCTGAATACAAATAGCTTGTTGCTCTAATGCGCTTTTAACAAATTCTCGCCATTCCTGCGAAAAACTGCCGCGATCCATAGCTTGAGCAAGTGATATGAAATTTCCCTTCATCTCTGGAACATGCAGCACGTTCTCCAGCGTCAATTCGCCAGATTCGGTTTGCAGTTTGACATCGCCTTTGCCAATCGCCTTTATAACTTTGCTGTCGGCCAACACAACATCTTCCTGATGTGGAACATAGTTTGAAAACATTCTGCGCACGCAACACATATGCGTCGTAGTTCCTGAATCCACACACCAGCTCGAACAGTCTAAATCATCAGCGTGCAACGCAGCTAGAACGGTAAACGAGCAAGTTGGTTGTTGTTGCTGCCCATTTGGCGTATCTCCTTTGCTCTTATTTTTTGCAATCTCTCTTGAAATGACCGCGCTGCCCGCATTCATAGCATTCGAGATCTTTTTTATCTTTCTTTTGCGGGTCGATAATTTTTTTCCCTGTCCAGTTCTTGTTTGGAAGGCCTGCTGTTCCTTTTTGGCAAGCTATCACGTGTTTCCATTGCAATGACGAAGTTCTCATACGGCTTTGGCAAACTTGAAAGCAATATCACTACAGCCAGCTGGTCTCCTAGCTTAATATCCACTTCTGCAAGCTTATCCACCGTTGAAGTAAACGTGTTCATATATTCGCGCACTCCGCCATCACCAACCATTCGCAGCCCAAGCAATTGTTTATATAGCGACATCTTTCTCATAGGTCCGCTTGGCTCATGCACTTCCTTGAGCCTTTTCCAGGCATCCGCTGCCGTTTGACACGTCTTGAGGTAACAAAGCTGTGATGGCCTCACACTTAATGTGATCATGACCAATGCCTTTTGATTTTGCACATCCCAATCATCTGGAGTTGTGCTGGTCTCCCTTTGGTTATCACAGCCCACAACTCTGCGTGCACTAATACGCTTCGCATCTAAATGTACCAGAAATCATGATTCCCTATATCCAACTTTTCAATCTGGTAGATTGAAGTCATTCTTTCCGCGTGGCTTGTCGTGTTTAACCTTACTAAAATAAAAACCGGCAAATGAATATTCACAATTCTTACAATAAATCACTTTTTACTGAAATCCCGCACTCGCGTGATCCTGGGCCCATTACCTGTTGATGGGTCTTATTGGATGAGGCTCAGCATAGTTGATTAAAAGAATAATCCATTCGGTTTCATTATCTGATATATTACAATCGTTTTTGTCTCCGTGCTTGTCGCTTGCTAATTTTCTTACAAAAGGAGAGATCCGCATGTAAAAGAAAAAGGCTGATGCAGTATCGTATTGGGAAAGGTATCGATCTATATAAATTTCAACAACTTTAAATCAAATTAATTAAAAATTAAATTTCATCCTTTACTTAAAAATAATGTCAAAGATAATACATAAAATATTGATCAACTTTATTTGTAGGCAACGACATTAGCTTGAATCAGTGATGGGCACGTCTATCGACGACAGCTGTTCACACAGGCACGGGTATTGCGAGAGAAACTTAGAATCAGTGCACAACGTTTCTTCAACGAAGCAGAGTCTGTGTCGCTTGTTTCAAAAATATACATATGTATATATGCATCCAGATAGATCTCATTCTTCTCACGGATTCAATTCCAGACGACAATATATTTCGGGCCGACAGTGCTCCTGAAATTTCTTCCTTTTCGCCATTAATTATCTTGCCGAGAAAACTTATACGTAGAATTTGCCACAGAGTTTATTTCATTCGTAACATAAGTGCATCCATTTATATTTATATTTATTATTAAATTTAAGTTTTCATAAATTTTTTTCTCAATTTATGCAGCAATTACAATTTCACATAATTACACACAATTACACAAAACTTAAAGTAAGCAGCGGATTTCTAAGGCCTAAAATTTTTTGACATCAATGTAAATGCTTTTTGGCCGTATGCCGTAAGGGTGGCATGTCATAACGCCCAAGGACTTATTGCCCAAAAAAGTTTTGGGCGTTATATCCCCTTTCATTTCGGACATTATGCCCAATTTCAGTTTTAGACGTTATGTCCGAATTGAAAATGGACATAACGCTCAAAATAATTTTTGGGTGTTTTGACCGCAAAAGAAAAATAAATTATTTTCATCGAATCAGCAAAGGATTTATGATTATAGTCGTTTATTGCTATGATTTTTTTCTGGATAGGTGAATACAATAATTTAATTTATTAATGATATATATTAAACGATAAAATAAAAAATTGGTAAAGCTTTAAGATTATCATAGATATTTATTTTAATGTTTACTTCGATTACAATTTGGATTGAGTAACACTTAAATAACTCATGACATTAATATTTATTTATTATTTTTTTAATTTTACAATTTAATGCATCGTTTATATATACATATTTAACAGATACACATTTTAAATCACTATGGTTTGTTTAGTTATATGTATGCTATTAATAACGGCTGCGAAGATATGGCACTTGAGCTCTTACTTGCTTGTAAATAATATAGTGGCAAAATTAAATGAATTGATTGAGCTGATTTTTCCAGCCGATTGTTTTAACAAAGACTTCAAAGACTACGACTTTCAAATAGCGAGTTCCACAAAAACAACGATCATGAAGAAGGGGAGGGGCGAGAAGAAGTCAACATTAAGTTCGGCCTTTGGGGTTTTAAGAACATCAAGCAAGTCGTCAAATAAATCGATGTGGAGTATTGATTTAGTTATCCATGTAATAGTATAATTATAAATCTATAATTCAATGAACTTTATTTTTCATATTTCATCAAACTTCATATTTTATCAATTTTTCTTATAAAGTAACTATATATTACATTATAATAACTACATATATCTACATTTAATTATATATTTATTTTGACCGTTGTTCCGACCTTTCGACACAAGTTCAGAATTCGATTAAGCATGTGTACGAGGGTGGGCTGATAAATAGTCGGCCTACCAAAGAAAACACGGTTTTTTTTTTATTTTTCTTTTTTATTTTTCAACATAATCTCCTTTTAGACGTATGCACTTAGTCCAACGGTCCTCCAATTTTTTTATACCTTCCATAAAATATGACTGGTCCAGGTCCTCAAAATAGGCGTTTGTTTCACAGATCACCTGTTCATTCGACTGAAATTTCTTTCCACCAAGCCATTTCTTTAAGTTTGGAAATAGATAATAGTCACATGATGCTAAATCTGGAGAATAGGGGGGATGTGGAAGAATTTCATAGTGTAGTTCACACAATTTCATCATGGCAACAACGCTCTTGTGAGCCGGAGCGTTGTCCTGGTGAAACAGAAATTTTTTCTTCGCCATGTGCGGCCTTTTTTTCTTTAGTTCTGAATCGAACTGTCCCAAAAGGTTAGAATAGTATTCTCCATTAATTGTTCTGCCTTTTTCTAGATAATCCACATGAATTACGCCTCGGGCATCCCAGAAAACCGTTGCCATTACCTTGTTGGCCGACAAACCAATCTTTGCCTTTTTCGGCGCCGTTTCTCCGGTTGAAATCCACTGCTTTGACTGTTCCTTGCTTTCTGGTGTATGGTGATGTATCCAAGTTTCGTCGACAGTCACAAAACGACGCAAAAATTCATTCTTATTTGCGTTTAACTATGCCAAACTCTCCTTCGCAATGACCAAGCGGTTGCGTTTGTGTTCCGCTGAGAGCAATCGCGGCACCCACCTTGACGAAAGCTTACTCATATTTAAATATTCGTGTAAGACGTTTCCAACACGATCACGAGAAATGTTTAGGGCCTTAGCAATCTCTTTCAGCTTTATTCGGCGATCATCCAATATCATTCCGTGGACTTTATCTACCATTTCTGGGGTTGTCACCTGTCTGGGACGTCCCGGACGGTCCTCGTCAAAAATGCTTGTCCGCCCGCTCCTATACTCAGCAGTCCAATATTTAATGGTCGAAATCGATGGAGCTGATTCCCCATAAACTTCGATTAACTCATTTTTTATTTCATCGTTGGATTTCTTTTTTAAAAACAGAAATCTAATGACAGCTCGATATTCTATTTTACTCATTTTGGGGACAATGCAAAAGTGACCATGCTAAAACTCCCGCCAAAATTACCAGTGTTGAGAAAAACGCCTAAAACTTTTTCAGCAATCAGACGATAGAAAACAGTAATCGAATAAAATATTTATGGGTTGTTTAAGATGTTTTTTTTTGGTAAGGCCGATTACTTATCAGCCCGCCCTCGTATATGGGCATTTCCACCAAAAGGTCCACCGAGACCAAAACATTCAAAGTGTTTAAAAACAACTTGTTTCATTATAAAAATAGGGAGTATAGTCGATATTTTAATAGGAAAACAGTGAAATTTAACTAATGTATCAAAATTTCGTCTCTATTCATAACCCATTTCGAGATATTGGGTTGCAACGTCGAACAAGTGAAACTTTTCTCATTTGGGCATTTCTAGTGTACATTTTGTTTTGATACGAATTCTCAGAATAAGTTAATATGCATTGTCTTAAGGTTTTCCAAATCTTTGGAAAGGTACAAAGAGTCAAAAAATAATGTATAAGAAAGTATGCGATTGCAAGTTACGATAATTTCGGCTTTGCATTATCGCATATTTCGGTGTCCGGTGCGACATGTCCCGTGCGACATGTCCCGTGCGACATGTCCCGTGCGACATGTCCCGTGCGACATGTCCCGTGCGACATGTCCCGTGCGACATGTCCCGTGCGACATGTCCCGTGCGACATGTCCCGTGCGACATGTCCCGTGCGACATGTCCCGTGCGACATGTCCCGTGCGACCGCGGCTTTATTTAATTAAAAAAAAAACTAGAAATCATATTTGAGCAAAACTATAACCATTTTAAAGAGACATCAATGCATAACATTTATCGGAAATTTGCGTGAATATATTGCCCAAACTTTCGCTGAAATCTGAGATTAAATTGATCGCCACAAAAACCACTTCTATTTTTGTCCCGTGCGAATGCCTTGATTTTTTGTAAAAATCTAAAATACGAATAGTTCCTCAAAATCGACCTTAGCACCAATTATAGGGCTAATCAAGAACTACTTTTAATTGGAAAAATAATTTTGAAAATCCGTCTTACTTTGACCTTTTTACCACTTACAATGTGTACGATTGTCCCGTGCGACCTTATGGAAATGCCCATATTTTAAATTGTCCAAGCAACTATCACACATTTTGGCATGGCTGCAAGGCTGCTATAAAGTGTTTTTTACAGCACAATTCGCAAATTACAGTTACAGGATTAGGATATCTTAAAAGGCACTCTTCCTTATCATCGGTATTGTCTTTAATTTTCGAATTGTATTCCGGAAGCACATCATTCAATATTTTGCATTTATTTATCTATTGCATATAAAAGATCAAATTTTACATCAATCACAATACATCATTTACATCACTACAATACAAGACAAGAAAACAAGCCGATCAGTCGAGCGGGCGCGACAGTAGGATACCCTGTGCAGGTCTTCAAAGAAAAGTATTTTCATTATAATGGGATTTAAATATATCGCTAGAAGTCGATTTTGCTTGCATCGAGAGTAGGTTGCTTCCGATAGTCTGGCAACACTGGACTGCGGCTGTTGATTGTTTATGCTCAGCGCCACAGCAGACGAAAGGCAAATCAAACATACATGAACAAACGAGTCTTTTCGTTCATTATATCGTCGGCGCGGCGCTGCGACTGCGCTGCTACTGCGCTGCGACGCATCTGCTGCGCTGCATAAATTTGTTTCTTGAATAACTTCTGAGTTCAATATCCGATCGTACTGAAAATTGTAGCACACATTAAGAGTGGGATACTTACCATGTGTGCCAAATCTCAAGTCTCTACATATAAAACTGCTAATGTTATCAGCTATTTCGAGTTATGGGCGAAGGGGGCGTGGCATCGCAATGAAATTTTCAGGACACATAAAGCCCACACTTTTTATCATGTGTGTCAAATCTCAAGTTTCTAGCTTTAGCATTGCTTATGTTATGGTGATTTTTCCAATTTTAAATCCAACGGGACATGGTATCGAAAATTGAAAATAAACTTGATCTGCGTATGGTATTCAGGGAACTACATTCCAAATTTGAAGTCTCTAGCTCTTATAGTTGCTGAGATCCACGCGTTCATACAGACGGACAGACGGACGGACGGACGGACGGACGGACAGACGGACAGACAGACGGACAGGTGTAAATCGACTCGGCTATTGATACTGATCAAGAATATATATACTTTATAGGGTCGGATATGCTTCCTTCTGCCTGTTACATACATTCACACAAATTCATTATAGCCTTTTTTGCCCATTTTTAATGGGCACAGGCTATAAAAATAACAGATGTCGCAAAAATTTAATTGGTTTAAAATTGTAATTAATTTATAACTGAATGTTATGATTAGTCATTTTTTTTGTTATTGCAATAAATTGCAGTAAATTATTATACAAATTCTCGATGCAGGATTAAAGAGGCCACTTATCAATTTCATGATCATCGTCCATCATATTATAATAATTTTTGTTTAATTAATTTTAGTTGCTCATTTAAGTTTTAAAAAAAATACAAAAATTCGGGACTTTTCGTCATTTGTTATCAAAATATTCAAAATATAACCTTATAAAAACAGCCAATAAATCAATTAACGATGAAATACAGACCTTGAATAATGTTGTATTAATTTAATTCAATGTTAATATTAATTTAAATCATTTATAAGATGCTTAAATTTAAATTGTATTGTTAGTTTTAAAATTAGACTTCATATATTCGTTTTTAATGTTTGGCTGTTATGACCAGAATAATTTTGGGGTTTTATGACCGAAATAAAAATGGACATATTGCCCAACAAATAAGGGCGTAATGTCCGTTTTCTTTTCGGAGTTTTCGCCCAAAAAAGATGAATTGAAAACGGACTTAACGCCCAAATTTTTTTTGGACGATAAGTCCTTGGCCGTTATGACATGCCACCTGCCTTAAGTGTAAAAGCACTATTAAACAACTGGGCGGTCGGACTCTTTGCGCATTACCAGGCAACAATATTTCTTAAACAAATTCTACTACAAATGGAGGAGAAAAAAAAGGAAAATAATAAGCCGACCAAAATATTAACTGAGTTCGACTCGTTTTTTTTTTTTTTTTTTATTAATGCTTTGCTATTTATTTATTGAATCTTCTCCAGAGGGAGACTAACAATAAGTTTATCAAATCTTAAAATAATGCGTTAGATAACAGCCGTGTTGACTGAATCCGAGTTAAAGGGCCCTTTAATTGGATTATTGCTGGGCTGGTAGGTCGTTGCGTTGGAGGCGTGTTAGTTAGTTAGGCGTGGTAGTTCGCTTTTTGTTGAACTATCTCATCTTTTACGGGTAGAATGTTTAGATCTCTGTGAATGTTTTCGTTCCGAACATACCATGGCGCCCCAGTGATGGTTCTCAAGATTTTGGATTGTTGGCGCTGTATGATGTCAATGTTGCTGCTACTCGCATTTCCCCAAAGCTGCGAGCCGTAGGTCCAGATTGGTTTTAGAGTGGAATTGTAGAGTAGGACCTTGTAGTCCAAGCATAGACGGGATCGAGAATTTATAATCCAATGGAGGCTATTAGCTTTTAGTTTTAGGTGCATTTTTTTAGCTTCGATGTGTCTCCGCCAGGTAAGTCGCCTATCAAGGTGTATGCCAAGATACGTCACTTCATCAGCTTGGGGGATCTGCGTATTGTATAACGTTAGCGGAGGGCAAGTCTGCCTATTAAGAGTAAACGTAACATGTTTACACTTTTGCTCGTTTATTTTAATACGCCAGTCTGATAGCCACTTCTCCACCACCACCAGGTGGTCAGCTAGTTGTGCTGTAGCTTGTATTGGACATCTAGAGCGACTTAAGATAGCGGTATCGTCAGCAAATGTAGATGTTGTCAGTCGCTCGTTTATGGGTATATCCGCCGTGAATAGAACATAAAGGGTTGGCCCCAGTACGCTGCCTTGAGGAACTCCAGCTTCTATACTGTGGTCGTCGGATGTAGTAGCGTTGCATCTCACTGCGAAGACTCTGTTGTAGAGGTACGACTCAAATAGCTTATGAGTATGTTCAGGCAGTAGTATTTTGATTTTATACATGAGACCTTCGAGCCAGACTCGGTCGAATGCTTGAGAGACGTCGAGGAATATCGCACTGCAGTATTCCCGATTTTCGAATGCAGTACGTATTGCTGATGTTATTCGGTTGACTTGCTCGATAGTTCCATGGTTCTCCCTGAAGCCAAATTGATGTGCTGGAATTACATTGTTTGTCCTCGGGTATGGGATTATCCGCGCAAGGAGGCATTTTTCAAGCAGTTTTGACAAGCACGAGAGTAAGCTTATCGGTCTGTACGATGATGGTATTGTGTGGTCTTTTCCAGGTTTCGGTATCATTATAATGGTAGATTTTTTCCATTTTTTTGGAAAGTATCCAAGTCTTGTAATTGCGTTGAAGAGCTTACAAACGAGGCAGATAGCGCAGTTTGGAAGTTCAATTATCATTTTTGGAGTTATTAGATCACAGCCTGGTGATTTTTTTGGTTTCAGTTGTTCTCTGATGACTTTCGCAATCTCGTTAGGCAGAAACTCAATTGGCTCAGTCTCAGTTTGGCTACTAGTTGGTAATGCGTCCAGTTCAAATGAATTAGTTGCGGGATTTGGCTGGAACACATTTCGTAGGTGAGAAGCAAATGTGTTGGCTCTGTCTTTGTCGCTGCGGGCCCAGCTGCCTGAAGAGTTTGTTAGTGGAATGACAGGTTCGGTCGGTGCGCTAAGATTTGGATGAGCCCTCCACAGCGGATTCTTTGTGCTGGTTGGCGATAGTTGCTCTATGTACCGACGTTGAGCGTCTTCTTCGTCTTGTTTTAGAGCCTTGGTGAGTCTGCGAGTGGCTTCTTTGAGGCGCTGTTTTGAAGATGGCGATCTGTAGGTCTGCCAATCTCGTCGCAATCGTCGTTTTTGCAGAACAAGTTCTTCAATTTGCCGATTGGTTCTGTTCTGGCTGGACTGCGCAGATATCCCTTGCGGTGTTGAAGTTTTGGCTGCTGCTACGAGTACAGATTCCAGAGCATCAACAGAGCAGTCGATGTCCTCTTCGATGTTGAGCTGCGGGGTTAGCTGAACATGGGAACTAACATATTTCTTGTATTTAAGCCAGTTTGTTCTGTGCGTTGTCAGCCTATGAGGATGCTCTATGATTTGCGGGCGTTGGAGAAGATTTAGTAGCACCGGGGAGTGATCGGATGATAGGTCCGAAAGTGATTCGGCACTTATCAGATTGCGTAGAATGTTCTTCGTGACTGCGAAGTCAATTAGATCTGGTAGCTTTCTGGGGTCTGCTGGCCAATATGTAGGCCTACCTGGGGAAACGTAGTCCAGTTTGTTGTTTGGTTTGATGATTGCGTTGTACAACTGCTTTCCTTTGGGGGTCACAAGGCGGGATCCCCAGTGCGTGTGCTTGGCATTGTAGTCTCCTGCTGCTATAAATCGCTCCCCTAGAGTATTGTAGAAGTCCATGAATTGACCCTCAGAGATTGTGAAGCGAGGTGGGCAATAAACAGCGGCAATGGTGAGATAGCCGTTACCCGATTGTACGTTTATGGATGTAGATTGCAAATAATTTGTTGCAAACCTTTTATGAAAATGGTGCTTGATGCGGTTTCTGATTAAGATGCCGGATCCACCGTGAGCTTTGCCATCCGGATGAACTGTACCGTAAAACAAATAACCTCGAATTTGGAAGTTGTATTTGCATGTGAGGTGTGTCTCTGCGAGCAGCATCACGTCGATGTGTCGGTCGTATAGGAATTGTGTTAGTTCAAGTTTGTGCCGTGAAACACCATTGGCATTCCGCAGAGATATTCGTAGAGACGCCATTGATTATTTGGACTGTTGAGATGCAAGCATCTGTATCAGTATGTTTTGATTTTGCATGAGGTTTTGCATAGTTGTTCTCATGAATGACATGAAGTCCATCATATTTTGTTGCAGAGGAAGAACATGGCTTCAATGTTGTGTTGTGGCTGCCCCATGGGCTGGTGAGAGTTTACCATATTTGGCTCTACCTCAGATAAATGTGGAATCGCTGTTGTGTGGGTTGAGTTTTCTAGTCCTGTTTTTAAAGCGCTTGCAAAGGAGGTGCCTTTGATAGTGTTTGCGGAACCAAATGAAGATCTTGCTGATTTAGCGAAGAAGACGTCAGGTGTAGTTTGGGATGGTATAAATACATTTGGTGTGTTCTGAGAGCGTGTCGTTGTCGCTCGTCGGATTCGGCTTTTTAACTCTTTGTAAACTGGACAGCCTCTGTAGTTTGCTGTGTGATTTCCTCCGCAGTTACCACACATTTTTGCATTTGGGTCTTTTTTGTTAGCAGGGCAAGGGTCAGAGCCATGAGAGTCTCCGCAAGCTACACTGGCCGAAGAGTGCAGTAGGATCGTGTGTGTCCGTATTCTTGGCCATTTGTACATTGCACTGGTCCATTGCGCTTGTGTGGTTCTTCGACAGTGATCCTGCGATGCAGAAGGAACTGCAGCTTGTAGATTGGATCTACTTCGTTTTTCTTCAATGTTTTATTGTCTGGCTCAAGCTCGACCTTGAAGAGTGGTTGCGGCTTCTTATTTTTGTTGATAATATTTGTCACCGTCTTGGCGAGAAAACCATTTTCACGAGAGCTTCTGTGATTTCGACAGGCGTTACCTCTGGTTCTATGCCCTTAAGTACCACTTGCAAGCCCTTACTGCTTTTTAGTTGGTATGTGTAATAGTTCTTCTTAGTGTCATTTAGGTATTTTGACACTATTCGGAAATGCTCCTCAGTTTTCGTTTGTAGCTTGGTTTCACGGATATTCCCTTTAGTGAGTGAAATAACATGAAAGTTGTTATTCCCGACCAGCTCAACAATTTTGTTAACAAGTGCGTTGGAAATCTCCTCCCGAATGTATATTGGTGGGGGCTTTTGTTTCTTTGGGACCTCTTGTCCAGCATCGGGTTGACGAGTCTCAACATCAGCCAGAATGGAGTATCTATTAGAGTTTAGAGTCTCAGGAGTTTCGCTGACATTATTTGCACGGTTAATTTTTGGTTTGTTTCCATCCTTTGCCTTTTGTGGGCTGAGTTTGCGCTTGATTTGGATGTAGCGATCCATTCCAGTCTGCACAGCCGGTCCCGTTTTCTTGACTTGATTTGGTTCCATTGTTTGCGTGTTGTTGTTATTGCCGGTATTGGCACTTGAGCTTGAAATTGATGATATTGTTGTAATTTGCGCTTGCGCTGCAGAAGTTGAGCGCTCAGTCGTTATCGCATTGTTGGTGACAGAAACCGTTGTAGTTGTTGTTGTTGCTGTTAAAGAGGTCACTGTACTTGCTGTTGGTGCGGCGTGTGTCGAAATTATTGCATTCGACGTTGTTGGAGAGCTGCACTGCGAACTCCATGACGTGGAAGGCACAGTTAGTAGAGCCGGAGAGCAAGAACGTGCTCTCTGGTTGCCTATGGTCAAGAGAGCTGGATTGCTCTGCATTGATATTTTTTCAGCCTCGTTGTCGCGGGTTGAGAAATACGAGTAAAATCCATTTCGTTGATCGATGGAGCTTCTACGCTCTTTCATTTGTTCATTGCTCATTATGAGCGGTTTAATCGTGTCACTTTTTATAACTATGCACTTGTTTTTTCACATAAAACAGAATTTTCTTTTTATATAAAGCGTCCTTTCGCTAATATTATATAATTGCAATACAATTTGCAATTATTTTACTTTTAAGTTCGTCCACTACAAGAGATTTTCCGGAGCGCACGCGAAACACGTCCGTTCACTACCAAGGCTCGACTCGTAAACCCTTAAATGTTTCGGTAGTCCACGTATTAGTGTCCTTACGAACTCTTGAAGAGTTCGATTACCCATGGTTGTATTCTTTTTTTTAAAATGTTAACCAATATGTAGGCTTTTGCATGTAGAGGACCCATTCCATACATTAAAAACATTGAACCACTAAGAATACAATACATAGAGGCGATTTTGCTGACCACAAATAATGTTGTAGTCTGACGTCCCAGAATACTTCGTTGATAGCCGGAGTTATACGAGTAACACGATTACTGCGATTGCGTCCACGGTTCGTGTGGAATAAAACGGCAAAAGTGCCTTTTTTGACGGCTTCCAGAGCTCATACATACCCAATCGTCCATTTTGTGCAGAAAAGTATAAAAATTTGCCCATGAGCGCTCAGAAGATTATACAGCCAGTTCACGTAAAGCATCATTTGCTTTTACACATGCGTGGCCGGGAAATTTCTTAAACCCTGCGACAGAGTAAGCTACGAAGTCGAACGTTTTCTATAGAACGTCAAAGCGTACTTTTGCATACTGTTCAGAACTCTATCGTCGTAGGGAAATTCTGGTTGGATTATAGTTGGAATTCGTTTATGAAATCTGGTTTGGATTCCGGTTGGAATATCCCGCTCCCTAGGGACCGATAGCTTTGAACGGCGGCATTAAAATAAAATACTCTATAAACTTTTTTATTGCATAATTATAACTTTTTTATTTTTAATATTTTCTTAAATTTACTTAAACTAAAACTTATATTATATTTTTATTATCCCTGAAAAGAAACACAATTTAAAAGTAAATGTATTACTTTCGTATATTAACTACTTTTGCTAATTTTATTGATTTCCATAGTTTGCATGTCCATCCAGTTGATCTTAAAAAAAAAACAATTACAAATGTGATATATTACGTATTTAAGTTATTTACGAATAAACTTACCTTACATATTGGCAAATAGTGGCATATGCTTGCATTTATGTATACTCAAAACTGTAATGTATAAAATAGGATATATTACTTTAATACAAGCATTCAAATTATAATTATTGCATAATAAATACTCACAACTTACCTTTTTTAAGTTATTGTTGAATACACATGTTCACATCGCGCTGCATAACAATAGACACGAGGCAATAAATACACAAAGAATGGGATGCACTCCCATATAAAGTGTAATCGATTGTAGCCTTTTGAATTAATAGATTTATTTATTTATATGTAACGGGCAGAAGGAAGCATGGCCGACCCCATAAAGTATATATATTCTTGATCAGCATCAATAGTCGAGTCGATATAGCCATGTCCGTCTGTCCGTCGGTCTGTCGGTCCGTCCGTATGCACGAAAGAATCTCAGAGATGGTAAGAGCTAGAAGCTTGAACTTGGTGTCCCAGCACTGGTAATTTTTGCAGGCAGATCAAGATTATCTTTTTTCGTTGGATGCCACGCCCTCTTTGCCCACAAATTAAGTAAGAGTAAAAGTATAAAACAAGCAGTTTTGTAGCTCAAAACCCTCATAACAAGAGCAATATAAAATGTTATCACGATGCCACGCCCCCCTCGCCTACAAAACGGAAAAGCTTATAACAAGAGCAATGTGACAGTTAGAGATTTGGGACACATGATGAATATTTTGTGGTCGATGTGTCCAGAAATTTGTATCGCGATGCCACGCCCCCTTTACCCACAAATTAAGTAAAACCTCATAAAGCAAGCAGTTTTGTAACTCAAAAACCTCATAACAAAAGCAGTTTTGTAGCTAGAGACTTGAGATTTGGCACACATGATGAATATTTTGTGGTCGATGTATCCAGAAAATTGTACCACGATGCCACGCCCCCTTCGCCCACAAAAATTAAAAAACGAAATATTAGAGAATTTCATCTGGAGTGAATTTGAGCGGGTTCCTGTAAACCCACAGGGTATATTACGGTCGGGGTCCCGACTGTTCGGCTTGTTAACATTTAACCCAGTGATAAGCACGCGGCGCACGCGTGCAAGTCAGCTGTTCAAATTTACCAATACACATACACACGAGAGCGCAGAGAACAGAGCGAAACAGACGCAGCCAGACCGTCGAACGGACAGGTGTGCGCGCATTGTGATTATAATGTACTGTAAAAAATGGTTGAGCAACTTATTTTAGAGAACAAATATATATTGGTTGGGAATTTTGATTAAAACCCTCTATGCTTGGTCTGGAATTGCACAGCGGCATGCTATTTCGTGTTTTATAATGGAGGCATTATTTGGGTCGTCATTAGGAGTACTAAAATACCAACGGCATTTTTATAAAACCCATTGTTGCATGCATTTAACTTTTTCTCAGTGCATAACAAAGTCTACTTGCAAAATCAAGCAACACAGACTACGCCTTCGCTGAAGACACGTTGTGCACTGATTCAAAGTTCCTCTCGCAACAGCCGTGTCTGTGTAAACAGCTGTCTATAGTTCATAGACGTGCCCATCACGGATTTAACCTAATGTCGTTGCCTAAAAATAAAGTTGATCAATATTTTAAAAATTATCTATGACATTATTTTTAAGTAAAAGATGAATTTTAATTTTTCATTAATTTGATTTAAAGTCATAAATAATAATAAAAGAGCAATCTTAAAATTTATATCTATCCATTTTAAAATTCCTTATAAATTTCAAATGGGATAGGCTATATAGTAAATTTATAAATTTAATAAATAATAAAATATTCGTCCTCTAATAACTTAATGTACTTGCAACTTTGCAGTTTATGCAGCCAACTGAAAAAGTTGAAGTTGAAATTGTAATGGGTCAAGTTCTAAGCAGCGTTAGCAGCATAACGCTATGAGGATCTCACCAAAACGTATGACTGTAGCTTACTCTGCTTACTAGAAATCGCACTATCAGACGAGACTTCTGTGCGGAGTTTTATGCAGCAAATCGTTATTACGATATCAACAAAACGTATGACTTCGTAGCTTAATCGGCCGCAGGGAACTCAAACCGTCAGACGAGATTTCTGACTGGGTAGATCCCGTGATGCTGTGATATTTATTGTGCATGTACGCGTGCAGATATGTGTGCATTTATGCTTACATGTATGGATGTTCTTCATGTTTTAATATTGTTTTTTCAGATGAACAAGGCTAGCCAGCTGAGTTTTGTTTTGATAGCGGGTGATACATTTTTATACCTTTATTACATTTATTTATTTACATTTCATTTATCTAAGCCGGGTATCCACCACCGCCGAAAGTCAAAATCCCTGGCAAACTTCATATAAAAAAAACTGCGCCAGTAATTTTTATTTTACATTTTCCCACTCATATTCATATCGATAGTTGGCCTATCGATAGCGTGTATGGACTGTGAGAACAGCTGATACACAGCTCAGGAATTTATTGTTTACAATTATTTTGAGAGCGAAAAAAAAGTAGGGAAAAATTGTGAACATTTGTGGCGCCTCCGTGAGCGCTGTACTTCCTCCTTTTTTCAGCAATATATGCCGCAACCTACTCAATCACTTCATCGTCAGAGTCCATTATTTTCATTTTTTAATTTTAGTTTAACTTTCACAATTGGCACTGTTTACAAAAAACAGCTGATTTATCAGAGTGACCATGCACGTTTTAGGTGCATGGTCATACAGTTTTTAGTTATGTTCCACACACACATGGAATAACTAGCAAATTCCTGGCAGACATTTTCCATAGTGCTGAAGACAGACCTTTATGTATAAAAATGTTTTTAAATAATACTTGCGTAACTAACTTAAACTATTTATATAATATTATTCATTAAGTTATTTATTTATTAGTTAGTTATTAATAATTTAAACCTAAAAACTTAGCTTAAATATTGAAAATAATATATAATTATATATATGTATATATACATTCAAAATTGTATTATTAATTTTAAAGTCATGATTTGTTTACCTTTTTTAAATATCTCAAACAAAATTAAAGCAATCGATTTGAAAACAAGCCGAACAGTCGAGCGTGCGCGACAGTAGGATACCCTGTGCAGGTCTTAAAACAAAAGTATTTTGAGAAAACTAGCTTTAAAACTGCTCTTCTTATCAACCTCAAGTCTCTACCTTTAACATTGCTTATGTTTTGGTGACTTTTCTAATTTTAATAAAACGGAAATTGAAAAATTGAAAATAAACTTGATCTGCGTATGGTATTCAGAAACCTACATTCCAATTCCATTCTCTAGCTCTTATAGTTCCTGAGATCGACGCGTTCATACAGACGGACGGACACACAGACGGGCAGGTGTCAATCGACTTGGATATTGATACTGATCAAGAATATATATACTTTATATGGTCGGAGATGCCTCCTTCTGCCTGTTACATACATTAAAATTCATTATACTCTTTTTTAACAATTTTTAATGGGCACAGGGTATAAAAATATACTACTTCGGTATGAGATACCCTGTACCTTTTTGAACTTTATTGTCCACAGTACTATCTATCACTGTGGACGGCAGTCCACGCTAGTGACGAAAGCAGACCCCTTAAACGCACACGTAGTGAAGTTTGCTGTGCTGTAGGCCACTAGCTATATATACACGCAATATTAGATATAGAGATGGATGGACCGATCGCAATGAGTCATATAGCATTCGGGAGGTAATTCCTGGGGTTTTAATATGACATACTATTTTCTCCGATCAGTGAGATATTTTTCGAGATATATTTGTCAAACTCAACACGATTGAATGTGGATCATCGGATGGGTCATAAAGCCCCAATTTTTGGAAACGGTACTTCATTCACCCAAATCGGACTATCCACTCCAAAGATAATGGAATTTTAAAATATTGATGACGTCATCGAGCTGAGATGAAAATCTTGTTTGTTGGTTTGTTTGGACCAATCTTTAAGATATCGGAATGAATTTTTTTGAGTGTGTTATTTTCAAAAATCTAAGAATCTTTTGTTACAGAACTTTTTTGAAATACCGCTAGTATGGCAGAAAATAGCTAGATAAGTTAAAAATCAATTGACATTGACAATTGAATGGTCAAACCATTTAACAAATGCAAGATTTCTTTACATCATTCGAAAGGTTATCAACATAACATAAGTCTAAACTAGCTCTGTAAGATTATCACATGATGTAAATGTTTAATTTTGTTTTTTGGATTTGAAAAAAACTGAGACAAAATGTTTGCACTTTTGATTCTTTTTTTTTCTTAAGCGTGGATTGATTGCGCAAATCTTGACATATAACACTTATCGAGCAAAATGCTGGTTGGAAAAACATAGCATTTTTAGTTTGGGGCCATCAGAAAAATCGGTCGTAAAATCAGTTGTTAGATTGGAGCTGATGGGGCCTTTGCTGCCATAAGTGAATAAAATTAAATGTTTAGTGATGGCAATGTCAATTACGGATCGATTGATACCTCAATAATCCAAATCCGATAACTTAAATCAAATTTATTAATAATTCTAAAATTTTGTGAATAGTTATTGAAATTATGCAAATTTTGGTATACAGCTTATATATGAGATAATAGGTTTTTGCAAGATATAACATTTTAAATTATATTTACACAAATGTTCCTTAGTGTTAGATACATGCGGTTCTGTAATCAAAGTAGCAATTTAGCAAGCGCCTGGCGATAGGCTCGTTGGCTTAGTGGGGGAAGTGTTCGACTCAAACACAAGAGGTCGAAGGTTCGAGTTTCATAATCTTCTGTTGTGCGTTTTCGATTTTTTTATTTTTATAATATTTGTAGCGTTCTAATTTTAATTTGTTTCATTTTTAATTTAATTGGGATAGATTTTTGTAAAGATTTGAATATCAGTTGTTTAAATATTAAGTCTAATGCGCTCTACCCAAAATAAGATGAAAAATGTTATATTCTTTAAAATTTATGCAATTTATTAAAAACAACGCCTTTAAATTGTATCAATTTTTAATATATTACACCAAGTGAAATTTAATAAATTACAGACATTGAAGTTCTACAAATGTTGTACATATATAACCTTTTATCGGGGATAATACATACATACATGCTTGGTCACGAACTAATAGTTACACCACAGCCCACATTTTAAGAACCTGATTTAACAATTTACCATTACTGTGTATCAATTATTTTAAGTAATTTTATTATTATTATAAAACCCCTTCATACAAAGTAACACTGTCAAGAGCATATGGAATTCCAAAAACTTTTGGTATCCCCCAAAAAAAACCTCTACGCGAGCTAGAAGTCTAGTGACGAAAGCATATTCATGCCCCAAAAATAATGATATCAAGTTTTTGGCAAACAATGTTCTTCTTAATATATAAAATATTCTAATAAAAAAAATAGTTGGGCACTCCGCACATTGCGCTAAAAGGTCCACCATTTAAATAACTTTTTGCGCAGTGCCGAATGACAAACTATTTTTTAGACTCTTAACTTTAAAAAATTAAATAGGGTCTATTAAGTTTGTCAAAATGTGCGTAACAGGTCGAAGGAAGTCTGGCAGACCCCTTAAAGTAAATATATTCTTGATCAGCATCAACAGCCGAGTTTTGTCCGTCATGTCCAATGGACATTGTCCATCTGTTCGTCTGTCTGTATGATCGCCTAGATCTCATATACCATAAGAGCTAGAGCCACCAAATTTGGTATTTAGGTTCGTCAATGGGCTAAGCAGTACCAGTTTATGTTAAAATTTTGACACGTCCCTTTCCGCCTCCGTAAATCGAAATCTAAATTTTGGAAATCTCATAAAAATATTTAAGTTAGAGTCCTGAATTTTGGCACACAGGACGAGCATCAGGGTTTCAATATATCTTGAAAATTTTATCGCGATCAGATAATAAACTCGGAAGTTATTAAAAAAACTTGAAATCCCATATAATGGTCAATTTTAAAACTGGATCCTTGAATTTTGGCACACAGAACAAGCATCGGGGTCCTAATGTGAAAATTTCATCGCGATCGGATAATAAAATCGAAAGTTATTCAAAACTCAATATTACTCAGTGTCGGGCCAAAGGAAGAAGAAGAGCACATTGACAACGCGCTATGGTGTACTATTAGTGTTAATCTTATTTCCTTTTTGAAGAATAAGTAAAGGGTCTCTCATAGTCGACTTCGACTGTAGCCCTTCCGACTGGTTTTATATTAGAAAAGTTTAGAAATAAATATTGTTCAATCCAAAATTTGATATCAGTAATTTTGGGGCGTGAATATGCTTTCGTCACTAGACTTCTACCCCGTGACGCGGCTTTTTTTGGTGTCAAACATACCATGAATTTAGGTTGTTAATTAAACAAATTTTAGGAGTTGTGTCGTTCATGGAATTAGCAGATGCTAGGAACCCTCGATAAAAACCGTTTATCGTTTGTAGGATTTTATTCTGTAGAATTAAATAACAATATCATTACAACTATACTTACTTAGCGCATACCGCAGTGACTCCTCCTAATGTCGCGCTTTCTTGACTTAGACGCTTAAATTATACCAATTCATTTGTTTATATACTAGTAAGTGTGACCCTTTCGTCCAACACCAAAAATACTAAACTATCGAGAACTTATAACATTGCTCACACATTAAATATCGAATATCGTCCCCCGACACTAGTTTCATGCATAGTCGAAGTGCTTTGGGCAGATCTTCAGGTCCTTTCATATCTAAGAGTTTGGAGAGGTCACCGTTTAGACCCCTGAGAAATGTATTCAACGCTTTGACCCTATAGCACTTTTTAAGCAAGTCCATCTATTCTCGACTTATTTCCATGAACGTACAAAATAAGAGAAAGATGAAAAAAAAATTTCTGGCAAAATTCGGATATCGTTTGGTTCTCTTATATTAATGACGTTATTTGATACTTTAAGGTACCATAGTATTTCGGTGTCCCAATCAAGGGCTCATAAACGTTCAGTACTCGCTCTACACTTCTATTCCACGAACTGAATTCTCCAGACTGACCAAAACTCCCTCAAACATTTTAATATGTCAGGGATTTTGTCAAAGCCTCCTAGGTTAACCGGGCTTATGTTAATTTCTTCGTTCATTAATATTGAAGCTACCTAGGGTACGTTTCCAAGTTTAGCATCTAGCAGACCCTGTACTTCGATTTGTATTTGGTTTTGTAATTCCATCATACTCATCTGAGCAGGTGGGCCTAAATCATTTTTGTTGGGTATTGCAAAGAGAGTTTGTCGTTGAGTTCAACTTATTTATGAGCAGATATGTAGGAATCTAGACGAGTGAGACCACAGAAATATTATGAGCAATATCAATATTTGATATTCTTTATGTGCATCTAATTAAGTAATTTTTAAAAAAATTGTTGTCTTTTATTTTGCTTTGTTTCTTAATATTTTTGCTATTTACTTTTTCTACATGTACTTATGCCACTTGTAATAACTTTCAACTACTTACATTATAATCCAAATCATAACCGTATCTAGTTGGGGGGTATTTTCCGGTTTGCTCTGCTGCTAAGCTACCTCTCTCCAACACCGCCGAATACGGTGCCTCCTTGCAGCCACTTAAGGTGATGATCCTGCAATAGCTTTGGTTACTTTTGAATAGCTTGCCTGCAGTTCTTATATTGTCAGCCATTTGGGGTGTTTTTATGAAAATCCAGCAGCCAATTGAGGTGCTCTTTGGATGTTACTGCTCTCACGAGGGCAAATTTCCTAAACGCGACCGAAGGACAAAGGACTATTTTTTTTCGTCGAGTTCTTAAGTTGGGCGCAAAATAATGGCCTATTTTATTAAAAAAATACTTATTTTCAATAGTCAAATTATATCTAATTAATTCGATTTGCCTCAACTTGCCAACTGTCGTTGTAGCAGAGTTTATGCTGGCATCGATTCCCACGAGAAGTGACGCAGACGTACTTGACTTCTGCATGAATGCATCCAAAACGGCAAGTGAATCACTTATACTAGAAGTGGGCATACTTTTTTTTCTGCACAGTATAATTGGGTGTGAGTGAATAGGGTAATATTGCCTGTATTGACAGACAGTGTATTCTCTCACTCCATAGTTGCACAGCTGTTGATGAGTGCAGCAAAATTGGTGTGCAGTCAACGCACTGTACAGTGTTTTGGTGGGCAGTTGACTTACTGTACAGTGAGTGAAACTTCATGACATACGCGAGAATAAGATAAACAAAACATTGGTTTATATTTTCCTATAAAAATGTATTTATTATAAAATAAAGAGTTTAACAATTATTAATATTTTAATTAAAAGAAATTAAAAAAATTATTTTATGTTATAAAAGATTCTATATTTAAGTTATTAATATTCGAATGGAGGAACATTATTTTGTTTACCGTGTCTTCAGTGGTAGCAATTTTGGAGCGTTTTTCGCTTATGAAATGTTTAGCAACAGAAAACACCCTTTCCGATGCTGCACTGCTCGCCGGAGCTGCCAGTATCTTGCAACTAATTTGATATAGTAGCGGAAAACGGTCTTTATTAATTGACCACCACTGCAGAACATCAAAATCTGCACTATAAGGTTTATTTATGTTTTTATATGTTTGAATTTCATCTTGTATATATGAGAAAATATTTGTGCTTTGAATGGGTTGGGAATAATCTGCAAAAATGTTATCTATGTCTTGTGTGGGCCTAATTAATTTTTCATTATCATAATTTTGGCTATTTATTTGAATATTCACCATCATTTTTTCAATGTCATTGGCGGTTTTTTCCTTTTCTAATTCTGTGAATTTTGTTAATTTATTTGTGGGTGGAACCAAAAATAGGGCAATATTGTGATACTTTTTTAAATTGTCTATAACTATTGAATCTAAATATTGTAAAAGTGAAAGTTTGCATTTTTGTATAATGTCTATGTCACTGTCTTGTGGAGTGGCTATTTTTTTAAAGTTACTTATGTGTGGAATAGTCAAATGTAAAGTTGGATAATTGCTACCCTCATGATTTTTGAAGCAAGCTTCAAAAGGAGCAAGAAGGTTTACCATTTCCCTTATATTACTTAATTGGATGTCCTGAATTCTACAGATCTTTTTTTCAACCAAAATCTGCGAAATTTGCATCCAGTTCAGCTCAAATGACTTAAAAAGGTTGAATATCGTATTCCAACGAGTTGGACAGTAGCTTGTTAAACTCGAGTTTTGTCCAGATTTTTTAAAATACTTAACAAGCCTGCTGCAACGATTAACCAGATCCATCAATTCTGGTACCTCATTCACAACTTTGCCAATCACATTGTGGACCAAGTGATTAGCACAGTGTAATGTGCTCAGTCCGTTGAATGCGACTTTCATATTTGCTCCTCGGTCAGTAACAATGATTGGATCGTCCATCAGCAAATCACATCCAAAGTCCCGTAAAATTCGAATAATTTTGTTTTTGATTTCACTGCTAGCAGGCGGTTTTTAAGGGTGCCTTCTTTGACGTAATGCATAGTCAGTGATATGTAGGATTCTTTAAAGAAGTCGTCCGTCCAGATATCCGAAGTTATGCTATATCCAAATTTTTTCTGTTTTTGAATCTCGATTTTTAATTCATTGTAGTGAAAATCGTAAAGCGCACCGATGTTTCGCGATATAGTCGTGGGATGCGGCAGTACCGACTCAATATTTACCATTCTTTATTGTCCACTCCGTTGCTAATTTGGTGCATTTCTTTTTAGTTTCAAAGTCTACATCAACGGTAGGAAGACTGCGCCTTCGGCTATTGGCCATTATGTAGCACTTGTGTTTCACTAAATTGGATGTGCTTTTGTCGAATTTATAAATGTTTTTACATGTGTTGCACACTACTGCATCAGTCGTCTCTATGCCATTTTCATAAACAAGTCGAGAAAAGGTCTCCCACACTTTGCTCCGACCACGTAAAGGACTAGGCTTAAGCTCACCAGCTAATAATTTTGATTTTATTATCGCAGCGTACTCTTTAAAACGCGACTCATTTGATGTGTCCAACGTTGAAGTCTCATTTTGATGTGTCCAACGTTGAAGTCTAATTTGATGTGTCCAACGTTGAAGTCTGATTTCCAAAAAATTTGGTTTTAATGTACTTATATACAAATGAACATTCAAATACATACATATATTCGAAAATCACTGTTTTTGCTTGGGGCTCGGGCACTTTATTACCACAAATATACAAAAGACAATCACAAACATATAAAACAACACATATTCTAAGTTCCAATACAGATTTATTGTAACAAAAACTTACATTTTCTTGTGCGTTCATTGCACGAGCGTCGTTTTCCTTGCTATCCATTTTTATTATGCACGTGTTGAAAAAGAATGCACTCATTTGCACAGTTGTACAATAGCACACACAAGCTGTACAGCGTGTTGAAAAAGGACAAATGTAGTACTCACTCACGAAGAGTACAACCATATACTGTTCTCACTCTAAGTGAGAACAATAAAAATTTTGTGCTGTCCTCTCCTGGCCTATAGAATATACTGTACAGCAAAGAATGAGTGCAGTATTTTGAAGGGCACTACACAACTGTGCAGATCTGTCAAGCTAGAAATGAGTACATTCATGCAGAAGTCTAGTGTCCAACCCTGATAAATTCACAACGTATTTCCTTGGAAAAACGTTATCTCGATTTGTATTTTTTTAGACCCTTTACTTTAAAAAAGTAAAACGGGTCTATTAAGTTTGTCAAAAAAAAAATGTGCGTAACAGGTCGAAGGAAGTCCGGCAGACCCCATAAAGTATATATATTCTTGATCAGCATCACCAGCCGAGTCGATATAGCCATGTCCGTCTGTCCGTCTGTCTGTATGAACACCTAGATCTCAGAGACTATAAGAGCTAGAGTCACCATATTTGGTATGGTGGTTCGTCTTTGGCATAAGCAGATCAAGTTTATCTTAAAATTTTGACACGCCCCCTTCCGCCTCCGTAAATCGAGAACAAAATTTTTGAAAGCCCATTAAACGAAAAATATTAAAGCTAGAGTCCTGAATTTTGGCACACAGGACGGGTATCAGGGTCGGATAGTAATTTAGGAAGGTATTCAAAAAAAACTTTAAATCCCATATAATGGTCAATTTTAGGAAGATATTCAAAAAAAACTTAAAATCCCATATAATGGTCAATTTTAAAACTGGAGCCTTGAATTTTGGCACACAGGACAAGCATCAGGGTCCTAATGTATCCTAAAAATGTCATCACGATCGGACAATAAACACCGGAGATTTGAAGTAAACACATTATCGAATGTTCAATAGCAGGAAATGTGCAGGCAGCAACTTAAGGCATTGAATTATTAAATACACTTCTGTAGAAAACTAGTAATTGGCAAACTAGTGTGTATGGCCCCATTGGTGCAGTGGTTAGAATGTCGCATTCTTGCGGTGGGATCTAGGGTTCGAATCCTGCCAGTGACACATTTTTTTCTGTTTTTAAAAATTGTTGAATAATTGACAATGGCTTCATTGGCGCAATGGTCTGGAGTTCGAGACCTACAAGAGGCACACTTTTTTCTGTTTTTCTTATTTTATTTTAAATTTATAATTACAGTAATAAAATAAAATAAAACAATATTTTATTTTTATAAACAAATTCTACCATAAATGCCAATGTATTATATTTAATAAAGTATGTATGCATTACATACATGTATATTAACATAACATTTGTATGTTAAGATTAACATTTGTATGTTAACGATTCATGTGTAACATAAACGATTATCGGAAGCTAATCTGAGCAGCGTCAAATTTAATTAGGTTTATATATAAGTCTCTAAGTTTGTTACTGTTATTTCATTTTTGAAGAATAAGTAAAGGGTCTCTCATAGTCGATTTCGACTGTAGCATAAATAAATTGGTCACGATACTTGAATATCGATACACTGCAATGCGATAACTCCCAATTTTGCTTTTTAGACCCTTTACTTTAAAAAAGTAAATAGGGTCTATTAACTTTGTCAAAATGTGCGTAACAGGTCGGCAGACCCCATAAAGTATATATATTCTTGATCAGCATCACCAGCCGAGTCGATATAGTCATGTCCGTCTGTCCGTCTGTCCTGCTGTCCGTCTGTCGTGATGTATGAACGCCTAGATCTCAGAGACTATAAGAGCTAGGGTCACCAAATTTAGTGCCAATACTCCTGTGACCCCCGAAAAGGTCAAGTTTGTTTTAGAATTTTGCCACGCCCCCTCCCGCCTCCAAAAATCGGAAAACCCCTAATAACTCGAGTAATTTAAAAGATACAAGTTCGGCATACATAAAATTTACTTTCCTTTCGATGCGTACTAAAAATTTCATCAAAATCGGACAATAAACACCGGAGATTCGAAGCAAACAAATTATCGAATGTACAATGGCAGGAAATGTGCAGGAAATGTGCAGATATGTTAAGATTAACATTTGTATGTTAAGATTAACATTTGTATGCTAAGATTAACATTTGTATGTTAAGATTAACATTTGTATGTTAAGATTAACATTTGTATGTTAATAATTCAAGTGTAACATAAGAGATTATATTTAATTAATCGGAAGCTAATCTGAGCAGCGTCAAATATATTTAGGTTTATATATAAGTCTGTAAGTTTGTAACTGTTATTGAACTATAATTTTGTACTTTGAAATAACAATTTACTAGCTTTTTTCTGACTGTTAACTTTTCTTGTGTATTATTACTTTTACTTATTTAACGCATATTTTAAGACAAATTTGATTTAAATTAATTAAGTTATATTTATATTTATGCCAATATCTCAACAAATATTAATGATAAGGAAAAAGTTTGACAGATCTGTGAACAAAAATTGACTAGAAAACAATTTGAGTTTTCTAGATAATGCCCAAAAATGGTAAATAATAGATTAAACAAATTGTTAATAAATTTGTATTTTTCTGAGGTTAGGAAATTGTAAATTATTTTTCTCAAATAATACGCAAAACTGCACCTCTATTTTTGCATATATATTAAAGTGGATATTCTGTAGAATTTTTTTCAAAAAAAAAAAATAATTTTTTTATATTTAAGCTTTACAAAATCAAATTTTCAAAAATATAAAACTTTAATATTTGAATTCAAAATTTGTTTATACATCAGAGATATTGATGGCATACCTTTTTTGATAAACTTTTTGATAAACCTATAATATTTTACGATATATTTCATTAAACATGAAGAAAAAGTTGAGTTTAAATTTTCTTAGAAAAATGGGAAACAAAGCGTATCTTTAAAACGTAAAACAAATTTATGTATTTTAAGCCGGCATCAAAAGTTTTTGCGATATCTGAATTTTGTTTTTAACATTATTTCACAAATACGGCCTCTCTTATCCCACTGTACATTGCGCCAATGAAGCCATAGCCGATCATTTGGGAACTACCAGTTTTCTACAGAACTGCAATTAATAATAATATTGTTTCAATGCCTCAAGTTGCTGCCCCCAACCTTTGTATATTCGAAAATTTGTTTGCTTCAAATCTCCGGTGTTTATTGTCAGATTGCGATGACTTATTATTTATAGGTCTATTATTATTATTTTAATAATAATAAATTTCAACCAGTCGGCGAGGCTACAGTCGAAGTCGACTATGAGAGACCCTTTACTTATTCTTCAAAATGGAATTAAGAGTAACACTAATGGTACCCCATAGCGCGTTGTAACGTCAATATGCTCTTCTTCTTCCTTTGGCCCGACACTGAGTAATATTGAGTTTTGAATAACTTTCGATTTTATTATCCGATCGCGATGAAATTTTCACATTAGGACCCCGATGCTTGTTCTGTGTGCCAAAATTCAAGGATCCAGTTTTAAAATTGAGCATTATATGAGATTTACAGTTTTTTTTTTAATAACTTCCGAGTTTATTATCCGATCGCGATAAAATTTTCAGGATACATTGGGACTCTGATGCTTACTAGCTTTAATAGTGTTCGTTTTATGGGTTTTCAAAAATTTACTTTTTTATTTACGGAGGCGGAGGGGGCGTGTCACCATTTTACCAAAAAGGTACGGCATTTGTGTACTGAAAAAACCTTTCTGCGCAGTGCGGAATGCTAAACTATTTTTATAGCCTGTGCCCATTAAAAATGGGCAAAAAAGGCTATAATGAATTTGTGTGAATGTATGTAACAGGGAGAAGGAAGCATCTCCGACCATATAAAGTATATATATTCTTAATCAGTATCAATAGCCGAGTCGATTGACACCTGTCCGTCTGTCTGTCCGTCTGTCCGTCTGTCCGTCTGTCCGTCTGTCTGTCCGTCTGTATGAACGCGTGGATCTCAGCAACTATAAGAGCTAGAGACTTCAAATTTGGAATGTAGGTTCCTGAATACCATACGCAGATCAAGTTTATTTTCAATTTTCGATATCATGTCCCGTTGGTTTTAAAATTGAAAAAATCACCATAACATACGCAATGTTAAAGATAGAGACTTGAGATTTGGCACACATGATAAAAAGCTTGAGCTTAATGTGTCCTGAAAATTTCATCGCGATGCCACGCCCCCTTCGCCCATAACTCGAAAAAGATGATAACACGAGCAGTTTAATAGCTAGAGACTTGAGATTTGGCACACATGGCAAGTATCCTACTCTTAATGTGTGCTACAAATTTCAGTACGATCGGATATTGAACTCAAAAGTTATTCAAGAATCAAATTTATGCAGATGCGTCGCAGCGCAGTAGCAGCGCAGTCGCTGCGCCGCCCGACGATATAATGAACGAAAAGACGCGTTTGTTCATGTATGTTTGATTTGCCTTTCGTCTGCTGTGGCTCTAAACATAAACAATCAACAGCCGCAGTCCAATGTTGCCAGACTATCGCAAGCTAAATACTCTCGATGCAAGCAAAATCGACTTCAAGCGATATATTTAAATCTCATTATAATGAAAATACTTTTCTTTGAAGACCTGCACAGGCTATCCTACTGTCGCGCTCGCTCGACTGATCGGCTTGTTTTATATTATTTTATATTAGAATAGTTTATATATTAAAATGAATATTGTTCGTCACAAAATTTGATATCAGTTATTTTGGGGCGTGAATATGCTTTCGGCACTACCTCGTGTAGAGGTTTTTTTTTGGGGTTTAATTTACAACTATATAATGAATTAATGTTTTGGATAAAGTTGAACAAATTAATACGATTTTTTTTTGAGTTATCGAAATATTCGTAGTTTTTATCTATTGACACTGATTGTTTTCTAATATGAGTGACAGTGATAGTCAGTCTGATTTAATTCTATGCATTTTTAGCCTGATGAATTTTTTCTTGAATTTCTAATCAGTGTCGGCCATTCACTGGGTGCCCGGTTTCTGATAAAAGATTCTATAGTGCTGTGTATTGAATCTACCGGTATTATAGTGTGTCCAGGCAGTAAATAGGTAATCTTATAATTTTTCAGAATATTAGAAGAATTTAAAAAATATGCTATCATTTCTAGGACAGCCTAGTTTTGGTTTTGGCCTGCGCAACTATCGGGATTAAGGCTCAGATCTTCGGTTTTTTTCTCACTAACTAGAATAAGAAGATGCTTCAAGAGAAGCATCTTCGTTAATATAAATTATTTTTCGCAAATCGTGCATTTGTCCTTTTTTGACAAATTAAACCCAATTGAAAACTCTGTATTAAAAAGTTTTCGAAATATTCGGCAAGCCACAGTGAAATCATTTATCTTCTAAATAGCATGGATAATTAAACGCGAACAGAAAAATGCACAGTTACATACGAACAAATTTAAACTTGATTTTTATCGGAACTATAGCGTAATCAGTTAAATTATTTTGCAGGATTGTAAGACATACGTTTTCTAGCAATTTGGCAGTAAATTCTCAATTTCGATAAAAGTGACATACGATACTTTCGCGGAAATGCGTCGATTAATACTTTATGGGGTCTGCCGGGCTTAATTTTACCTGTTACTTTTAACAATCTTAGGGCCGATTTCTCATCTTGCCTATTGTCTTAAAGTGTAGATAAATCTGCCGATAAGAGAAATTTGATTTTTTGTCATAAATTTAGTCCCAGTCCCTCTATAACTTACAGGGAAGATCATCCTCTCTGTAAGTTCTTAACGTTAGCCTACTCTGTTTTAGTTTTTTGTATTGTCCACTCGCTAAATATGGCAACGCCGTAAAAAAAAAATGTTCAAATGTCAAATAAAAAAATTATTGTGTTTTATGTTTGTAAAGTTTCATAATGAATACTCGGTCGTTTTATATTCAGTCCTTGATGGAGATAACTGATGAGGCAGAAGTTCTATGTAACATCCCAAGAGTCACCGCATTATTAATAAATTAAACCAATGTATTTACTTTAGCTGTTTCATTTTTATTTTATTTCTAACCAAATTTGAACCTCGCATTCTTCTCTCTCCATCTTCACTCTATCCTCGAGCATTTCCATCTCGTTCTTTTTTTGAGCGCGCGGGTTTTCTCCCCTCAAAAATTAATGTTGGAGAACAACGAGGCTTAGCTTACTCTCCGCCAGACTCCACTTACAAGGAGCTTCTTTCTCTGTCACTAACTTTGCTGCCTTCGGCTTGCGCAACTGGCCCGGCGTCCATGTCGATCAGTCGCCACTTTCAACAACATCTACCGAGTCACGTTCCTCATATTATGTCGTTTTCGGACCAAGAAAAATTTAAGCAATTAAAATAAATTTGAAATGTCAAGCATCCTACAATTATGGTAAAGTAACATTTTCATAAAGTAGGCTGTATCAGTAAGATGAGAAATCGGGCCTTAGTATACACTGGGTATAAAACAATGCTGGTGCATTTATTTATAAAAATCGATATATATGTGCTATAAATTTTTTATGAGCTGTCAAAAGACGTATGCTGATTTAATAAAAATTATCATAGTAGACTGACTTGTATAAAAAGGTATCATGTAATTTAGCAGATACTAGTTACTGATCCAGCACAATTAAAGGAGCGATTACTAACTGAAATTACCCGTTTGATGCCCCAGTGGGAGCTTTATGTATTAAAGTAAATTTATTCACAAGCTCATATTCTTGTTGTCATTTAATTCTTGACCATGAAGATCAGATTCTATACAATCTTATACAATGTAAACAAAAGTTGATAATCAATATTAATTTTTTTACCTTCGTTACATATTTGCAGACGTGTTTCCTCGGAGGAGTTGCGGGTGCCGTTGCCCTCAATAAATATACCCAGGTTTCTGCCCACAAATGATCTTCAGGGGCCGTGCTATGCGGGTATATGTTTACCCAAAAATTCACTTGATTTGTTTCCAACGCGTAATTTGAGCCGTACATATGTCTCATGTGATATAATTGACCAGGATCTAACGGGATTTAATCTTTTTAATATACGCCCGAAATTCTCAAAGTTTCCTAACGATACTATCAACAATGAGGTTGGTGACGAGTCTTCGGAAATATCCTCAATATCCGATGTACCGTCATCGTCTTCTCGTAAGCCCCCTAAATGGCAGGAGGGTGTCAAGCACTCCCGTAGTCAGTGCCTTTATTGTACGCGTCGACTTCAGGCACAAACGCAGGTTCAGGACATCAACACTAATGAACTTGGCGGCACATTGACTCCTTGTGATCTTTATAGCAGCAAAGTGGAGGCGCTTGTGGCTGCTGGCATGCGGGCCAGTCCGACACTAGCATGTAAGAGGTCCGGCAAGGTAAGCGGTGGTACAACACAGCTAGAGAACGTAAACTTTCACTCAACGGAGAGCATACTAAGCGAGGAATGTCTGCCTGATAAGCTCACTGCTTCCATATTATACAATGTGCAGCGCTTATCTAATCCGGTCAGCGCAAAGCAGTCAAAGTTGGCATTGCTAGAATTTAAACAGAAGCATCCTTACGCGTTTCAGGACATTTGCTTGTATTTCGAGTCATGCAGGACGCTTGGATGCAGTAGCTATCGTATGAGTGCGCGCCGCTTTTTACAGGAGCTCTTTCTCGATCTTAACTTTGATAGATTTTACGTGGAGCCTCAACTAATTATTAGTTCTCGCAAGCAATTTGCCGCTGATCAACTAGAATCAATACTTACCTTCGTTTGCTCATCTCTACATCCATCATCAATATTATCAGTATCAACAGGATCAATGACAACATCAACAATACCAGCACAATGCACTACGATGCTGCCTCATAAGACACAACTGAAGCCGAAATCGTCGGCTCAACTTGCAAGCCTGTATGAGACCAGCTGGGAAAATCTACTTATGGATCAATCACCGCGAGTGAGCAAGACGCCAGATAAAGTTTACGTAGCATTCAAAGTTGGCAAGGTGGTGCATAATGACGTTGATATTGATGATGAGGCCGAAGACGCTTTGAGCAATGATAATGCTGGCGAAGATGTTTGCGATGGGAGCGGTGCTGGCACGCTGGCCGTCGACAACAGCAATCGGAGCAGCATTTGTGCCATCAGTCAACATCAGCCGCTGCTATCGTCAAATGCTCAAGTGCCAACAGCCAACGCAGCCTATTCCAATCCGGAGAATGATAATCGTCAATACACACGCGGACGTTTTTATACATTGGAACTAGATTTGAGTTGTACAAAGAATAAGTTTCCCATCACTGATCGCAATCGAACGAGCACAGCGCTGAAAATGGATAAAGAGTTTATGCTTACGGAACAAATAATCGAGAGTACGAACGTGTCACCTATATTGCCTGTTACTGAAACCGGGGACGGACTACGGTACTTTAATATAACAAAAAGTTTAGCAGCATCTATGGCAAAGCCAGTTGGTAGTCTTTACTGCGAAAAGCGTCTTCAAAGTTCCAAATCAGAGGCAGTGCTTGCTGATGACAGCGTCAACGGCAATGGCGACAACACCTAAGCAAACAACTTTATTAACTAATGTGATAGTATAGATAGTATATCAACAGTCAACAATAAATGAATCACCACTGTAACTGTCGCATAAGACTCAATTTAATTTGATACCAACTTCGAAGATCTATTTATAGAGTGATAAAAGAGTGTTGATTTTACCAATATTGTCAGAGAAAGTGTAAGCATCGTGATGGGACTTAGCGTTTTCACTATTACATTTGTCTACTGCTTGATCGCTTTTGCTGAGAAATTTATGTAACTTATTGATTTAATATACGTACATTCATTTAAAAAGGAAAGCATGCAATTATGTGTAAGTAAAGTTAGAATTACAAAATATATAATTAAATAATTTTTATTTTATTAAATATATAATTCTATATATTTATACTCGTGTCTCGTTTATTATTACGAATACGATTATTGATATTATTTTTCTTAAATTAATTTTATTAATGTAAAGCGAAAGGCATCATCCAAAAAATATTGCATAATCTGAAACCTGAAGGGAAACAACAAGAACCACTGCAATTAATTTGTTCATCTGCAATAAAACTAGATTGTAAGACCCCTAAACTGCCTTTAATAAAAGAGCCTCCAAGATTTAATAAATATATTAAGCTGGACAGTCGAGCACCCGACTACAACAGGCGCCGCAAGAAGGCAATGCAATGCCGTCTAGGTTAATTAGAAGTAAAAAAAAAACCGGCCAGACGGGGCACGTGAGTTAACCCCCGTTGTATAATGCAGGAGACCAGGGGACGTCCAGGGGATTTCCAACGATGCTAGTCGTGTAACGATGTGGTGTTTGTATGTTGAAAAATTTGTATATGCTTAAGTTCAATGAATAAAGTACTTCTGTTCGCATTCGGTCTTGGATCTCGACTGATTTATTCAAAGGGTCTGAGTCTTAATGTAAGCTATGGTTAGTTCTTGTATATGGATGCAGAATGTAAGTACATAAGGGGACCTAAGTATAAGTAGTTAAGTGGAAGTATGTTTACGCTAACATGAATGTGGTCGTTGGCCTAGCTCTGTCAGCAACTCGTGTCGGGTTCGGCCGTTCCAATGAAGCGGTCCGGACGTTGCAACATTGTTGCAGACTTGCTGCAACAGCAACGGCTGGTCAATGATCGAAAGGCACTTAAGGCCAAATGGATCGTGGGGGCTTCGTTGGAGGGGTGAAGAAAGGGCTCGAGCTGATAACTCCTCCGTCCCCAAAGCGAACTACGGCCATAAGGATGAAATGGCCGGAGCGGAGACCGTAACAGATGGTGGTACAAAACGGTACAATATAGTACTTGATTTTCTGTATTTCCAGAGTGCTAGTATCAAGATCAGGGCACTGCTTCCGTATTTTTAACATCACATGAACTTATTTTATCTTGAAGTAGGTTTCTAAGGCATTTTTCGTTGAAGTCATTATGGTAGGGATCGTAACCATACTAAATATTATCTATATTGAGGCATTTTGTCGATATACATTTAATATTGTTTTTGTTATAAGCGATAAACTTAGGGGTAATTACAAAGAGTATTATGTTGATGGGTAAAGGGACAATTCTTTCAAATTTGTACAATTGGTTTTCGAAAATAGGGATTTGTATTTCAAATATGATATTATCGTTTTGTATGTTTGTTTCTAGTTTGAGCAAGTTGTAAATATGTTCATCGGATTTTATTATAATTTTTTGCTTTGTAAATATTTCTATAATATTATGTATTTAATTTTTATTTAGTATAAACTTAGGTAGAATATTTAGTTTGGCTAATAACATGCTTTCTGTCAAATTGTTTTTATGGTTACTTAATATGTCTATATTAAAACTTATTCTATTTATTTAAAAAATTTGAAATCAAAATATTTGAAAAAGTTTAAGAAGTCGGGTTTAAGTTTTGACTGGTCTAAATATTCTGTGACCAAGTCGAACTTCGCTCTACTGATCTCTAGTTGCTCTAGAACTATCAAGCTGGCTTTGTAAGGGGTCGGTCTACCACGACCAATTTGCTTGAATTTTCCACATGGGTAATGGAGGCATTTCAAAAGAAAAGGCAAACTGATGTTATTTATACTGACTTCAGTAAAGCCTTTGACTCTGTGAACCACAACCAATTAGTTCACAAATTTGGATGTATAGGTTTCACTCTCGCCTTTTTGAGTTGGATATCCACCTACTTAAAAGGTAGAACCCAAAAAGTGCTCCTTAGGTGTACTGTTTTTAGTTCGGTTCACGTTACTTCTGGGGTACCTCAAGGTAGTTACTTGGGACCTTTATTTTTTACCCTTTTCATTAACGACCTTTCCTCCATCCTATCTCGTTCTTACATTCTTTTGTATGCAGATGATGTTTAGCTTTTTTTCTCATACACTGATCCCCTACTTCATTATCGTCTACAAGACGATTTGAACGCTATGCAATTATGGTGTTCGCCCAATAAATTGTATCTTAATTGTCCTTAGTGTATGCGCATGACATTTAACCGCACTAGGGTCCATTTATTCAGATATACGATTGACAAGACGCCATTGCATCGTATTTCTACTTTGAAAGACCTTGGAGTTTTATTTGATTTCAAATTCAACTTTAATTTGCACATCTCCACTATACTTAATGAGGCCAGGTGAGTACTTGGTTTTATGAAACGCTGGTCGAAGAAGATCAACGACCCTTTCATCACTAAAATCTTTTATGTCTCTTTAGTCAGTCCTATCCTGGAATAGCCCTTCCAACAGGCACTACTGATTATGCTTTGCACAGTTTATTTCGTGTTTTGTGTTCAGATTATAATAACGTTTACCACGTTTTCTCTGCAGAACTGTCTCTCACCACTATAAAGCGCACCTTTTCCCCCTTTCTTTCAAGAAATCCTTGATTTTTTCAATAATAATACTTAAATATAACATATAACTTCACTCATTAATTTTGTACTATTATTTTTTTGATTATAATACTAACTCGTATAGTTACTAATACTAATAGCATACTAACAATATAGGTATACTCACATTGAACAAACACTAATTCCTATACTTACAAAACTATTAATTGTACTAATACTTCTTGATCTGATTGCGTTTTTCTGAGGTTCTCCCCAATTCTTGCAACAAATGTTGGATCTGTGGATATATATATATATATATATTTTGTGCTGGAGTGTATAGCGTTGTTATAGGCAACAATAGTTTCGGACAGGGTATCTTCATGGGTATGTTTTTGTTTGGTTTTTTTTTTAAGTCAATCAGTATTCTGTATATTTCTTTATATTTCTAGTCTCGATGACTGGTGAAAGGATGTGCATTGACATTGTATCTTGTATTGGTTACAAAAATCTTTAAATATGTTAGCTGAAAATGCTGCCCCTTGTTCGTATATTAGTTTTCCGGGAATGCCAATGAGGCTGATAAAATGTTTTAGGGAATTTAGGACACTAATGCAGTTTCTATTTGCTATAGGGTATGCACATGCAATTTTGAGAATTTGTCAATAATCGTAAGGTTCTAGTTGTTGTTGATTGTGTAAATATCCATATGGATTATCTCCATTTGGTCAGTTTTTGTGGTTGTCTGTCTTTATTTTAGTGTGAGGCAGATATTGCAATTTTTTAGGATTTCCGTTATTTTGGCTTTCATGTATGTGAAATATATTGTTCTCTTGAGGTGTATCCAGTCGGAAAGGCTACAGTCGAAATCGACTTTGAGAGCCTTTACTTATTCTTAAAAAATGAGATGACAGTAACAAACTTAGAGACTTATAATAAACCTAAATAAATTTGACGCTGCTCAGATTAGCTTCCAATTAATTAAATATAATCGTTTATGTTACACATGAATCATTAACATACAAATGTTAATCTTAACATATAAATGTTATGTTAATATACATGTATGTAATGTAATACATTGGCATTTATGGTAGAATTTGTTTATAAAAATAAAATTGTTTTATTAAATTTAATTACTGCATTGATAAATTTAAAAAGAATAAAAACAGAAAAAAATCGTGCCTCTGGTAGGATTCGATCTTCAGACCACAACGCAAGAGTACGACACTCTAACCATTTCGCGAAAGAAGCCATTGTCGATTATTTAACAATTTTTTAAAATTTCCATTCGCAACTATTCGAAAATTGGTTAGCTTCAAATCTCCGGTGTTTATTATCCTATATATATATCGACTCGGCTGTTGATGCTGATACTTTATGGGGTCTGCCGGACTTCCTTCGAGCTGTTACGCATATTTTGACAAACTTAATAGACCCTTTTTACTTTTTTAAAGTAAAGGGTCTATAAAGGTTTCCTCTATTCCGCGTTGGTGGTTGTTTGTGTGGTAGTCTTCGATTTTTTTTCTTTTCTGTTGAGTTGGTTACATCACATTGTGCTCCTGAAGATTTTAAATGTGTATTTATCGATAAAGGATTGTGAATATATACTCTGTATTATTCTTAAAATATCGTCGGAGGTGTAAGTGACTCATGTTCTGTTGGGTTTCAGTGTTGTTTTTAGTATGTTAAGTATGTTATCTCTGTCAAAGTGTGGTTCTGTTATTGTACGTCTTAGTTTATTTTTAAACGGGGCGGTTACATTGCAAGTAGCAGGCGAGCCTATTATCAGTACAATTTGTATATTGAATTCATTCAGGGGTCTATCTATAGTAAGAATGTCGTTTATTGGGTTATTCATTTCGGTATTGTTACGGATTGTGTCTGATCGGGAAAATCCTGATCAGTAGAACTTGCCGGTGGGCAAGTAGCAAGGGTTCGATGTGGATGGCAGCAAATCGACGTCAAAGAACAAGAAACCACTGCACAGCTCGAATTCAAAATTATTTGTGTTCTTTATTCTCCTTTCATCTCCGCGCTTAGCCCAAAATTCAATGTTTGGAGCTGAAGAGCGAGAGAGTTCTCTTATTAAACTATTTGCTACTACGATTATACATCGGCCGTGTTGAACGCACGTAGGGCTTAAATCATCCAATTGGCAAGGGTGCTAATCGATGAATCGCTGTTTTAAAAATTCCCGTCTTTGTCCTTACGGTTGTCATCCGCGCTTCTTGTTGTCTCCTCCACTACTCCCAACATCCATTGTTGAGGGGGAGCGTTGTCTTCGTGAACCACGACTACGGCGCCGACCTGTCGCTTGGACTGTTGCGTTGAACACTTCTGACGCTGCTGCGGGCTCAGTAGGTAGTCCTTCAACCAATCGACCCAAAATCGCGCCTTGATGCTTGAGATCATCTGCCATCGTTGCAAGTAGCTCAGCTTGCTGTCTGGGACCGAACCGCGTCAAGATGGCAGCGCTACGAGCGTTGTCCCGACGAGCAGATGCGCTGGAGTAATTGCCTTGCCGTCGTTCGGGTTGCTGCTGTCTGCTACGATTGGCCTGGAGTTGACAATGGCATCCACTTCTACCAAGACGGTTGCCAATTCGTCCTGTCGCAGCAATGCGCTGCCTATTGCCTTGACCATAAGCGTCTTGGCAGACTTTACCGCCGCTCGAGGAGGTATGAACACAAAAGTCACTCCCTTGGCTGCAGCGAATGACGTAATGGCATCCCGGTTGGCGATGAAACTGGCCTGTAGGTCCGCCAACATGCGCGAAGCACCCACAAAATTGATGGCATTGTCGCAGTGAATGCGCTTGACAAGTCCACGTCGGCCCACAAATCTGGATAAGCACATTGATTATAAATTAAACGTCACTGTTCAATCTGATATTTATTTGCCGTCACCGGACATTCAATTAATTGGACGATCGCGATACGATGCAGTTGCATGGGTAACAAAAATGTAACTGACTGTACGTTCTTGTAAAAGCACAAGAGTAGCCAGAATTTAAGTAGTAAACAAGTTACAGTTAGAAATGTATTTGCCTAAAGCTTTCACGCACACATACAAGAAGTAGATAACTGCGTGTATTGATCAAAGATAAAACAGAAGATATATACAGGGTGTGTGGTTCCCACACATACCGGCCCCCCTGAACGGTTGTTCAGCAAAGAGGCAGAGCAGCAATTTTAGTGATTGGACGCTTGTAGACTCCGGACCTTGTCATCTTGTCCAGGATGCACCTCAGTAATACGTCCTAGGATCCATTTAGATGATGGTAGATTAGGCTCCTTTAGCACGACCAGAGTATCGACCTTTAAGTTGTCATTCTTCAGATGCCATTTTGTACGCTCGTGGAGAGATGTCAGCTACTTCATGTGCCAGCGTTTCCAGAAGCTTTGGACCATGGCCTGCAGTTGATTCCAGCGTTCTAATCGGTTGATGGGAACCTCTAGAAGGGACGGTTCCGGTACCGAAGTATAGGGAGCTCCCGTCAAGAAATGGGCAGGGGTGAGCGGGTCTAAAGTATTGTCACCTGATTGGCAAAGAGGACAGGAGTTTAGGATGGCTTCAATCTGCGTCAACACGGTAGAAAGTTCCTCGAACGTTAAGGCTGTTGCTCCAAATACTCGTCGCATATGTAGTTTGATTGATCGAACTCCAGCTTCCCACATACCCCCAAAATGGGGTGCAGAAGGTGGAATAAAGTGCCAAGCGATTCCTTCGTTGGCGAAAAAATTGGATAATTCGTTGTCCTTGACTTGATCCATGGCCAGAAGTCTCATTTCATCTAATAGACGTTTGCTGCCATGAAAGGTGGTTCCGTTATCTGAGTAAAGATCAGTTGGCCTTGATCGGCGGGCAATGAACCGTTGAAATGCAGCGATGAAAGCCTTGGTAGTTAGGTCGCTAACTAATTCAATGTGGAGTGCCTTGGTTGTTAGGCATACGAATATTGAAAACCAAGCCTTTCCGATCCGTGGCGTACGTCCCTTTGATTCCTTTATTGAGATTGGACCAGCATAATCCAAACCGGTATGTTGAAAGCAGCGGCTTGCTTGAACTCGAGGAATAGGTAATTCCCCCATGATCTGGTTACTTGTGCTCTTGCGTTGGAGAAAACATCGTTTGCATTGAAAAACAGCCTTTCTGACGAGGTTACGGGCACCCATTATCCAGTACTGCTGACGAATGTTGATGAATGTTGCATCCACTCCTGTGTGAAAGTGCATGACATGAAAATGTCGAACTAGTAGTTCCGCAACTGGAGAAGTCTTTGGAATCAAAATAGGATGTTTGACATTGTAACCAAGAGTAGACTTCTCGATTCGTCCTCCGACTCGCATGATTCCCTGATCATCAAGAAATGGAGAAAATCGTATTAGCTGCGATTTAGAATGAAGCTGGCGTCGATTTTCTAGATACTTGTATTCCTTATGAAAAGCCTTCCGTTGGATATGCCGAATAAGTTGGCATCGTGCTGCCAGAAGATCTTCCGAAGTGAGAAATGCAGACGTGGCCTGTTTATCGAAGTCTGTGAACAAAGCGATAACAATAACTAGTTACCCTGATCAGACGCGTCCATGACGAAATCTTGTTGATCAGTAACTCTTCGATACTTTCATCAGGAAAGCTATGTAGAGTTGTTAGCTGTATTAAACGTTCCTCGATGTTAACCCCAGGATTAAAAGAAACTCGGAATTTGCTGGTCGACGGTGGCCATTCGGATTGCGGCATGGCCAACCAGGATGGGCCCTTCCACCAAAGTCCATGTTCCAGAAGTTTGAAAGAAGGATGAAGTCCCCTAGAGGCGCAATCGGCAGGATTGTCTTCCGAACGTACATGGCTCCAGCAGCTACGCGGAAAGTCGTTTAGTATCTCAGCGGTTCTGTTACAAACGTAGGTGCTCCAGTGCCGTGGTGGTGCTGACAGCCAGTGGAGCACAATCTCGGAATCGGTCCAGCAGGTGGTGCTGTAAACAGGAATCGTTAATGAAGTTTTGACAATGGTCAATACTTAATCGGGTAAGCAGCAGAGCAGCATTCAGTTCCAAGCGTGGAATGGATACTGGCTTGAGTGGGGCACACGCGTGTTTTTGCTGCAACGAGAGTAATGTGGAAACTGCTTCCAATTGCAACTCGACTGTAGACAACAGCTCCAAACGCATGCGTGGATGCGTCGGCAAATCCGTGCAGTTCAATGGATTGAAATGGCGAAGCAATATATCGAGGTACTTGACATTGCGTGAGCGATGGTAAATCCTCCACCAATGCTCTCCAGCGTGAGTTCAATGCTTCAGGAATCGGTTCATCCCATTGTGTGACTGCTGTCCAACTTTCTTGAAATACGAGTTTAAGCAACACTATGGTGGGAGCGGCCAGACCAAGCGGGTCATAGATTTTGGACAGGAGCGACAGTAGTTCTCGTTTTGTAAGACCATCGCGTGGCTCAAATTTCGTTATTTTGATGAACATCACATCTCGACCTGGATTCCACTGAATCCCGAGAATCTTGACAGGGTGTTCCATGATTGAATCCGTGTCAAGCTGTAGAGCGTCATAACACCGATCTTCATAAGGCAATGATTGCAGAAGGCGCCAACAATTGGAACTCCATTTTCGTAACCTAAATTTCGCCTTGTTTAAAAGTCCAATGAGTTCGGTCTTCAGTATCAAAAGATCTTTGATTGAGTCGCATCCTGTGGGGATATCATCTACATAAGCATCATAGGCGAGAGCGCGTGATGCTGCAGGGTACTCTAGGCGATGATCGTCGGCTAACTGTTTTAAAACTCGAACCGCTAAAAATGGAGAGGGTGCCAGACCATAAGTAACCGTCAAAAGACGAAAATGAAGCATTGGTTCATTTTCGTTCTTACGCCAAACAATGCGTTGAAAATTTGTGTGAGGCTTGTTAACTTGAATACCTCGGAACATCCTTTCAATATCGGCGCAAAATACATATCGATGTTGTCGAAAACGTAAGCAAATTCCAAGAAGTTCACGCTAAATCGGTGGACCAACATAAAGTCTGTCGTTGAGCGAAATCCCAGAGCTGTCTTTTTCAGATCCATCAAAAACAACTCGACATTTGGTAGTGAGGCTATCCAGCTTGATTACAGCGTGGTGCGGCAAATAAGCACAAGTCTCAGGGCTTTCCTTAACTTGAGTTGCTGTCAGCTGTTCCATATGACCACGTTGCAAGTAGTCATCTTCGTCTTCGTGAACCACGACTACGGCGCCGACCTGTCGCTTGGACTGTTGCGTTGAACACTTCTGAGGCTGCTGCGGGCTCAGTAGGTAGTCCTTCAACCAATCGACCCAAAATCGCGCCTTGATGCTTGAGATCATCTGCCATCGTTGCAAGTAGCTCAGCTTGCTGTCTGGGACCGAACCGCGTCAAGATGGCAGCGCTACGAGCGTTGTCCCGACGAGCAGATGCGCTGGAGTAATTGCCTTGCCGTCGTTCGGGTTGCTGCTGTCTGCTACGATTGGCCTGGAGTTGACAATGGCATCCACTTCTACCAAGACGGTTGCCAATTCGTCCTGTCGCAGCAATGCGCTGCCTATTGCCTTGACCATCAGCGTCTTGGCAGACTTTACCGCCGCTCGAGGAGGTATGAACACAAAAGTCACTCCCTTGGCTGCAGCGAATGACGTAATGGCATCCCGGTTGGCGATGAAACTGGCCTGTAGGTCCGCCAACATGCGCGAAGCACCCACAAAATTGATGGCATTGTCGCAGTGAATGCGCTTGACAAGTCCACGTCGGCCCACAAATCTGGATAAGCACATTGATTATAAATTAAACGTCACTGTTCAATCTGATATTTATTTGCCGTCACCGGACATTCAATTAATTGGACGATCGCGATACGATGCAGTTGCATGGGTAACAAAAATGTAACTGACTGTACGTTCTTGTAAAAGCACAAGAGTAGCCAGAATTTAAGTAGTAAACAAGTTACAGTTAGAAATGTATTTGCCTAAAGCTTTCACGCACACATACAAGAAGTAGATAACTGCGTGTATTGATCAAAGATAAAACAGAAGATATATACAGGGTGTGTGGTTCCCACACATACCGGCCCCCCTGAACGGTTGTTCAGCAAAGAGGCAGAGCAGCAATTTTAGTGATTGGACGCTTGTAGACTCCGGACCTTGTCATCTTGTCCAGGATGCACCTCAGTAATACGTCCTAGGATCCATTTAGATGATGGTAGATTAGGCTCCTTTAGCACGACCAGAGTATCGACCTTTAAGTTGTCATTCTTCAGATGCCATTTTGTACGCTCGTGGAGAGATGTCAGCTACTTCATGTGCCAGCGTTTCCAGAAGCTTTGGACCATGGCCTGCAGTTGATTCCAGCGTTCTAATCGGTTGATGGGAACCTCTAGAAGGGACGGTTCCGGTACCGAAGTATAGGGAGCTCCCGTCAAGAAATGGGCAGGGGTGAGCGGGTCTAAAGTATTGTCACCTGATTGGCAAAGAGGACAGGAGTTTAGGATGGCTTCAATCTGCGTCAACACGGTAGAAAGTTCCTCGAACGTTAAGGCTGTTGCTCCAAATACTCGTCGCATATGTAGTTTGATTGATCGAACTCCAGCTTCCCACATACCCCCAAAATGGGGTGCAGAAGGTGGAATAAAGTGCCAAGCGATTCCTTCGTTGGCGAAAAAATTGGATAATTCGTTGTCCTTGACTTGATCCATGGCCAGAAGTCTCATTTCATCTAATAGACGTTTGCTGCCATGAAAGGTGGTTCCGTTATCTGAGTAAAGATCAGTTGGCCTTGATCGGCGGGCAATGAACCGTTGAAATGCAGCGATGAAAGCCTTGGTAGTTAGGTCGCTAACTAATTCAATGTGGAGTGCCTTGGTTGTTAGGCATACGAATATTGAAAACCAAGCCTTTCCGATCCGTGGCGTACGTCCCTTTGATTCCTTTATTGAGATTGGACCAGCATAATCCAAACCGGTATGTTGAAAGCAGCGGCTTGCTTGAACTCGAGGAATAGGTAATTCCCCCATGATCTGGTTACTTGTGCTCTTGCGTTGGAGAAAACATCGTTTGCATTGAAAAACAGCCTTTCTGACGAGGTTACGGGCACCCATTATCCAGTACTGCTGACGAATGTTGATGAATGTTGCATCCACTCCTGTGTGAAAGTGCATGACATGAAAATGTCGAACTAGTAGTTCCGCAACTGGAGAAGTCTTTGGAATCAAAATAGGATGTTTGACATTGTAACCAAGAGTAGACTTCTCGATTCGTCCTCCGACTCGCATGATTCCCTGATCATCAAGAAATGGAGAAAATCGTATTAGCTGCGATTTAGAATGAAGCTGGCGTCGATTTTCTAGATACTTGTATTCCTTATGAAAAGCCTTCCGTTGGCTATGCCGAATAAGTTGGCATCGTGCTGCCAGAAGATCTTCCGAAGTGAGAAATGCAGACGTGGCCTGTTTATGTGAACGAAGTCTGTGAACAAAGCGATAACAATAACTAGTTACCCTGATCAGACGCGTCCATGACGAAATCTTGTTGATCAGTAACTCTTCGATACTTTCATCAGGAAAGCTATGTAGAGTTGTTAGCTGTATTAAACGTTCCTCGATGTTAACCCCAGGATTAAAAGAAACTCGGAATTTGCTGGTCGACGGTGGCCATTCGGATTGCGGCATGGCCAACCAGGATGGGCCCTTCCACCAAAGTCCATGTTCCAGAAGTTTGAAAGAAGGATGAAGTCCCCTAGAGGCGCAATCGGCAGGATTGTCTTCCGAACGTACATGGCTCCAGCAGCTACGCGGAAAGTCGTTTAGTATCTCAGCGGTTCTGTTACAAACGTAGGTGCTCCAGTGCCGTGGTGGTGCTGACAGCCAGTGGAGCACAATCTCGGAATCGGTCCAGCAGGTGGTGCTGTAAACAGGAATCGTTAATGAAGTTTTGACAATGGTCAATACTTAATCGGGTAAGCAGCAGAGCAGCATTCAGTTCCAAGCGTGGAATGGATACTGGCTTGAGTGGGGCACACGCGTGTTTTTGCTGCAACGAGAGTAATGTGGAAACTGCTTCCAATTGCAACTCGACTGTAGACAACAGCTCCAAACGCATGCGTGGATGCGTCGGCAAATCCGTGCAGTTCAATGGATTGAAATGGCGAAGCAATATATCGAGGTACTTGACATTGCGTGAGCGATGGTAAATCCTCCACCAATGCTCTCCAGCGTGAGTTCAATGCTTCAGGAATCGGTTCATCCCATTGTGTGACTGCTGTCCAACTTTCTTGAAATACGAGTTTAAGCAACACTATGGTGGGAGCGGCCAGACCAAGCGGGTCATAGATTTTGGACAGGAGCGACAGTAGTTCTCGTTTTGTAAGACCATCGCGTGGCTCAAATTTCGTTATTTTGATGAACATCACATCTCGACCTGGATTCCACTGAATCCCGAGAATCTTGACAGGGTGTTCCATGATTGAATCCGTGTCAAGCTGTAGAGCGTCATAACACCGATCTTCATAAGGCAATGATTGCAGAAGGCGCCAACAATTGGAACTCCATTTTCGTAACCTAAATTTCGCCTTGTTTAAAAGTCCAATGAGTTCGGTCTTCAGTATCAAAAGATCTTTGATTGAGTCGCATCCTGTGGGGATATCATCTACATAAGCATCATAGGCGAGAGCGCGTGATGCTGCAGGGTACTCTAGGCGATGATCGTCGGCTAACTGTTTTAAAACTCGAACCGCTAAAAATGGAGAGGGTGCCAGACCATAAGTAACCGTCAAAAGACGAAAATGAAGCATTGGTTCATTTTCGTTCTTACGCCAAACAATGCGTTGAAAATTTGTGTGAGGCTTGTTAACTTGAATACCTCGGAACATCCTTTCAATATCGGCGCAAAATACATATCGATGTTGTCGAAAACGTAAGCAAATTCCAAGAAGATCACGCTGAATCGGTGGACCAACATAAAGTCTGTCGTTGAGCGAAATCCCAGAGCTGTCTTTTTCAGATCCATCAAAAACAACTCGACATTTGGTAGTGAGGCTATCCAGCTTGATTACAGCGTGGTGCGGCAAATAAGCACAAGTCTCAGGGCTTTCCTTAACTTGAGTTGCTGTCAGCTGTTCCATATGACCACGTTGCAAGTAGTCATCCAAAAAAACCTGGTATTGCTGCTTAAGTTCCGGGTTTCGACGAAATTTACGTTCCAATGAGACCATACGATTGATGGCCTGGGGTAGAGTTGATGCAATGGGTGGCGCTCCATCCTTGAAAGGATATTCAACAATATATACACCTTCTTTGGAGCGCGTGTGGGTTAAAGCAAAGTGACGCTCGGTGGGATCACTGGCATCCAAAAGAGTTTGGCTAGGCTGAATTCTATCCATTTCCATGAAACTCCGAACCAAAAAGTCAAGGTCAGCATGATGTGTAACGGCCGAAATCAGGTTCTCATCGCGTGCTATATATGAGCCTGCAATAATCCAACCAAAAATTGTGTTAAGCGCTATGGGAAATTCGTTACCAAAAGATTTTCTTTCTCCAGTATATAGAGACCACAGTTGATCTGATCCAACGATGACATCTATAGATCCCGGTGCACAGAATGTTGGATCTGCTAAGGGAAGCGAGCAAATGTGCTTCCACGTTGAAGACGAGGTGTCAACAGCTTGCGCTGGAAGCGATGACGTCAGCGAAGTCAAGATAAAGGAAGCCAACTCGATGACTTGATTTGTTTTGCGAGAGCGCAGATTGAAATGTGCGCGACCTCGGGTAATGCCAGCGCTGTTGGCTGCGAGACCAAGAACTGAAATCCGTGCATGCGTTCGACGCACGCCTATCCGCTGGACAATTGATTCCGATGCCAATGTTATTGTAGGTCCTGAGTCCAGGAACATGCTGCAAGTTGTGGTATTTCCCCAGGCGTCGATGACGTCTGCGAGAATGGTTGGCAATAGAGTTTGAACCTGCACTCGGAAGATATTCCAGGGTATGATAAGAGTAGTTGTTGTCCGTGGGAAAAACGCTTCCCACTGGTTGACTTTCTTGAGGTTGATTGTGTACAATTAGGGGTTCAGATCGTGAATTTGAAGAAAGATCATTGTTGACCAGGATTGATGACGCAAAGTGGGTATCAGGCTCAGTCTGCTGCGGCGAGCCGTGAACAACAGAATGATGTTTGCGGCGGCAGATCCGACATGTGTGCTTCGATGAACAATTCGCAACAATGTGTGAGGGGCTCAAGCAATTGAAACAGAGCTTATTAGTCTTTAGAAAGTTTCTGCGAGCTGTAAGGTCCAAGGCTAAGAATTGAGCGCACCTAAAAAGCTGATGAGTTTGCTGGCATTCAGAACACTTTGGCTCTTCCCGTCGCTGATGCGCATCCGCGTGGTGTGTTGTCGGTGAACGTCGTGCTTGTGGTGTACGACCGAGTTGGAAACTTTCTAACGCGTCGCAACGCAAGGTTAGGAAATCGAGGAATTGGTTTATGGACACGCTAACGTCGTCAAATTCTGCACACTCTGCCCATGCTTGACGAGTTTCATCATCCAATTTGGATAACAATATGAAAATAAGCCAGAGATCTCGTTGTTCACATTTAAGTGCTCGTAGTCCACGAATTACTTCGTCTGCACCGTCTGCCAATTTACGCACGGTGCTTATGTTTGCTGCTGTGACACTAGGAAGAGCAATGAAACTGTTTAGAAATGATCGAATAATTAAGGTTTGTTTGTTATATCGCTTTTCCAGTCTGTCCCAAGCTTCACTGTAATTTTCGTCAGTAACAGGAATATGTTTGACCAACGCTAGAGCTTTGTCAGACAGGTATGACTTTAAGTAATGAAATCGTTGGCAATCAGTGAAATTTGCATTAGAAGCGATCGATCCAGTAAACATGTCCGAAAAATGTTTCCAATCCTCATAGTCTCCGGAAAATGTTGGGAGCTTGATACGCTCAAATTTAAAGTCCACCGGCCCTCTATAAGAAGTATTCGTCGTTTGCTCTAAGACTGGCGCGCGGTTGTTAGCACCCTTCGCCTTTAATTCCTCTAGGGTATTACTTAAAATAGCATATGTAGAGTAATGCCTTTCCTCGTAGGAATCAAAGTCGTTTGCAGGGTCTTCCCAATCCTCTTCAGATTGATACGCGTACATCTCTTCTGAGAGTTGGACGAACCGCAAATAATTATCTTGCAATTGGGCCAACCGAACGACTAGTGTCGGTATGGATTGAATGTCTTCCACGAATTTATTGGCATTACTACGCGCACGAGTAATTTGGCTTTTGCAGAAGCCCCGTTGTTGAATCACACTCCGCATGGCAATCGAGGTTATGGGACGGTTCTATACGATGTAGAAATCTATAGATCACCGTTGACAAAATACAACAATTTAATTGAAATGTCCCGAAAACAAATGCGTTACTGGCGGATCCGGCTCGAAGGACCAAAAAAGTTATGATTATAAATGAAACGCCAATAGTGTCACTGTTCAATCTGATATTTATTTGCCGTCACCGGGCATTCAATTAATTGGACGATCGCGATACGATGCAACAAAAATGTGACTGACTGTACGTTCTTGTAAAAGCACAAGAGTAGCCAGAATTTAAGTAGTAAACAAGTTACAGTTAGAAATGTATTTGCCTAAAGCTTTCACGCACACATACAAGAAGTAGATAACTGCGTGTATTGATCAAAGATAAAACAGAAGATATATACAGGGTGTGTGGTTCCCAAACACACATTTTAAAATGAATTAGTTGTTAGGTCGGCGACAATTTCTAAGTGTACAGCCTTGGACGTAAAACAAACAAGTACTGCAATGTACATCTTTATAGGCACTCTGCCACGTATTCTTAACGTGACAGGTATTGGACCACAAAAGTCCACTCCGCTAATTATAAACGGACTATTTCCATGTAGCCGATCAGCGGGTAACTTTCCCATTATTTGCCTTGCCAATATCGGTTTCTATCGAAAACAATGGACGCCACGACGCACTATTGCACTGCAAACCAGGCGAGCGGTTATCAGCCAAACTTGCTGTCGGAGCATGCTCACGAGCGCACGTGGGTCTGTATGGCAGTTGGATCGATGAAAATATTGTAGGTACAACTTAATAAATCGACATTCCTTTGGCATAAGCAACGGAAACCTTGCATTATGAGGCAGCGGTGCCTTTAATAATCGACCTCCAACACGCAGTAACCTAAGTTTTGGTTTGTCATTATGATAAGGACACATAAATGGATTCAACTTTTGGTATGAGGATTTTAATACAGCCACTTTGTCGAGCTTAGCGATTTCATCTGCAAATGCTGATTGCTGGATACAATGCACAACAGCAAGAAATGAAAACTCCAGCTCTGCTGCGGTTGGTACCAGCGAGTTGTACTCCGATACCTTTCCGTTAATAAAATAAAACACATATGACACAATGCGAAGTATTTTGAGGTATGACGATGATTTCTCTATTAATTCCTGAAATGGATTGGCATCTACATCGGCCGCGATCAAAACGGTCGCGAAACTTCGCTTATCCAGCAGCGACTGCTCTTTGGTCAAGTTAAGATGCGAAAATGCAGGTCCAAAGGTTTGCAGATATGACGGGTGCGTCTGTAACCAATGAAGTACTACTTCAGAATCCGACCTGAACACTATTCGCTCTAGAGGCATGGTCAACAGGAGACTCACTTTGTCCCACAAAGAAGGTAACAACTGTACAGCACACAGTTCCAAACGTGGCACTGATTTTACCTATAATGGAGCGACTTTTGATTTGGCAGTCAATAAATGCATTTCTATGCCATGTTCGGCTTCAATCCTAACATACAAACAGTACCCGTAAGCTCTCGTCGAGGCATCACAAAATCCGTGAATTTGGCACTTGGTTCTCTTAGAGATGCCGACGTAGCGGGGTATTCGGATTGACTCCAATTCTACAAAAGACTTTGTTATGTTCTGCAATCTGTTGAGAAATTGATTGGGTATCCTATCGTCCCAATCGATTTTTGACAAGCATTTTGTCAAAATGAAACCAAACGGATTTAAAACAGCGATCAGCTCTTTATGCAACAACTGCATCCACATTAAAACTATTGACAATCGCTTTTGAAGCTAGTGGGTGTGATTCTGCGTGCAGCTCACTTGAATATGTTACGCTCCGAATTGTCAAAAACGGCGCAAAAGCGGCCCTGTAAGTGACAGTGTTCAGCTGATATATTTGAAAGAGGTCTGAGGGTATTTCTCTCCATAGAATTAGCTGAAATTTACGCTGTGTGGAGTCAATATCGACTTGTCTATACATCTTGGTAATGTCAGCTGACAATGCAAATGGTCGAAGGCGAAAATGCCTTTTAAAGTGTTTTTACAATGGAGCCTTACTCGAGTCCTTTTGCCTTAAGGCCTTCAAAAATTTAGGCCTTAGGCTTACAAAATTGGGGCAATTACGTTTGATTTTAAAGGTTGTAGCAGGCACTCACTAAGGCAAAAAATGTGCCAATAGTTATCGATATATCGATATTACTGGTCAAATAAATTATGGTGGAAATCAAAACAGCTGATTCAAAATCAAAACAAAAACTTAAGTAAGTACAAATTATTTGATATTTAAAACGTTTGTTAATTATATGTTATTGAAACAATTTATTTTTAAGTGAACGTTGGATAAAAGCGAAAGCGGTGGACGGATGAGCTTGAGAATGTCCTCATTGACGACTGGGCGGACAAGAATGAGTCGTTGCGTGGGTCAAGAAAGAACGTTCAGATTTATGCAGAAATGGCAGAGGAGTCAAAGAATTATGGACTCGACATGACTCCAATGGAGGTGAAGAAGAAATTGGTGATGTTAAAAAAAAATACAGGTATAAATTGCAGGCAGGAGATAAATCTTGTTGGTTGCTCCGGCGGCTCGCCATCTAAATGGACATTTTGTCAAAGTTGGCGAAATACTTTCAACGTCCAAATCAGTGAATCCCGAGGGACTTGTTGAAGAAAGCGCTGGTAAGTAGAATCACTTCAAAATATTTATGTATTTTGATATTAATTAATAAAAATTAAATTTGTCTTATAGTTTTTCCATATGCCGAGAATATTATTGAGCTCGATCAGTCGTCCGCATCGTCGAATAACGCAAGTCTTCTCGACGAGTCGTCCTTATCGACCGTTTCGGAGATTCAAATATGCGATGGGCCTTCCACATCGAAAACGAGGAAGAGCAACCCAGACAATTTGAAAAAGATGCAGCTTCTAGAGCAAACAACAGAGAGCATCGCACTGATTGGTAAGGAGTCTGCCAAGAAGACGGAAATCATGAGGGAGATGGCAGAAAGTCTGATGAAAAACCAGGAGCAGCTCGTGGAAAGCCAAAATCGCATAGCCGCAAGCCAAGAGCGAATTGCTTCAATCCAGGAGCTAGTTATAGATTTGTTAAGGCAACAATTGCAAAATAACAATAGAATTGATCTAAATTACAAAATCATGTTTTATTCATTAATTTCAGCTAGTGATGCAGCTACCGCATTTCTTATTTCCTCAGCGGAGCTAATTGGACCACAGCCGGGAAATCTGTGGTATTCTGGTTGTTCACGTTCCTGCAAGGGAAAGTCCAATAGCTTATCGAACTTGCTATTGTGAACGTTTAAAAAAGTTGTGCAAAACACAATAACACTATAAGTGCATTCGCATTTTATAAATTGTTGTCGATGCCTTTGACAAGACGCCGGAATCTTCCATCAGTTGCCCAAATGCATTTTCTACGACGCGTCTAGCCTTTGATAGGTGGTAATTGAAGGGTTTTTTTCCTCGGACGCGTCAATGAAAAATGGGTATGGCTTCATCATGCTTGTGCTAAATCAGAAGGCAAGTCCCCAATCAAAAACACAGGCACTATCCGCTTATCCAATGAGGCAAGGCATTGCGAAAGGGGCTTTTCTCCGTTTTGAAGCTTTCCTTAAACAGCTCATCGGTCAATCTTGGCACATCCATCTCCCAGTAGCAACCATTGCACTTCTACAAATATTGTTAATATCAAGAGCAATATATGCTTAGTGTATAACTTACGTGCATCCAGATAGATCTCGTTATTTTCATGAAATCAACTTCCGACAATATATTTTCGGCAGCCACAGCTGCCGCAACTTCTTCTTTTTCTTTTTCGGAATTTCCCCCAGAGTTTATGCCATTCGTAATATAATTGCACCCATTTGAGATAATCTCTATGCTATCACTAAAATCTTTCGCCAGCATTATTATATTTAAATTTGAATACATTTTTTTCACTATTTTTCTCACAGTTTGACACAATAATCAAAGTACACAAAAACCAGTCGGAAAGGCTCGGTCGAAGTCGACTATAGGAGACCCTTTACTTATTCTTTAAAATGGAAATAGGAGTGACACTAGTAGTACCCCATTGCGCGTTGTAACGTCAATATGCTCTTCTTCTTCCTTTGGCCCGACACTGAGTAATATTAAGTTTTGAATAACTTTCGAGTTTTTCATCCGATCACGATGGAATTTTCGGGATACATTAGTACCCCGATGCTTATCCTGTGTGCCAAAATTCAGTTTTAAAATTGACCATTATATGGGATTTTAAGTTTTTTTTGAATAACTTCCGAGATTATTATCTGATCGCGATGAAATTGTTGAAAATTTTTTGAACAAAAAATTAAACTCAAGGAATAATCATTATTTAATAAGTTTTATTTTTTTACTCAAAAATAATGATTATTTGTTGAGTGTTAAAGTATAACTCAAAATTAATCATTATTTTGTGATCAAAGCCAAAAAACTAATCAATATTACATATTTTTTATAATAAAACTTATAATGATTACAGTCCCCGGTTTTTTGACACCAATGTAAATGCTTTTTGGCTTGAGGTCTCGACTAAGGCTCCAGTGTAAAAGCACTATTAGCCGTTTTATATGATGTACCAAGACAATGTGGACTCGATTTAAATGGTAACTCAACACTGAGGAGACCCGAAGGTGTCTACAAAGGCCATTTCGCACAGAATTTGTTCCTTGGTATATAAGCTAGAATTTGATAGATTTGGAACTTTTTCCAACTCCCAGAACTTGCAAACAAGCGCATCCAAAGAAAATGACTCCTGGATTGAACTATGGTCTTGGCTCACGCTGACAAGAGATGTTGCTTGAGTTTCCAAGGAGCTCCTAGCTCGGCAACGTCCTGCTACAATCCAGCCAAGAGTTGTAGCTCGCCATGTTGGGAGTCCGCTACTTCCCTATATATGCCATTCTTTCAGCAAATCGAAAAAGACATCTGCTCCAAGTAGCAGATCAATGCGTTGAGGTTTATGAAATTCGGGATCAGCCAGTTCAACATCCTGCAGAACGCCAACGCTCACAATGCCTTTTTCCGGCTGATACGATGAAATGCTTCCCAAAACAGCAAACTCGGTCATTAGTTCGAAATCGTCAACTCGAGACGCTATTGACTTCTGAACAATATGACGCACTGAAGATTTACGATTACCGATTCCCAGCAAATTTATATCCTTTCGCTCTCTTTTCAAGTTTAAGTTTCTAGTCAACTCTTCTGTCATAAAATTGACTTGCGACCCAGAATCTAAAAGTGCTCTAGTCAACTGGTAAGAACCGGACTGATCCTTCACCCGAATCACTTGGTCCAAAACAGCTGCGGCATGATTGACGGACGAAGTTTGCATTGGAGCTGCAGCAGGGGCTACTACCGGTTGGCTAGAAGATTCAGCTCGTTCTGAATCTAGCACATATTTATGTAGGAGAGTGTGATGACGTTTCGAGCTGACTCTGCAACTGCCTGATTTGCAAGTTCGAGTCCTATGACCCAGTCAGACCCCACAGTCTTTGACAAATTTGAAGTGTTAATCTCGCGTACGCTCTGCAAACAAGGTACAAGCAGAAATATAATGCTCGTTGGATCTGCATAATGGACATTTCAGAGTTGGAGGCTGACTAGGTTGTGCAACTGCCAATGCCGTTTTTCCATTCCTTTTCATCCTTTCCGAATTTGAATTATGCGGTCGGGGCCGACCAGGCAGTTGTCGCAGACACACTAAGTCGCATCTCACCTGAAGCAGTTATTAACGTCACACTTGATCACAGCACGCGTTCAAAATGGGAAGAGAGCCTTGATCATACTCAGCTTCCATATTGGGAAGAGTGCGAGACTGCCCTTAACAGACGTTTTCAGCATCTTGCAACTGAAGAGTCGTCAGTTGCAAGATGCTGAAAACGTCTGTTAAGGGCAGTCTCGCACTCTTCCCAATATGGAAGCTGAGTATGATCAAGGCTCTCTTCCCATTTTGAACGCGTGCTGTGATCAAGTGTGACGTTAATAACTGCTTCAGGTGAGATGCGACTTAGTGTGTCTGCGACAACGTTCTGAGAACCTTTTTAATAGATAAATTGGAATTCATACTCAAGTAATTGAAGTTTCCATCGTGCTACTTTGTCGTTTGTTGGAAATGGTCCAGTTTTCCATGTCAACGGCTTATGATCTGAGACGTAAGTGAATATTTTTCCGAAAAGGTATGCTCTACAATTTCTTACTGTCCATTGGACTGCTAACATTTCCCTTTCTGTTGTGGAATATCGAACTTCTTCATCGGACAATGTACGGCTAGCAAAAAAAAAAAACAGGCTTATCATTATTGCGAGTGCCTTGAGAAAGGACAGCTCCGATAGCGAAATTACTTGCGTCGGTAGTGAGTACGAATGGCTTGTCGAAATTATGATAAATCAAAATAGGGTCGTTGCAGAGCAGGGTTATGCAGAAGTCGAAGGTGTCGGAGAATTGTTTGTTTATTTATAATTGTTTTATAGGTTTGGTTTCTTTTAATTGTTGGGTCAGGGGTCTTGTGATCCGGGAAAAACCTTTAATGAATTTTCGGTAGTATACTAGAATTCCAAGGAATGACTTGATTTGCTTCCTGGTTTTCGGGAGGGAGAAATCCTTTACTGCCTTTATTTTATCGGGATTTGGTTTGACGCCATCCTGTGTCACAATGTGACCCAGGAAATGTTCTTCTTTTCGTAAAAATCTGATTTCGTAATTTGGATTTTGAAGTTGGCAGTTTTAAGTCTATCGAATACCTTTTTTATGTCAATTAAATGCTGTTGCAAGGATGGCGAGAATATTATATAATCAATGTAAACAAGGCAGGTGGAACCTATTAGTTCGCGTAGGACATTATCCATCACACGTTGAAACGTGGCTGGAGCATTTTTAAAGCCGAAAGGCATACGGACGAATTCAAAATGACCTCCTTCAACGGAAAATGCCGGCTTTGTCATCGTTGTGCATTTCTATTTGGTGAAACCCACTAGCTAAGTCAAGAGTTGAAAAGTAATTGGTTTTTCCTAATTGGTCAAGGATGTCATTTATATTTAGTATCGGGTAACGATCTTAAATTGTTTTTTAGACCCTTTACTTTAAAAACAAGTAAAAAGGGTCAACTAAGTTTGTCAAAATGTTCGTAACAGGTCGAAGGAAGTCCGGCAGATCCCACAAAGTATATATATTCTTGATCAGCATCAACAGCTGAGTTGATATAGCCGTGTCCGTCCGTCAGTCTGTTCGTATGTCTGTATGAGCGCCTAGATCTCGGAGACTCTAAGAGCTAGAGTCAGCAAATTTGGTATGGAGGGCTAAGCAGATCAAGTTTATCATAAAATTTTGACACGCCCCCTTCCGCCGCCTCTGTAAATTGAAAACAAAATTTTAGAAATCCCATAAAAATAAAACATTAAAGCTCGAGTCCTGAATTTTGGCACACAGGACGAGTATCAGGGACCTGAAAATTTCATCGCGATCGGATAAAAATCACGGAAGTTATTAAAAAAAATTTAAAATCCCATATAATGGTCAATTTTAAAACTGGAGAATTACATTTTGGCACATAGGATAAGCATCGGGGTCTTAAGGTATCCCGAAAATTTCATCGCGATCGGATAATAAACTCGGAAGTTATTCAAGACTTAATATTACTCAAAGGAAGAAGACGTTTATTGACGTTACAACGCGCAATGGGGTACTATTAGTGTCACTCTTATTTGATTTTTGAAGAATAAGTAAAGGGTCTCTCATAGTCGACTTCGACTCTAGCCTTTCCGACTGGTTTCATTAAGTTTTCTTTAGTCTGTTACAAGTCTCCATTTTTTTATTAAGGCAGAATCGGATTTTTTTTGGGACGACCGAGACGAGGGGAGTAGCTCGTCCTGGCGATATTTTGTTTGAGCATCGATTCTATTTGATTTTTAACTTCTTTTTTAAGAGCGACTGGATACCTGTAAAATTTTTCATAGACTGGCACATCGCCAGTTGTTCGGATGTGGTGTTTAATGTCACTAGTGAAGGTTACCTTTTCATTATCGTTTGTAACTTGCCGACAGATTTATCGGACCCGCTCATCGATTGCCGGTACTTCCAGGGATGGATAAGATCCTCGATGCACGGATAGTCGGGTAACAACAATTTATAATTCGGAAATTCACCACGGTCCTCTTCTTCGGTGTTCCTGTTTTGAAAAAACAAAGGAAATAATGGTGCTAGCGATTCGCCAGCACATGCGTTGCCCACCCTACCTTGTGCTGACCCTGATCTCCACGGAGTAACGCCCTATTCCGGCCGCTCCGGATTATTTATTTTGATTTATTCCAATATTTCAATTTTTTCTCTTTCTTTCAGGACTTTATGTCTAAAACATCCTACAAGGACCACTCTACTCAACACCTATCGGTCGAGCAGCTAGAGAAGAGCGTAAAGATGACTCAGCGGCTGTGGACAAATAATAATTAAGTTATATGTACATATTAGTTAGGCATATTAATAATAAACAAATCGATTAAATAAATAAATAGACATGTTTCATTTCGATTGTCTGGCTATCGTTTGCGCCAGCATATGTTCGAACTTGGGGGTCACCGATATTTCTATCGATAATTTCCCTGCAAGAATAGAGGGAAATATTAAAGGGAATGGTAGAGGGTGGCAATCCACTATTCGCCCGGCCCTGATGGGGGAAATGCGAGAGAAAGACGGCAGTATGGTAGATGGCTATTGGCCGAGAGGGGAAGGGACGATAGATTGCAGCATTGGATGATAGAAAAAGGAAAAGAGATTAAGAGGCAGAGATTTTTTCAGGCAGAACACGTTGCTGAAAAATTCCGAGGAGTCGAATAGTGAAGGTCAAAAGGAACGGAGGTGTCCCGCAGCAATATCAGCAGCAAAGAAATCAAGGCAGAAGAAGACCTGACAGGACAGGACTGCAGCCCCAAGTATTTTTTGCGAGGCGACCGGACAGGCGACCCCAGTTTTCTTGGGCGCGACGAGAGGCCAGTAGGGTTCCGCCGGACCACGGCAGCGAGGCAGCAACACCGATTCTGGAGGCATGACAGCAGTTACGTAAAGGCGACGGAAGCTAGCCACAGGGTCAGAAATAACGTGTGAGTCCGTTCCGACGCCACCCCAAGGGCGCTAGTGCAAGCATCCGAAGTGCCAGAAGAGCCGTAGTGCCGAGGTGATCTCTTTTTCGGGTATCATATTACAATGTGCCGTGTTACTGCTAAAAAATTAAAACAACTTGAATTAAAAACTGTATTTAATTGCGCCATGGGCTAACAGATTTATTAACCGGCAAATTTGCTACAAAAAAAAAAGAGGAAATAATCGACTTAAACAAAGAAAAAATATAAAAAGTAAAAATAAGAATCCTAAATGTTATTAAAAATAGAGAAAACAGAAATATAGCTGAAAATTTAAATTAAATAAAAATAATTTATACACTTCTGTTATAATTCAATTCAAACAGAATAGGGACAACACGAAGCGCATACAATCGTAAGTTGAAATTAACGCAAGTATGTTTAGATATGTACATGTGCACACAAACACATCCATTGCAACATCGCCCCTTATACCACCCAGAGCGCTCTAAAGGCAGGTTAAGTTAGCAATAAGCGATTAATACACTACATTATTTTTCACCTGCATGTGAAACACATGCACACATATTACACAATATAAACAAACATATACACATACATATATATATATGCAAACATTCATTATTATTTTTCCATACATACATACCAGGGCAATTGTTCGTGACTCGTTGTTCCTCGTCTGGTTGTTTGTTTTGTTGAAAGTTCCATGCACCTGTTAAGCATGTCAGCTGTATAAATAAAATAAAACATAAACATAAATGTTAGAAACTAAGGACAGTTCAAAAATTATACATACGTGATGAGAAGAAAAACGATGCCCGGCTAACTTAATAATTGGAGGGGGAGGGGAAACCTACAGGCTACGAGGCATCGGTGGCGATGGCCAACATAAGGGAGACGGCGTCGCTGTGGCCGTCTCAGGCAGGGCGGGTACGCCTGGGTCCCATGGTGGCCCTGTTTGGATGATGAGGATCCGTGAACAGTATTTTTAATTGTATTCTTTATTTTGTACTCACCATTATCAGTTATTGTCCATATTTTTTTTATGTTTTTTCCACTGTTTACGTTTTCTTGTGGCTGCATCTCTCCATCTATTTAGTGTTGAGTATTTTCGATATATCGACAATGATGAATCGACAATGATGTATCGATTGTTCGGGCTGAGGGCCAGGGTCGGACTACCCCTGATATCCGATCAAAAATCCGTCCGCAACAGAAAAAAAATTAAATCACTAACAAGCAAATAAATAATATAAGCTACTCAGGTGAATTAAATTGTTTCAATTTGGTTTCTTTATGCAGGAATTGCCTCTGACAATTCCTATATTACAAAAGGAATTTGGAAGTAATACAATTTAGATGGCATAATATCCTGTGGCCACCCGGAGACGGTGGCCAATCGTTCCTCGGGTGGTATTTCTGTGCACTGTATTGCCAAGGTGGCTTTTGCCTGCTGTTGGTATGAGCACTTGGTATGGGCTATCACTAATGACAAGGAAAAAACTCTATTATTCAAATGCCGATGCACCACGAATTTAAATTTAATTACCCAACTGCGGTGAGCTTTTGGATTTATTATTTGGGCTACTTTTCTGGAGTCATTATATTAGCGTGAAAAAATTGGGACTGTGCAAAACTGTAGTTTCGTTTCGCCTTCGACCTTTTAGAATTTTCAGGGGCAAAGTCTATGAGGAGAAACCACAGAATTAAAAAACATTGGGAAATTCTCATACGGCTACCCGCCCTCAACCCTGGCAATCATCGCATGTCATCGTGCAGATTATCGACGTGTGTCCGATATATCGATATCTTCAACGTGGGCAGCTGTTATTTATTGTTGTGTGCGTCCCTTGTGTATATTTAAATAATTTATTGATTAATAATTGCTAAATGCGATTCGTAACACATTGTAGAATAAATCGGAGAATTGTTTGCACAGATGTATTGGTTGGAATTTTGTCCAGGCAATCAGTTTGGAGAGAAGAGTTGTAACTGTCTGATGTTAAGTTGTATAATTTGAAAAAGTTTTCTGTTATATTAAACCTCGACAAAGGTTCTTCCAAATACGCAGCTAAGTCCGTTAACGGAGGTATAAATTCCCTCTGGTATTACTAAGTCTTTGTCAAGATTTGTTCGTGGACAATAAAAGTCTCCTTATTCCGTTTGAACTGGTACGCTCAAAATTGTTCTGGAAAGTGCTGGTATAACGTATATATTCGTGACTGGGTTGATTTGAAAGAAAATTTTCAGTTAAGTGTTGGGTTTTGTGAGGAGGTTTTCCTTAAGGTTTATGTTAGCTTGAAGTTTGGTTAGAATGTCAATTCCTATTAATCCTTTGTGGGTGGGATGCGAATCGTAGCAGATCGACTTCTATTTGTACTTTGAACTCAACTATAGAGGAAATTTTAATTTTTTCATTAATTGTATGCAAATTCGGACGATTATGGGTTTACTTAATACTTTCCTATTATCAGGGGACACTTGCGATGGGTCAATGAAAGAGTTTGTAGATCCTGTATATATTAAAAATTTAATCGAGTTACTTGCTATTGATCGAACAAGGACATATGGGAAAGTCGAACCGTATTTCTTTCTGATTAGAAACCCTGTTGATCTCCTGAGTCTTTTTAATGAAAATGTTGTGCATCGTTGATATTGCACATTTCTGCCTGACTTTGGGGTTGTTCATTGTTATGCAACTGTTCTCTAGGGCTACTTTGTGGCTTAAAGGGGTTGTTGTCCTTGTTGCGTTGGTCGTTAGTTCTATTATTATAATTATTGTTACCTTTCGGATTTTTATAATTGTTCGTCTGATTCCTAGCACTATCATTGGGTTTGTTACTAAAGCCGTTATTGTTGTTACTGTTGTAGTAGTTGGAACGAGAAGTTCCGGCTTGTTGTTGTCTGGAATATGGACCAGTTTGGGGTCTTTTGTCCTGGGTATCTCTTCTTTTTTGAAAGTTAAAGTCCTGTTCGGCTCTGCAGAGTTCATAGGCTTTCTCGATACTTATTGGGTCCCTTGCCCTTACAATTATTTTGAGTGGTTTCCTTATGTTAAACAAGAAAGCCTTCAGACAGACATCGGCATACAATTTTGCCCTAGTTTCGATTACGATGGGATCTTGATTGCCTTTATTTTTGCAGATCGGATAGTTGGGCTCTTATTTTTGCTATCCCGTGGTCCCATGACCCACGAAAAAGCTTGCAAATCTCGAAAGAGAATGTCCTCCGTTTTCTTACTTGCATACAAATGTATTGATGTTTCCTTAATACAGTCCCATACTAAATCAGTTTTCGCAATATTCAGAGCGTCGTAAGCTTTTCCTACAATTTTATTCCTTACGAAGGTTCATACGGAGTTTTGTCGGTTCCCCTAATTAACATTAACAGAAACGCCGCTGATGATTGGGGATACATTAGTAATAGTTCCCAAGATCGGGGTCGCAGTTACTCCTGAACCGGTTCCAGAATCCATTGCAGGGTTTTCGCTTCTAAATCTCGCAATGTCCTCTTCCCTAATATTTGGTAGTCTAGAGTGGCTTCGTGAATCGGATCTAGATCTCGTGGCTCCAAACCTGAATTTCCTAGACATTTAGTTTCTTAAGCGTTTTTCTTCCCCCCCTTTTTTTTTGTTTTGTAGTAAATATGTTAAAGTGTCCTTAGTGTAATGTATATACATATGTATTCGTTTATTAGCTTATAATGTATAAGTGTGCATGTGTGCATATATTGTTTGTAATAATAGTTTGTAAATATGGTGAAGTGTCTTTAATAAAGTAAAATAATGTGTTTGTATATTCGCTTATAGAGTATGTGTAAGTGTATACTTATGCATGAATGTATATATTGCTTAGCTTAAATATGATTTGAATGTGTTGTTTTTGTGAGTTTGCCTCCTGCAGTGGTTGGTTTATCTGTAATTATTTGATTATTACTTTGTTTTGCTTGACATGTTATATAGTTTCTTTTTGTGTGTATACGGGTCAATACATATATGTATATAAGAGGTTTTAGGTTTCATTTTCGTTTTATTTTTTTTTTATCTCGAGTGTTTTTTGTTTACAATAAGTAGAGAACACCGACTGTCGGCATTTGACTGTGTCCCAAGTGGTCCGCGTATCGCATTACATGCATGCATGTGCCTACATACATACATTGTGGTCGCAAGTGTGCAGATCTTTCTACTGGGTACTGTATACATACATACGCTTGTATGTACATATTGTGGGTATTTTAGTTCTGCTGATCTGCAATTGATTCCATACTAAAAGATTCCTTTTTTTATTTTGCTAACAGTGATCAGCGCTTGATTCCGCGTATATATATTCGTTTTCTGTTTATTGTAATTTTTCCTTCTTGTTCAGACTACGTTACCATGAGCAGCGATTGAGTTGGCACTAGGTTGTCGTGATCAACGATTGATTCGACACCAAATAATTCTGGTAAAAGTGATCAACTATTGATTCTGTACAAGGTAATGGTAGTGTATATATATATTTATAATTTTTATTATTTTATATTTTTTTCATTTGACAAGTATAAATCTTGGTAACCGTGATCAGCGATTGATTCATTACCAAAATCTTATATTTTCCGTTTTTATTCGGTTTTAATGTACTTATCTCCGAAGAATGCATGATATTTATAACGACAAATCCGCTGTGCCGGTGATCTCATGAGATTCTGTACTGCGTGATTTGCAGTTACATGTTTAAATAGAGATTTTCAATACGACAGTGCTCAACGATTGATTCTGCCATAAAAAAATATTATACAGTGGATCACAGCTTATTTCGTGCAGTGGTACAATGAAACTTTAAGATGGGATAGCCAATAAACCAATTGAGATATCAATTTAAATGCAGTTTTATTAAGCAGTCTTTTAATAATTATTTAGGCACTTCACTATTTTTGTATTTTTAAAAATAACAGTTACAAATACGAAAAACCCAAATTACTGTCGTATTTCATGTCACAGCTTATTTCGTGCAAGCACATTGTTCATAAATGAACATATTTCTCAAGCATCCCTCGGTCGGCGCGGCCAAACGTGAGAACAACCACTTGAAAAGGTCGCCAAGGCGTTACGTTACCACACGGACCGCAGTCCCGGCGCTCAGAAACCGAGGGACAATTACAACATAAACGAACATGCATGCCGAATAGATAAGAAGAAATAGACACATAAGTATATATGACAATGAGAAGAAAGGAGCAAGGATTACTTTAAACGATCACGTACTCGACCACATTAATACATAAGAGCTATAGTGAACTCTGTCTAGCACTTAGGCTACTTGACATAATTAGTAAATATGACTCTTTCACACAACTGTGTACACGGTCTAGCACTACAGCTAAGTCGATCTGATTAGTACATAAGATACTTTAATGCTATAGTGAACCCTGTCTAGCACTATAGCTAACTCTGTCCAAATAGTACATAAGATATTCTATAAAACCCCACACAAATTAATAAACGAGGTTCAGTTCTTAAAAACCAACACGTGAGTGTATTATTTAGGGATTGGCGAGCGTGCATACACACTATTCTAACGCTGCGACTAACATCGCGACTTAGTTTAGTGAAGATCTGCATGCATATGGTCCTTCGAGCAATCTTGCTCAGTGACTGCCACTTGTAGTAGATACCTTAGTCGGTATCACGCAACCAAGTCCATTGATCACACCTACCGTGCATTGTGGCGCACCTAGGGAAAATAAAAATAATAAAAATTAGCAAGCAGCAAAACAACGACTGCAGCGTGGGATCGGGCGAAAGGCAGTGGAGCAACAACATCAACAAAGCGACGACGGAAGTACAGTACGTAGAAGGCAAGATCCACGCTAATGTACCTGTAACCGGAGCAGCCAAAACAAAACGTCGACGGGAAGTTCAGCACGTAGAAGACAAGATCTACGCTGAGGTACCAGCAACCGGAGCAACCGAACACCGAAAAAGACTGCAAGAAGCAGCATAAAAAGACTGCAAGTTGCAGCACGAAAAGACTGCAAAAGCAGCACAAAAAGACTGCAAGTTGCAGCACGAAAAGACTGCAAAAGCAGCACGAAAAGACTGCTAAAGCAGCACGAAAAGACTGCAAGTTGCAGCACGAAAAGACTGCAAGAGCAGCACGAAAAGCCTGCAAGTAGCAGCACCGAAAAGCCTGCAAGTAGCAGCACCAAAAAGCCTGCAGTTGCAGCACCGAAAAGCCTGCAAGTAGCAGCACCGAAAAAAGCCTGCAGTTGCAGCACCGAAAAGCCTGCAGTAGCAGCACCGAAAAAGCCTGCAAGTAGCAGCACCGAAAAGCCTGCAGTTGCAGCACCGAAAAGCCTGCAAGTAGCAGCACCGAAAAGCCAGCAAGTAGCAGCACCGAAAAGCCTGCAGTTGCAGCACCGAAAAGCCTGCAAGTAGCAGCACCGAAAAAAGCCTGCAGTTGCAGCACCGAAAAGCCTGCAGTAGCAGCACCGAAAAAGCCTGCAAGTAGCAGCACCGAAAAGGCCTGCAAGTAGCAGCAAAAAAGTAACAAGAGTTGCTAAGGAAAACAGTGCAGCGAGGGCTGTACGAGAAAATAACGCGCGACATCGCATACGAAGTGGATCCACGAAACTACTGCGGCGCAGGAAAGAAATCTTATTCAACATGGTATACACACGAGATCAATTTAATGCTATCGGGATAAGTCAATCTGCGATATACGCGCAATTGAAAAGTTGGGATGAGGAAATAATGCAGGACGAGCATGCAGACTTGGATTGGGCAGTTAAAGTCCAGGAACAATGGGAATTGTTCAAGAGCCAGCATCAAATATTAATACAAAATGAATCCCTCTGTGGAGGCGAGTATTTCGCAAAGGGAGCATTCGAAAAGACGCAAGCCTTAAAAATAAAATTATGATGGAGATTAACAAGAAGACGATAAAGAAAACATTGAACGAGACAATGCGACAACAAATGGAAGAAAATGAGATTCGATCAGACGAATTTAGCCGAGCGACAAGAGCACTACAAATGACAATTAACCTTGCTGGACAAAACTACAAACAACATCAAAACGATTTAAATGAAATCAGAGAAGACTTCGATAGACTCACGGAGATCATTAAAGAAATGAAAGAGCATGGCCAAGCAACGCCATCAATTAGGAACCGCTACGAAGAGCTAAACGAAGCAAAAAGGGAAAAAATAAGATGGCTAACAGAAAACAGGCCATCAGAGCAAAGTATTAAACTAAAACCAATAGAAATACCACCATTTTTTGGAGACATTACATCATGGTCCAATTTCGCAGACATGTTTAAAGAAATGATAGACACAAACATCAATCTGAATTCCAAAGAAAAACTAATACGATTAAAAGAATTAGTAAAAGGAGAAGCAGCTCAACTGATAAGGCACCTATACATCAGCAGCGAAAACTATGAAGAAGCCTTAAATATATTGAAAAGTAGATACGAAAATAAAAGACTGTTATTTACGAACCACTGCAACCGCATTTTGGACTTACCAAGCATGAACAGTGATTCAGATAAAAGCATACAAAACATGCTGGATACAACACATAAAAGTTTACATGCAATACGAGGAATGGGAATCCCAGTTAAGAATGCTGAGCCATTTATAGCCAGCATTCTTATTAGAAAATTTGATAGACAAGGTCTGCAGCAGTATGAACATGCCTCTAGCAAGACGAAGAAGATGCAAACCCTAGAAGATGTTATACAATTCCTGGAAAGGCACCTACAAACATTAAAGGCTGTAAAACCAAGTACATACAAGGAGAACCCAAAAGTCATGAGCACAGCATTAGACAATGCATGCGGAAAATGCAACGAAAAGCATCATGAATTACTACATCAAGAAAAGGAATTTAAAACAACAATGACGACCAGAACAGTACAAAATACATTACTAGCAACAGCTCAAGTTGAAGTTCAGTCGATCACAGGAGAATGGATCATCTGTCGCGCACTATTGGATCAAGGATCACAGATTACAGTAATTTCTGAGGAAGCAGCGAAAACATTAGGATTACCAAGACAAAAAAAGCGAACAGAAATCTATGGGCTTGGAGAAAATCTAGTTGGAGTATCGAAAGCCGTCGTAAAATTAAAAATTCGACCAAGATTCCCAAGTGACGACAAATTTGAAACCAGCGCAGTGATACTAACGAAAGTAGTAAATCCTCAACCTCAACAATCATTTGACTACAATAAAGCGGTTTGGGCGAATGAAATTCTGGCGGATCCCACGTTCAATAAGCGGAGTCGAATTGACATTCTAATTGGAGGCGACTTTTTACCGGCAATTCTAACGAAAGGGTTGAAACAAGAGGAGACGATAATAGGACAATGTACAAAACTTGGATGGATCTTATCTGGAAGAGTGAAAATGCCCGAAGTCAATCAAATACAAACAAAAACGACTACTAACTACGAAAAGAACATGGAACTCTCCAATGACATAACACAAGTTGCGAAAAATGACAGATTTACAGTTAAAATACCACTTACTGAAGATAAGGAGTTGAGAAAATCACGAAACGATAGTTTTATAAACTCAGAGAAAAAATTGCTAAAAGATAGTAATCTTAAAAATCAGAAAACTCAATGTAGAAACAAATATGAAGATAACAATCACATAGAAGAAAAAAGACTCATAGCTAGAACAGAAAAGGGTCAACACATATATTCTGATAATGGTACAAACCTTGTAGGAGCAGAAAGGAAATTGAACTCCGAACTCAAGCAAACAATTATACAGAATAGTATAAACCCAAATCTGGATAAGGAAAAAGTAGACAGGCAGTTTATTCCGCCGGCAAGTCCCCACTATGGGGAAATCTGGGAAGCTGAAACAATTGGAGACAGCACACTAATATACAAAGAAATAAGTAAGCTGCTCGCACAAATTGAAGGCACGCCCATGGTATCCTGTGGCTCCAGCACACATTCTAATTGGACAACCGACTTTATCAGTAGCCGAAAACGAGGTGGATAGTAAAGTTTCATTAACAGATCGTTGGAAATTAATATCAAAAATAAAATCACACTCTTGGAATAAATGGAAAGATAAATATTAAATAACACTGCTAGATAAAAATTCAAAAAAAAAACACTCCTTTAAGTCAAATATGACCAATACCCAACATGTTAATAAATAAGACTGAAGAAATTAATAGAAAAACAAAAAAAAATTAAAACTTTGAGCTAAGAAACATCGATTTTCACCATGTAACCGTGCACACTTCATTGACATTGATAATTGTAGGAATAGTAGCCATAAGTATAAAGTATGTAATAAGAAAATGTAAAACAGATAAGCAAAAGATTATATAGAGTTCGAATCACAACCAGCAACTACATAATTTATGGCCCCCCGCAAAATGTTCATAAATGAACATATTTCTCAAGCATCCCTCGGTCGGCGCGGCCAAACGTGAGAACAACCACTTGAAAAGGTCGCCAAGGCGTTACGTTACCACACGGACCGCAGTCCCGGCGCTCAGAAACCGAGGGACAATTACAACATAAACGAACATGCATGCCTAATAGATAAGAAGAAATAGACACATAAGTATATATGACAATGAGAAGAAAGGAGCAAGGATTACTTTAAACGATCACGTACTCGACCACATTAATACATAAGAGCTATAGTGATCTCTGTCTAGCACTTAGGCTACTTGACATAATTAGTAAATATGACTCTTTCACACAACTGTGTACACGGTCTAGCACTACAGCTAAGTCGATCTGATTAGTACATAAGATACTTTAATGCTATAGTGAACCCTGTCTAGCACTATAGCTAACTCTGTCCAAATAGTACATAATACAAATTAATGAACGAGGTTCAGTTCTTAAAAACCAACACGTGAGTGTATTATTTAGGGATTGGCGAGCGTGCATACACACTATTCTAACGCTGCGACTAACATCGCGACTTATTTCAGTGAAGATCTGCATGCACACATTGAGTGCTCAGTAAATCTCGAACTGTGATTTTTGTGGCACAGTTTCTTATTCTTTTCTTTTGAACACTTCATAAGCTAATTTTATTTCACCTTTAAAGGGTTTAGTATTACTGTAAAATTTAGTTTTGTGGTAGATTACAAAAATGAGTCCCCGTACAACGATTGAACAGCGAAATTTTGTGTTTACACATTTCAAAAATGGTATATCACAACGGAATATTGCTGATATGGTTAATTTAAGCCCTAGCCCGGCACAATATATAATCCAAATCTTCGTTCGCGAAAATCTAGTGGCAGGATAAGGGCCGAAATGGCCTCAACAAAATTCTTAGTCACCATGAGGAGATACCTATTGTTCAAAAAATTTAAGACATTTCATAGTTATCGGCTCAAAAATTGGTCTCACATGCTGAGAACGAAATGGGCAACAAATGCTCCGTAGAAACCGTGCGCCAAGAATTGCGAGACCATAATTTTAATGGCCGAGTAGTATGAAAAAAGCTGTTTATAAACAAAAAGAATATACTATGGAGATTAAAATTTGCCAAGGAGCACATAGTTCAGCCAATATCCTTCTAAAACGATGTTATATTTGAAGACGAATTCATATTCAACATCGTAGGTTAAGATGGAATGCATTATGTTTGGCCAATAGCCAATACCGAGCTTCAAAGTAAGCACTTCAAATCGACGGTTAAGCCTGGCGTTGGAAGGGTGATGGTTTGGGCCTGCATGGCGGCTTGAGGCGCTGGAAACCTGGTTTTCATTGATGGCATTATAGACAAAAATATCTACCTTTAAATATTAAAAGACAAATTGCTGAAAAGCGCCGAAAAACTAGACCTAGGGAGGAGTTTTAGGATTTACCAGGAAAACGACCCAAAGCATATTTCGGGAATTGTGCAGTCCTGACTAATCTGGAACTGCCCCCACGTAAATAATCCATCAGCCCAGTCACCTGACCTCAATGTAATTAAGAATTTGTGGAAAATTTTTGATCAGGCTATACGAAAAAGGTCCATTTCCAATAAAAAAGACTCAAAACCGACCTGATGGAGGAATGTCATAAAATATCCACGGAAACCACCGGAAAATTGGTTTTTTTTTCAATGGAAACACGTTTAAAACATGTCACTAAACAGAAAGGAGCCCACACCAAATAATAATTTTAATTTTTAAGAATATCATTTAGGATTAGTTGCAGTGCACGAAATAAGCTGTGACATGAAATACGACAGTAATTTGGGTTTTTCGTATTTGTAACTGTTATTTTTAAAAATAGACAAATAGTGAAGTGCCTAAATAATTATTAAAAGACTGCTTAATCAAACTGCATTTCAATTTTTTTGATATCTCAATTGGTTTAGTGGCTATCCCATCTTAAAGTTTCATTGTACCACTGCACGAAATAAGCTGTGATCCACTGTGTATTTATTTTTTGTTTATTTGGAGACGGTAGCTATGATTGAGTATGCGACACAACGATGTTAGTGGTGTAACGATGTGGAGTTTGTATGTTGAATAATTTGTATTTGCTTAAGTTCAATGAATAAAAGTACTTCTGTTCGCATTCGGTCTTGGATCTCGACTGATTTATTCAAAGGGTCTGAGCCTTAATGTAAGCTAGGTTAGTTCTTGTATATGGATGTAGAATGTAAGTACATAAGGGAACATAAGTATAAGTACATAATTGATGTATGTTTACGCTAACATGAGTGTGGTCGTTGGCCTAGCTCTGTCAGCAACTCGTGTCGGGTTCGGCCGTTTCAATGAAGCGGCCCGGACTTTGAAACAGCATCAACAACGGCTGGTCGATAATCGAAAGGCACTTAGAGCCAAATGGATCGTGGGGCCTTTGTTGGAGGGGTGGAGAAAGGGCTCGAGTTGATAACTCGTGCGACAGTAAGGTGCAAAGAGCCAGTCTTAGTAATTCTTGGCACGTCAAAGGCACGCACCATCGTTTCTAAATGATATAGTAGTCCAATTGTATCCAATATTTCGAGTCATGCAAGACGGTTGGACGCAGCAGCTATCGTATGAGTGCGCGAGTTATGTATCGATGTGTAGAGTTGGCTGGGAATGATTCAAAGTTTTTGATTGTATTTGTGATTAGTTTTAGTAAAGTAACAACACGTCTGGACTTAATGTCATCTGCTTTATTGAAATATAATTTGCGATATATAAAAGATGTTTGAACTGAATGTTCCTAAATTTCCTACATGTTGCGGTATGGTCTTGGTGGAGAACTGCTGATGGTGCATTCCAATGATCGTGGGCGGTATTGTATTTCGATATCGCATCCGTTGAGTCCGGCTGTCAATTTGTTTATTTGGCAGTCTCCACAATGTAGCACAATGTACTTGGGTGCATTAGCTACTTCTCGGAACTCGCTGCCCTAGCTGGTTTAGGAGGCGGGGTGTTAGGGGTACCGATATGGTAACTCCCCCTCCCCCCCTGAGAATGGAGCGACGGCCATAGTGAGGGTATGTCCAAAGCGACATCAAGGTTGCGGGGAGCTGGGGTAAAAATAGTGCGGCCTTGTTTCTCCGTACTTATTTATGTCGGACATTCCAGCAAAATTTCTGACGTTCGCTTTCTTCAACATTTCCAAGTTTATTTCTTCTATTGTGCTGTTGATCTTGATGTCAAGCGGTGCCGACAGCATTAGTTTGATTGGTGCTTCGTATGTATCTGCGGGTTGCTCATACAATGTACCGCCTATTTCTTGGTTTCATTAAACGGTGGTCTAAAGAATTTGACGACCCTTCTACGACAAAACTACTTCATACCTCTCTTGCTCGACCTATTCTGGAATACAGATCTTCTGTGTGGTCTCCACAATATTCGGTACACTAGGACAGAATTGAGTTTGTAACAAAGAAGTTCTTACTTTTCGCGCTTCGTGGCTTTAACTGGGTTTCGGGAACTGACTTGCCATTTTACTCCAGTAGACTTCTATTGATTAACCTTCCATCTCTAGATAACCGACGCATTTTAATACTATGATAGAAACTATTATTTAGTTTATCAGTGCTGGACAACTCTTGGACTGTTGTAGGACAGTGTTGGACAACTGGCCAATTATAAAAAAATAATGGCAATAAAACTAATTCCTTAATATCTCCTTTATTAATGGGTCAATCGCTATTAAACTTTCAGCAAATTGCTTAGCGTTATTGTACTGTCAATTTAAGCTGAGTTATCTCAACGAAGATGAGTGTATACAGACGCAAATAATTATTCTACATCCCCGAAAGAAAGACAAGGGGAGCGATTGTACAAAGAAGAGTGTCATATGCTCTGTCGCTCTTGCCAACAACTATGAAATAATGTTAATAAAAAAAATTCCTTAATATCTCCTTTATTTGTGGGTGGTTCGCTTTGAAACTTGCATCAAATTGCTTAGCGTTGTCGTACTGTAAATTTTAGCTGTGTTATCTCAACGAAGATGAGTGTAAACAGTCGAAAATATTAATTTTACATTTCCAAAAGAAAGACAAGGCGAGCGATAGTGCAAAGAAGATTGTCACATATGGGCTCTCGCTCTTACCACTATGATATAATGGCAAAAAAGAAATTTCTTAATATCCCCATTACTTGTGGGTCAATCGCGATAAGACTTGTAGCAAATTGTTATATTTTGTTACATCATGAGTTATCTTAACAAACATGCGTGTACGCAATTGCTAATATTTACTTTACGTTAGCCTGTAGCATATTTAGTTAGGTAGTGAACGGGCGTCTTTCACGCGCGCTATGGAAAATCTCTAGAAGTGGACGAACTTAAAAGTAATATAATTGCAAATTGTATTGCAGTTATATAATAATAGCGAAAGGACGCTTTATATAAAAATAAAATTCTGATTTATGTGAAAAAACCAGTGCATAGTTATAAAAAGTGCCACGATTAAACCGCTCAAAATGAGCAATGAACAAATAAAAGAGCGTAGAAGCTCCATCGATCAACGAAATGGATTTTACTCATATTTCTCAACCCGCGACAACGAGGCTGGAAAAATATCAATGCACAGCAATCCAGCTCTCTTGACCATAGGCAACCAGAGAGCACGTTCTTGCTCGCCGGCTCTACTAACTGTGCCTTCCACGTCATGGAGTTCACAGAGCAGCTCTCCAACAACGTCGAATGCAATAATTTCGACACACGCCGCACCAACAGCAAGTACAGTGACCTCTTTGACTTCTGCAACCGCAGCAACAACAACTACAACGGTTTCTGTCACCAACAATGCGATAACGACTGTGCGCTCAACTTCTGCAGCGCAAGCGCAAATTACAACAATATCATCAAATGCAAGCTCAAATCAAGTCAAGAAAACGGGACCGGCTGTGCAGACTGGTATGGATCGCTACATCCAAATCAAGCGCAAACTCAGCCCACAAAGGATGGAAACAGACCAAAAATTAACCGTGCATATAATGTCAGCGAAATTCCTGAGACTCTAAACTCTAATAGATTCTCCATTCTGGCTAATGTTGAGACTCGTCAACCCGAATATCTCTGTGGAATGCCAATGGTGTTTCACGGCACAAACTTGAACTAACACAATTCCTGTACGACCAACACATCGACGTGATGCTGCTCGCAGAGACGCACCTCACAGGCTATTTGTTCTACGGTACAGATCATCCGGATGGCAAAGCTCACGGTGGATCCGGCATCCTAATCAGAAACCGCATGAAGCTCCATTTTCATAAAAGGTTTGCAACAAATTATTTGCAATCTACATCCATAAACGGACAATCGGGTAACGGCAATCTCACCATTGCCGCTGTTTATTGCCCACCTCGCTTTACAATCTCTGAGGGTCAATTCATGGACTTCTACAATACTCTAGGGGAGCGATTTATAGCAGTAGGAGACTACAATGCCAAGCACACGCACTGGGGATCACGCCTTGTGACCCCCAAAGGAAAGCAGTTTTACAACGCAATCATCAAACCAAACAACAAACTGAACTACGTTTCCCCAGGTAGGCCCACATATTGGCCAGCAGACCCTAGGAAGCTACCAGATCTAATTGACTTCGCAGGCACAAAGAACATTCTACGCAATCTGATAAGTGCCGAATCACTTTCGGACCTATCATCCGATCACTCCCCGGTGCTACTAAATCTTCTCCAACGCCCGCAAATCATAGAGCATCCTCATAGGCTAACAACGCATAGAACCAACTGGCTCAAATACAAGAAATATGTTAGTTCCCATGTTCAGCTAACCCCGCAGCTCAACAACGAAGAGAACATCGACTGCTCTGTTGATGCTCTGAATCTGTACTCGTAGCAGCAGCCAAAATTTCAACACCGCAAGCGATATCTGCGCAGTCCAGCCAGTACAAAACCAATCGGCAAATTGAAGAACTTGTGCTGCAAAAGAGACGATTGCGAAGAGTTTGGCAGACCTACAGATCGCCATCTTCAAAACAACGCCTCAAAGAAGCCACTCGCTGACTCACCAAGGCTCTAAAACAAGATGAAGAAGACGCTCAACGTCGATACATAGAGCAACTATCGCCAACCAGCACAAAGAATCCGCTGTGGAAGGCTCATCCAAATCTTAGCGCACCGACCGAACCTGTCATTCCCATAAGAAACTCTTCAGGCAGCTGGGCCCGCAGCGACAAAGACAGAGCCAACACATTTGCTTCTCACCTACGAAATGTGTTCTAGCCAAATCCCGCAACTAATTCATTTGAACTGGACGCATTACCAACTCGTAACCAAACTGAGACTGAGCCAATTGAGTTTCTGCCTAACGAGATTGCAAAAGTCATCAGAGAAAATCATCAGGTTGTGATCTAATAACTCCAAAAATGATAATTGAACTTCCAAACTGCGCTATCTGCCTCGTTTGTAAGCTCTTCAACGCAATTACAAGACTTGGATACTTTCCAAAAAAATGGAAAAAATCGACCATTATAATGATACCGAAACCAGGAAAAGACCACACAATACCATCATCGTACAGACCGATAAGCTTACTCTCGTGCTTGTCAAAACTGCTTGAAAAATGCCTCCTTGCGCGGATAATCCCATACCTGAGGACAAACAATGTAATTCCAGCACATCAATTTGGCTTCCGGGAGACCATGGAACTATCGAGCAAGTCAACCGAATAACATCAGCAATACGTACTGCATTCAAAAACCGGGAATACTGCAGTGCGATATTCCTCGACGTATCTCAAGCATTCGACCGAGTCTGGCTCGAAGGTCACATGCATAAAATCAGAATACTACTGCCTGAAAATACTCACAAGCTATTTGAGTCGTACCTCTACAACAGAGTCTTCGCAGTGAGATGCAACGCTACTACATCCGACGACCACAGTATAGAAGCTGGAGTTCCTCAAGGCAGCGTACTGGGGCCAACCCTTTATGTTCTATTCACGGCGGATATAAGCGAGCGACTGACAACATCTACATTTGCTGACGATACCGCTATCTTAAGTCGCTCTAGATGTCCAATACAAGCTACAGCGCAACTAGCTGACCACCTGGTGGTGGTAGAAAAGTGGCTATCAGACTGGCGTATTAAAATAAACGAGCAAAAGTGTAAACACGTAACGTTTACTCCTTATAGGCAGACTTGCCCTCCGCTAACGTTATACAATACGTAGATCCCCCAAGCTGATGAAGTGACGTATCTTGGCATACACCTTGAAAGGCGACTTACCTGGCGGAGACACATCGAAGCTAAAAAAATGCACCTAAAACTAAAAGCTAATAGCCTCCATTGGATTATAAACACGCCTCCAACGCAACGACCTACCAGCCCAGCAATAATCCATTATGGCCCTTTAACTCATATTCACTCAACATGGCTGTTATCTAACGCATTATTTTAAGATTTGATAAACTTATTGTTAGTCTCCCTCTGGAGAAGATTCAATAAATAACAACAAAGCATTAAAAAAACAAGCGGAACAGTCGGGACCCCGACCGTAATATACCCTGTGGGTCTACAGGAACCCGCTCAAATTCACTCTAGATAAAATTCTCTAGTAATTCTTTATTTTTTAATTTGTGGGCGAAGGGGGCGTGGCATCGTGATAAAATTTTCTGGACAAATCGACCTCAAGATACTCATCATGTGTGCTAAATCTCAAGTCTCTAGCTACAAAACTGCTTTTGTTATGAGGTTTTTGAGCTACAAAACTGCTTGCTTTATGGGGTTTTACTTAATTTGAGGGCGAAGGGGGCGTGGCATCGCGATTAAATTTTCTGGACACATTGACCCTAAGATTCTTATCATATGTGCCAAATCTCAAGTCTCTTACTGTAATATTGCTTTCCGTTTTGTAGGCAAGGGGGGCGTGGCATCGTGATAAAATTTTCTTTACACATTGACCACAAAATATTTGTCATATGTGCCAAATCTCAAGTCTCTAGCTACAAAACTGCCCTTGGTATGAGGTTTTTGAGCTACAAAACTGCTTGCTTTATAAGCTTTTACTTAATTTGTGGGCAAAGAGGGCGTGGCATCCAAAAAAAAAAGATAAACTTGATCTGCCTGCAAAAATTTCCAGTGCTGGGACACCAAGTTCAAGCTTCTAGCTCTTACCATCTCTGAGATCCTTTCGTTCATACGGACGGACCGACGGACCGACAGACCGACGGACAGACGGACATGGCTATATCGACTCGGCTATTGATGCTGATTAAGAATATATATACTTTATGGGGTCGGCCATGCTTCCTTCTGCCCGTTGCATATTTTTAACAAACTTAATATACCCCCACAGGGTATAAAAAGTCTGTAGCATTAAGTGAAATATAGTTCTGAGTGTGGTCAATGTATGGCGCCACATGACACAATGCGCCACACAGCGGCCGACAGCGCAAATCATCAGATTATCATATGCTTTCTCGTTTGCACAAATGGAATTTTCATATGCTCTCTCGCTTTTGTCAAAAAATTGAATCAAAACAAATTCCTTAATATCTCCCTTATTTATAAGTCGATCGCGATGAAACTTGCAGAAAATTGCTCTGCGTGATTTATAGTTCAACTATCAGTCATTTTATGCTGAGTTATCTTGGAATTTGCGGTTTTCTTCTATTTGCGTGGGCGGGGGTTGAGATATCGAAAATTGAAGATAAACTTGATCTGCGTATGATATTCAGGAACCAACATTTCAAATTTGAAGTCTCTAGCTCTTATAGTGGCTGAGATCGACGCGTTCATACAGACGGACGGACGGACGAACAGACAGACGGACAGGTGTCAATCGACTCGGCTATTGATACTGATCAAGAATATATATACTTTATAGGGTCGGAGAGGCTTCCTTCTGCCTGTTCGATACATTCACACAAATTCATTATACCCTTTTTTTTGCCCATTTTTAATGGACACAGGGTATAAAAACTATATTTTAAGCTTTTTAATAACTACATAACACGCTTACTTTTCCCTCATTGATCTGATTGGGTTTTTTCTGAGGTTTCCTAAATCCTTTCAACAAATGTTGGGTCAATTAGATAATTGTTTCAATACCCCAGACTTAATAATCTTAATAATTAATTTGCATATTATATAATTTTATTGTTAACTTTTTATTATTTTGTCGACTGTTATTAGTTGACGTTAAATAAATAAATAAATAAATAAAGTAACTGAACAGTTGTTGTAGAAGACTGTAAATGAACCGTTTAATTTTCTTGCGGCGTTGCATGTAGAATTTAAGTCCAGATTGTGTGCGTTAAAAATGAATATTGTTTGGTCTTCCATTTACTTAAATTTACATATTAACTGCTTCTTGGTCTCCCAATTGTACGATATCGCAGGTAGCGGCGCCTTGATTCCATATCCCTCGAAGACATTTAGCGTCTGCGTCGTTAACTCCACCATTACCATTTTCGCAAATACATAGCTTGTTGATTTTTTGACAGTTTTCATTAAAAAACTTAAGATTAATATAATAAGTTATAATATAAGTTGGAATCTTTAAATGGTAAGCATTGTTTAATGGTAAGGAAATGCCGTGGTAAAGTGAATATTCGTTTTTCTCAAAAATTTGTGCTTTTAATTGAAAAATAATGTCGGTTTTATTTACGACTGCTTATAATTGTAATAATCTGCATAGGTGTTCATCTGATGTTATATGAATTTCTGTTTTTCAATAACGGTGCAATTTTGTCGACTTCTGTTTGTGACAATATAAAAGTTGGAATTATATTTAGTTTTGACAACAATCAACTTTTGGCCACGTTTGTTAAATGTATATTCAATATATCCATATTAAAATTTATTCTGTTATTCTTGAACATAAGAATCTAATTTTTTGCTTATTTATCTGTTCATAGAAATTTATAATTACTATATTATAATTACTTAAAAAGTTACTTATGATAATCTGTTCTTTGTTTATGTGGTCTGCAATATTATGGAACCTCATAAAAATTTCTCTGTCGAGTTATATTTGTTCGATTATTTTCTAGTTAGCATTTTCAACTTCCTCTTTTTTCTTCTCAAGTGTCCTTCCTATTTCTTCTGCATCATTGGCATCCATGTTCCCTGTTATTTTCTTAATAACGCTGCCTAAACCATTTAAAAGTCCCATTTTTTGTCTCTGTTTAGTAGGATTGCTTTCAATTTTTCTTTATCTGTTCCAATTTTGCTTTCAAGACATTTACTTTTTCCCTTATGGATGTTACTGAACGAGCTGATTTCAATGCTTCCTCTATGTTTTGTATATTCACGTCATATTCCTTAAACTTAATAATATGATTAAAGTATTTATACCCCACTGAGAGTCTTGTTTGTCCGAGGTCCAACTTCGCTATTTGTTCCTCCTTCCTAATTTCTCTTATGACTATCCTTTGCGTGTTCGTCATATAGAACCTGAAATGAATCGAATATATTCTTCTTACTTTTTCCTTTTCTTTATTTTCGACTTATGTATTTTTTCGTCCCTTTTGGTTGTTATTGTTGCGCCCATGTCCTGTGTTACTTTCTGTATCGAAAACCAAGGTGTTAGTTTGATACGTCTATTCTTTTTTCTGAACACTATGTCGTCAGGTTCTACTACTATTGTCCGTCTTCATTCAATTTTTCGATATTATTCTCTTTATGTTGTTCAATTTTTATACCCTGTGGGGGTATATTAAGTTTGTTAAAAATATGTAACGGGCAGAAGGAAGCATGGCCGACCCCATAAATTATATATATTCTTGATCAGCATCAATAGCCGAGTATTTATAGCCATGTCCGTCTGTCCGTCTGTCCGTCGGTCCGTCGGTCTGTCGGTCCGTCCGTATGAACGAAAGGATCTCAGAGATGGTAAGAGCTAGAAGCTTGAACTTGGTGTCCCAGCACTGGTAATTTTTGCAGGCAGATCAAGTTTATCTTTTTTTTTGGATGCCACGCCCACTTTGCCCACAAATTAAGTAAAAGTAAAAGAATAAAACAAGCAGTTTTGTAGCTCAAACCCCTCATAACAAGAGCAATATAACAGCTAAAGACTTCACATTTAGCACACATGATAAATATTTTGTGTTCAATGTGTCCAGAAAATATTATCACGATGCCACGCCCCCCTCGCCAACAATTCGGAAAAGCTTATAACAAGAGCAATATTACAGTTAGAGACTTCAGACTTGGGACACATGATGAATATTTTGTGGTCGATGTGTCCAGAAAATTGTATCGCGATGCCACGCCCCCTTCACCCACAAATTAAGTAAAACCTCATAAAGCAAGCAGTTTTGTCACTCAAAAACCTCATAACAAAAGCAGTTTTGTAGATGGAGACTTGAGATTTGGCACACATGATGAATATTTTGTGGTTGATGTGTCCAGAAAAATGTATCACGATGCCACGCCCCCTTCACCCACAAATTAAGTAAAATCTCATAAAGCAAGCAGTTTTGTCACTCAAAAACCTCATAACAAAAGCAGTTTTGTAGATGGAGACTTGAGATTTGGCACACATGATGAATATTTTGTGGTTGATGTGTCCAGAAAAATGTATCACGATGCCACGCCCCCTTCACCCACAAATTAAGTAAAACCTCATAAAGCAAGCAGTTTTGTCACTCAAAAACCTCATAACAAAAGCAGTTTTGTAGATGGAGACTTGAGATTTGGCACACATGATGAATATTTTGTGGTTGATGTGTCCAGAAAAATGTATCACGATGCCACGCCCCCTTCACCCACAAATTAAATAAAACCTCATAAAGCAAGCAGTTTTGTCACTCTTGATCAGTATCAATAGCCGAGTCGATTGACACCTGTCCGTCTGTCTGTTCGTCCGTCCGTCCGTCTGTATGAACGCGTCGATCTCAGCCACTATAAGAGCTAGAGACTTCAAATTTGAAATGTTGGTTCCTGAATATCATACGCAGATCAAGTTTATCTTCAATTTTCGATATCTCAACCCCCGCCCACGCAAATAGAAGAAAACCGCAAATTCCAAGATAACTCAGCATAAAATGACTGATAGTTGAACTATAAATCACGCAGAGCAATTTTCTGCAAGTTTCATCGCGATCGACTTATAAATAAGGGAGATATTAAGGAATTTGTTTTGATTCAATTTTTTGACAAAAGCGAGAGAGCATATGAAAATTCCATTTGTGCAAACGAGAAAGCATATGATAATCTGATGATTTGCGCTGTCGGCCGCTGTGTGGCGCATTGTGTCATGTGGCGCCATACATTGACCACACTCAGAACTATATTTCACTTAATGCTACAGACTTTTTATACCCTGTGGGGGTATATTAAGTTTGTTAAAAATATGCAACGGGCAGAAGGAAGCATGGCCGACCCCATAAAGTATATATATTCTTAATCAGCATCAATAGCCGAGTCGATATAGCCATGTCCGTCGGTCTGTCGGTCCGTCGGTCTGTCGGTCCGTCCGTATGAACGAAAGGATCTCAGAGATGGTAAGAGCTAGAAGCTTGAACTTGGTGTCCCAGCACTGGTAATTTTTGCAGGCAGATCAAGTTTATCTTTTTTTTTGGATGCCACGCCCACTTTGCCCACAAATTAAGTAAAAGTAAAAGAATAAAACAAGCAGTTTTGTAGCTCAAACCCCTCATAACAAGAGCAATATAACAGCTAAAGACTTCACATTTAGCACACATGATAAATATTTTGTGTTCAATGTGTCCAGAAAATATTATCACGATGCCACGCCCCCCTCGCCAACAATTCGGAAAAGCTTATAACAAGAGCAATATTACAGTTAGAGACTTCAGACTTGGGACACATGATGAATATTTTGTGGTCGATGTGTCCAGAAAATTGTATCGCGATGCCACGCCCCCTTCACCCACAAATTAAGTAAAACCTCATAAAGCAAGCAGTTTTGTCACTCAAAAACCTCATAACAAAAGCAGTTTTGTAGATGGAGACTTGAGATTTGGCACACATGATGAATATTTTGTGGTTGATGTGTCCAGAAAAATGTATCACGATGCCACGCCCCCTTCACCCACAAATTAAGTAAAACCTCATAAAGCAAGCAGTTTTGTCACTCAAAAACCTCATAACAAAAGCAGTTTTGTAGATGGAGACTTGAGATTTGGCACACATGATGAATATTTTGTGGTTGATGTGTCCAGAAAAATGTATCACGATGCCCACCCCCTTCACCCACAAATTAAGTAAAACCTCATAAAGCAAGCAGTTTTGTCACTCAAAAACCTCATAACAAAAGCAGTTTTGTAGATGGAGACTTGAGATTTGGCACACATGATGAATATTTTGTGGTTGATGTGTCCAGAAAAATGTATCACGATGCCACGCCCCCTTCACCCACAAATTAAATAAAACCTCATAAAGCAAGCAGTTTTGTCACTCAAAAACATCATAGCAAAAGCAGTTTTGTAGCTGGAGACTTGAGATTTGGCACACATGATGAGTATCTTGTGGTCGATGTGTCCAGAAAATTGTATCGCGATGCCACGCCCCCTTCGCCCATAAATTAAGTAAAACCTCATAAAGCAAGCAGTTTTGTAGCTCAAAAACCTCATAACTGCAGTTTTGTAGCTAGAGACTTGAGATTTGGCACACATGATGAGTATCTTGGGGTCGATGTGTCCAATTGTATCGCGATGCCACGCCCCCTTCGCCCACAAAAATTAAAAAACGAATTACTAGAGAATTTCATCTGGAGTGAATTTGAGCGGGTTCCTGTAAACCCACAGGGTATATTACGGTCGGGGTCCCGACTGTTCGGCTTGTTGTTACTATATCTGTGTAAATTTGCTGTTTAAATTCATTTAGCTTAATAGAGTAATCGTGTTCATCGTTGAAATTCACAATGTTATTAAACATGTGGGTTCGTCCTATAAATAATTCGAACGGGGCATGTTTTATTGCGAAGTGAATTGAATTATTATATGTAATAAACGTTACTATCAGTATCTCGTCTTGGTCGCACATCAGTTTCTTTTGTTTTCTTTCTTCAAAAATGATCCTGTATATTTCCGTCAGAGTAGAATGTACCCTTTTCACAGGAGGAATGTACCCTTTTTACGGGTGAACTCAAGGGGAAGTAACTTGGTCTGATCATATTTTTTACAACAATGCGTCCACTTGTTCTTTTATTTCCTTTCTCTGGTTAAACCAGTATCTATAAGGTTTTGTGTATATCGGTATCTCGTCTGATGTCTCAATAGGGTGTTTGACTATGTTAGTAAAAGTCAGCTAATTTTCCTCACAGAAAAATATTCCAATGTATCTGGAGCATAACTCAAACAACGCTTTTTTTTGACCCTTTACTTTAAAAAAGTAAATAGGGTCTATTAAGTTTGTCAAAAAAAAATGTGCGTAACAGGTCGAAGGAAGTCCGGCAGACCCCATAAAGTATATATATTCTTGATCAGCATCACCAGCCGAGTCGATATAGCCATGTCCGTCTGTCCTGCTGTCCTGCTGTATGAGCGCCTAGATCTCAGAGACTATAAGAGCTAGGATCACCAAATTTGGTGACAATACTCCTGTGACCCCCGAAAAGGTCAAGTTTGTTTTAGAATTTTGCCACACCCCCTCCCGCCCCCAAAAATCGAAAAAAAAACCCGAATAACTCGAGTAATTTAAAAGATACAAGTTCCAAAATCGGCATACATAAAACTTACTTTCCTTCTGATGCTTACTGAAAATTTCATCAAAATCGGACAATAAACACCGGAGATTTAAAGCAAACAAATTATCGAATGTACAATTGCAGAAAATGTGCAGGCAGCAATTTAAGGCATTGAATTATTAATTTCACTTCTGTAGAAAACTAGTAATTGGCAAACTAGTGAATATGGCCTCATTGGTGCAGTGGTTAGAATGTCGAATTCTTGCGGTGGGGTCCTGGGTTCGATTCCTGCCTGTGACACATTTTTTCTGTTCTTAAAATTTGTTAAATAATCGACAATGGCTTCATTGGCGCAATGGTCTGGAGTTCGAGACCTACAAGAGGCACACTTTTTTTCTGTTTTTATTATTATATTTTAAATTTATAATTACAGTAATTAAATAAAATAAAGCAATATTTTATTTTTATAAACAAATTCTACCATAAATGTATGTATTATATTTAATAAAGTATGTATGCATTACATACATGTATATTAACATAACATTTGTATGTTAAGATGAGATTTGGCACACATGATGAATATTTTGTGGTTGATGTGTCCAGAAAAATGTATCACGATGCCACGCCCCCTTCACCCACAAATTAAGTAAAACCTCATAAAGCAAGCAGTTTTGTCACTCAAAAACCTCATAACAAAAGCAGTTTTGTAGATGGAGACTTGAGATTTGGCACACATGATGAATATTTTGTGGTTGATGTGTCCAGAAAAATGTATCACGATGCCACGCCCCCTTCACCCACAAATTAAGTAAAACCTCATAAAGCAAGCAGTTTTGTCACTCAAAAACCTCATAACAAAAGCAGTTTTGTAGATGGAGACTTGAGATTTGGCACACATGATGAATATTTTGTGGTTGATGTGTCTAGAAAAATGTATCACGATGCCACGCCCCCTTCACCCACAAATTAAATAAAACCTCATAAAGCAAGCAGTTTTGTCACTCAAAAACATCATAGCAAAAGCAGTTTTGTAGCTGGAGACTTGAGATTTGGCACACATGATGAGTATCTTGTGGTCGATGTGTCCAGAAAATTGTATCGCGATGCCACGCCCCCTTCGCCCATAAATTAAGTAAAACCTCATAAAGCAAGCAGTTTTGTAGCTCAAAAACCTCATAACTGCAGTTTTGTAGCTAGAGACTTGAGATTTGGCACACATGATGAGTATCTTGGGGTCGATGTGTCCAATTGTATCGCGATTCCACGCCCCCTTCGCCCACAAAAATTAAAAAACGAATTACTAGAGAATTTCATCTGGAGTGAATTTGAGCGGGTTCCTGTAAACCCACAGGGTATATTACGGTCGGGGTCCCGACTGTTCGGCTTGTTGTTACTATATCTGTGTAAATTTGCTGTTTAAATTCATTTAGCTTAATAGAGTAATCGTGTTCATCGTTGAAATTCACAATGTTATTAAACATGTGGGTTCGTCCTATAAATAATTCGAACGGGGCATGTTTTATTGCGAAGTGAATTGAATTATTATATGTAATAAACGTTACTATCAGTATCTCGTCTTGGTCGCACATCAGTTTCTTTTGTTTTCTTTCTTCAAAAATGATCCTGTATATTTCCGTCAGAGTAGAATGTACCCTTTTCACAGGAGCATTCCTCGTAGATTGTTGGAATGAGGTTACATGTAAATCTATATTGCATTGCTTGCAGAAACCTTTAAAAAGATTTGAAGAATATTCTGCACTCTGGTCACATACAAGTTTCTTCGGGATACCATATAAGCTCACGAAATTACCTAACCACGCTCAAACTACCCAAGATCCGATGGTGTATCCTGCTGCGAATTTCGAAAATTTGTCGATTATTGTGACTATTGACTTTCCGTTAATTGTATAAAGGTCGGTATGTATAATATCTAACGGTAACTTTGGTGTTTCGGTCATTTGGAAATGAATTTTTGGTGAGTCTATCATATTTGAGTGTCTGGCAGTGTCATATTGGGAAGATAAAATTCCCTCTTTAAATGCAAGGTAGTTTACTCTATTCCCTCGTGGTTGCTGTTTTTGTGATAATTTCCTTTTTTCTTTCCCTGGTCGGCAATGTCTATCAAGTCCGGTAGAAATATCGTACATCTTGCTGTTTGCAAAACATTTCTTAAAGGCTATCGAGACATTTTTATAAATTTCGTCTGTCGTGAAGACTGCGTATGTTTTGTTGGCTGCTTAAGGCATCTGCCACCACGTTCTGCGACCCACTCTTGTACACCACCTCAAGGTCATATTCTAGAAGCTGCAGTTTCCATCTAACTAGTTTCGAATTTGGTTCTATAAATCCCATTAACCACGTAAGTGGCCTATGTTCTGTTATGATTTTGATTTTATTTCCGAAAATATATGGTCTGAAATAACTTACCCCCCATATTATCGCGAGCATTTCTTTCTCAACCGTGGAATAGTTGTTCTCTGTGTCGTTTAACGTCCTACTTGCGAATGAAATTGAACGATCTGATCCCACGTTTCCTTGAGACAAAACTGCTTCTAATGCCACATTACTGGCATCTGTCGTCAGTATGATTGGTTTACTAAAGTCGGGGTATTGTAACACTGGGTCATTACATAACAGAGTCTTGCAGTGTTCAAACGTTCTAGTGAATTCCTCGTTCAATTCAATGTTCTGTTTCCCTTTAAGCTGTTTCGTTAGAGGCTTGGTTATTTTGGCAAAGTCCTTTATAAATTTCCTATAGTATCCTAACATTCCCACAAATGACTTAATGTCCTTTCGTGTCTCGGGTAAAGAAAACTTCCGGATCGATTTTAGTCTATCTGGATTGGGCTTCACACCGTCCTGGGTAACGATGTGCCCTAAGTATTCTATTTCCCTTCGTAAAATTTCTGATTTCTCCATTTGTAGTTGCAAATTTGCGGTTGAAAGCTTTTCAAATGCCATTCGTAAGTCCGTCACGTGCTCTTGGAAGGAGGCTGAGAACACAATAATATCGTCCATGTAAACTAGACAGTTCTTGCCTATCAAGACCCCCCACAAACTGTCCATTGCTCTTTGGAATGTCGCTGGTGCGTTTGTCAGCCCAAACGGCATCCGCACATATTCAAAATGGCCGCTACCCGTTGTCTTGGGTATGTCCTTTCCCCTCATTTCTATCTGATGATACCCACTAGCTAAATCAAGAGCAGTAAAGTACTTAGCTCTTCCTAACTTATCTAGAACTTCACTTATTATCGGTATTGGGTACCTATATTTAATGGTCTTCTCATTAAGTTTCCTAAAGTCTACTACCTGCAGCGTCCTTCTTCTTGGGGACGAGCCATACGGGTGAACTCAAGGGGAAGTAACTTGGTCTGATCATATTTTTTACAACAATGCGTCCACTTGTTCTTTTATTTCCTTTCTCTGGTTAAACCAGTATCTATAAGGTTTTGTGTATATCGGTATCTCGTCTGATGTCTCAATAGGGTGTTTGACTATGTTAGTAAAAGTCAGCTAATTTTCCTCACAGAAAAATATTCCAATGTATCTGGAGCATAACTCAAACAACGCTTTTTTTTGACCCTTTACTTTAAAAAAGTAAATAGGGTCTATTAAGTTTGTCAAAAAAAAATGTGCGTAACAGGTCGAAGGAAGTCCGGCAGACCCCATAAAGTATATATATTCTTGATCAGCATCACCAGCCGAGTCGATATAGCCATGTCCGTCTGTCCTGCTGTCCTGCTGTATGAGCGCCTAGATCTCAGAGACTATAAGAGCTAGGATCACCAAATTTGGTGACAATACTCCTGTGACCCCCGAAAAGGTCAAGTTTGTTTTAGAATTTTGCCACACCCCCTCCCGCCCCCAAAAATCGAAAAAAAACCCGAATAACTCGAGTAATTTAAAAGATACAAGTTCCAAAATCGGCATACATAAAACTTACTTTCCTTCTGATGCTTACTGAAAATTTCATCAAAATCGGACAATAAACACCGGAGATTTAAAGCAAACAAATTATCGAATGTACAATTGCAGAAAATGTGCAGGCAGCAATTTAAGGCATTGAATTATTAATTTCACTTCTGTAGAAAACTAGTAATTGGCAAACTAGTGAATATGGCCTCATTGGTGCAGTGGTTAGAATGTCGAATTCTTGCGGTGGGGTCCTGGGTTCGATTCCTGCCTGTGACACATTTTTTCTGTTCTTAAAATTTGTTAAATAATCGACAATGGCTTCATTGGCGCAATGGTCTGGAGTTCGAGACCTACAAGAGGCACACTTTTTTTCTGTTTTTATTATTATATTTTAAATTTATAATTACAGTAATTAAATAAAATAAAGCAATATTTTATTTTTATAAACAAATTCTACCATAAATGTATGTATTATATTTAATAAAGTATGTATGCATTACATACATGTATATTAACATAACATTTGTATGTTAAGATTAACATTTGTATGTTAAGATTAACATTTGTATGTTAAGATTAACATTTGTATGTTAATAATTTAAGTGTAACATAAGCGATTATATTTAATTAATCGATTGCTAATCTGAGCAGCGTCAAATTTATTTAGGTTTATATATAAGTCTGTAAGTTTGTAACTGTTATTTCATTTTTGAAGAATAAGTAAAGGGTCTCTCATAGTTTCTTCTCTATTCAAATGATCAGTCCTCAGAATTTTTTCAAAATGTATTGGCTTTATTCTGTCTCTTTCTAAGGTAACTACACTTACTTCTACTATATTCTCCTGATTGGTCTGTTCTTTGTTCTTCATGGCTTCCATTCCTATCTCGAAATTGTCGCTAATATAAAATGATAATATAAAATGATCGAGATATTCTGTCTTTTCTTGACTTATGAGATTAGCTACTTCGATGTTTGCTAATCCGTTTTCTGCTTGGTATACACCACCTGATATATACAATCCTTTACTTATTTCCACCTTGTCTGTCAAAAACGTCCAGTTGCTTAATGTTACTGGCAATGTAACCATTGTTTTAGTCCTTTCCTCTATTAAGTGCATTTCCGATGATTTATTCTCTTTGGGATTAGTCTTTAAGAATGCACAAGTTTTTCAATATCTACCTTTGCCTTGATTTCTTTTAAAATGTCCATACCTATCAACCCGTCAAAATAGGGGTGAAAATCGAATAGCAAGAAATCAAATTTTCTTTGTTCCTTAACTTCTTGTATGCCCACAAAGCATGCTTTATGATATATCTTATCGATATTGGGTATTCTAAGTCAGTGGATTTGTACATGGGTATCATGTCTGGTTTTATGAGAGTTTGAAGCTCCTGTATCTACAAGCATTTTTAAAGTAGAATCATATGACGTCTGTACTAACACATACGGTAATGCTTGTCCATGCATCTTCTTGTCTATATACCATGTGTTCCCCTGTATATTATGTACGGTTTGCCTATCATCGTGTTGTTCCAGATTGTTATAATTCGGTCCTGGATTCCTAAATCTATATTCGTGCCTGAACCCTGACTGCCTGGGTGCACCGGTATGGGCGTAGCCAGGACGAAATTTGGGGGGAGGGGGTTCGGGGTCAGTTGTTAATTTTTTTTTTTAATATACAATTTTATTAATAAAAAATACATTATTGTTAAATTAAATTAATCCAATACTATAATAATAATCGCCTTGGATTCGCGGAAAACTTGTCAATTATTTGCTTTTAAATTTTCTCACGGTTTTCGCTTTCTATGTTAGCTCATGAGACTTAGTCCAGACAGTATTTCCTCCCGTATTGTGCTCCTCAGCCACGTTTTCACTATACGAAGAGTACTGAAGGGACGCTCCACAGTCGCTGTTGTGCATGGTAAGGCGCTCAAGATAGTAATAATGATCGGAAAAAATGCATCTGCGTCTTTAAATAGGTCAACAACTTGAATATCCTTTAACTCATTTTCGCTCATGTTCTTTTTCTTCCAAAGATTATACCAAAGACTTAGTTCCCCACCGACATCCAAATTATACAACTTTTGAAACTGCTTCGATTTTTTATCTACCTCTTTACTGGAGCATTTAACCAGATACAACGGGTGCAATTTAGACAGCGAAAAAGCGGGAGCGTTCTCATTTGAAAATCTTAGTTTCAGAGCTGTTATTAATGAATCGAGATACGGAATAATTATAGCTCTTCGCCAGTATTCATTTTAGTTGACTGCGAAGGATTACTTCTGTTATTTTGTTTTAGCGTAATCCGTGCCAGTATCATGTCTAGTCCTAAATCTGTAATTATTCGCGACTTGATGATAATCTCTTCAGTGGTTTTTTCTGCATTAATACGGTCATTTTTAAGCACATCTAATATTTTTTCAATGTGCTGACCAACAGAAATAATGTCTACTGACTTGTTCTGCAAAATGTTTGCTGTAGGTTCCAGTAATAAGGAATAATTTTCAATAACCTTTAGAGCAAAGATGAACACTGGTCTTGTCGCCGCAGAGTAAATCTGATACGCAGACTTTCTTGTGCCAGAGTTTCCTTCTGTTGTCAACATATTAAGAGCTTCCGCAATTTCAGAAAAGTTTTCAGAAAATTTTCTGATAGCCTTATACTTTTCCGACCATCTTGTTTTGCAAAGGCGTGACATGGAAGGAGCATAACTCCTACGCGTTATTGATTCACGGAAAAAGTTAATCACATCTTTGATAGTTCCTATAGCATTTCTAATTTCTGGAACCGCATTCACGTCATTGATCACACGATTTAACTTGTGGCTCGAACAGTGAAAATAATGTGCGCGAGTGTATTTCCTCCTTAGGATGGCTTTTACTCCGCCTTCTTTGCCTGCCATTGTAGAACATATGAGTTCATGGGTCATTAAAAATTTGTCAATTTCTGTAGCAACGGAAGAAGCATCCTGTGCTGTTCAATCCTGTTCAATAAACCAAACAAATTCTTCTCTTTTTTTGTAGCCTGTGCCCATTAAAAGTGGGCAAAAAAGGCTATAATGAATTTGTGCGAATGTATGTAACAGGCAGAAGGAAGCATCTCCGACCCTATAAAGTATATATATTCTTGATCAGTATCAATAGCCGAGTCTATCCGTCCGTCTGTCCGTCTGTATGAACGCGTGGATCTCAGCAACTATAAGAGCTAGAGACTTCAAATTTGAAATGTAGGTTCCTGAATACCATACGCAGATCGATATCGAGTCCCGTTGGTTTTAAAATTAGAAATCACCATAACATAAGCACTGTCTAAGCTAGAGACTTGAGATTTGGCGCACATAATAAGTTTACTACTCTCAATGTGTGCAACAAATTTCAGTACGATCGGATATTGAACTCAGAAGTTATTCAAGTAACAAATTTATGCAGCGCAGCAGATGTGTCGCTGCGCAGTAGCAGCGCAGTCGCTGTGGCGGTAAACATAAACAATCAACAGCCGCAGTCCAGTATTGCCAGACTATCGCAAGCAACCTACTCTCGATGCAAGCAAAATCGACTTAAAGCAATATATTTAAATCCCATTATAATGAAAATACTTTTCTTTGAAAACCTGCACAGGGTATCCTACTGTCGCGTCCGCTCGACTGATTGGCTTGTTTCCATTGTTTTATTGAATTTGTGGTGAGGTATAAATTGCGTTACATCGGCATTTTTCGAGATGTCCTTTTAATTTTGCATCACCAGCATCGATTCGCATATTAATGAGATTTAATAAGATACCTCCATCCTGTTCTTTGTCTCTTAATGGTAGGTCATGTGTTCCATAAAAAATTACACATGAAATAATTGATAACATAATATTTCGGTTATCTTCTCTTAGCTTCTCGTGGCAATTTTGCAATTGCACATCAATGGGCACATCTTTAATAAAAGCTGTAGCTGCAGCGGTTGCCTTAAGATGAAGGATTGTAGTTGCATCCTTCTTGCAGTCTTCATGAATGTTTTTAAAGCGTAAAAAAGGTCGTATCATGAATGATTCCAATACTCCATGCGTTGTTCCAGGAACTGGTGGAAATAGTACACAGTACTTGCAAAGAGCACCTTTTAATCGCTTGGAATACACTAGCCACGGTCCGTAAATGTCTAGCCAAGCATAATTAAATTTTCTTTTAAAACTTTCTACATTAATTTGAAAGATATACGTGGCTTCAGGAACCCATGGGTGAAGCAAAATATCCTTTTTCTTCTCGACGGAAAGCTGGCTAGCTCGTCCAACATAAAGTCCCAGGTCATTTGTATGACAGTCATCGCTTTCATTTCCAGATGATCACACTGGAGAAGGCATTTCTTGAGCAGACTTATGTTGCAAATTGTCACTTTTGTCGCTTCTGCTGCTGCTGTCACGACCCTTTTTCCGCTTAACAGATGATATACCTTTAATTTTGTGATCGAAGAGCGTACATTATTAGGGAAAGGGTTAGTAAAATCTTTACAGAGAGTTTACCTTTTTGAAAAAAGTTTCTTATATTCATTGTGGTTTTCAATTCTTGAAATGAATAAACTTTCCACGCAGTATATAAAACCGCTTACACTATTTGTATTTTATTTTTGAATTAAAGTTGCGCCTGAACTTTTGTGCAAAATAGTGATGTGACAAGCATCGATACCAACATTTTTGCACTGGTAGTTCTTAAATTCTATGTAAATAATCGATTTTCCATACATATGTATATCGCTCTTATAAACAGCTGTTTGCGTGTTCATTTTATGAGGCCCACACACGACACGTGTTGCCATACTCATTCATTTTGAGCGAACAATAATCAAATTGGTTTGAATATGTGATATATTGTTACGAATTCCATTTTTATATATATTACGATTTTTAACATACACTTAACGGCTCTAGGGGGGGGGCAGCAGGCCCCCCCTGCCCATACCTGGCTACGCCCATGTGCACCGGCCTCGCATAAGTATTATTTTGAATATTCAAATTATAACGATTATTTCTTGTATGTATCTGCCTCGCTCGAAAGAATGGAGAAGCAAGAAGAAACAAAACAAGTGTGTAATCTGCGACATATACTTTATGGTGTCTGCCGGACTTCCTTCGACCTGTTACGCACATTTTTATATTTTGACAAACTTAATAGACCCGTTTTACTATTTTTAAAGTAAAGGGTCTAAAAATAATGAGAATTGCAATCGGTGGAGGGAGAGGGTAAAGGAAGATGAAATATAATTGCAAAACAATAAATTAAAGAACATGGAAAAAGAACATGGAAATAATGCGGAATGCTAAGTTTTTGGTATTATATACAAAGAAATACTTCTGTTGACTAAAAACAATTTTACTAAGCTTTTTTATTTATAATTTCGTCAAATTGCAACTTCTTTTTTTGTCACGTGCGAATTCTTTGGTTTTTTGCAATTATCTTAAAAATGAAGTCTCCCTAAAATCGACCTTCGCACTCATTGTAAGGCTAATTAAGAGCTATATATTGAGTCAATTGTCAAAAAAAATCCATATTATTTTGGCTTTTTTTTCACTTTTAGTGTGTACGATGGTTACGTTCGACATCATGGAAATGCCCATATATATATAATCGAACTTCGCAATTGAAAGAAAAGACATTTTTGTTTGACCGATATATTGACCCCTAACAAATAATTGAACAATAGACAGACAATATTTGGGAAGTGGAAGCACCGAACTGTTTAGAACCACGAGCGAATACTAGTTCAAGCAACATGAATTCAGACACTTCAGGATCACCCTTGTTGGCCCATGGGGCAGGACACATATCGGTTGACATAATGGGAACACACAAAATAACGGACGTAATTAAGTCAATGCCGATCTATGAAGGAAGCACTGAAGGGTTATATGAGTTTCTTGACAACGTTTAAGAAATATTAATGTTGATCCGTGGAGCAGATCAGACACCTACAGGACTATTGATGCTTAGGGCAATTAGGAATAAAATCCAGGGGAAGGCACATGCTGCTCTCCTCAAAAGTAGCACAAAATTGAATTGGGACGAAATAAAAACCAGACTAATTGAAAAGTTTGCCGACAAAAGGACGGAACAAACTTTACTCCGTGACTTAAATCATCTAGAGTAAGGAATGTACCGAAAAGAAACTGCAAAAATTTTTTTCATTTGTATTTCAAAATTATTTATCAAAAGTAATTTTTTTTACTTATTATAATAGGTTCATAAGCTATGTAAATTAACAAAATATTTTGGAATTAATTCAAGCTCTTATTTTTGCCCGAATTTTTTGTTTGACCCCCTTCATTAGGCTTTGCACACCTGCCTTGGTCACTTTCCGACTTGCCCTTATCCAGTTTTTTTTTAGCTCATCCATGTTTTCGGCAACTCTACCTTCCTTCCTTAAATATCTTTTCACGATAGCCCAATATCGCTCTATGGATCGAAGCTCTGGACAATTTGGTGGGTTTTCCTCTTTACGTACAAAACTAACACATTTTTCGTTAAGTAGTGCCAGTGTTGCTCGAGCGTATTGCGCGGACGCAAGATCCGGCCAAAACACATTAGATACATTATGTTTTTTGTAAAATGTGTAACAGGCCGATAGCTTTACCGATGTTCCATCGCTAATCTGTTAACATTAACATTATTTATCTGCCCATATCTAATTATCTACATCGGTTAATTTGCACATATTAGCTATCTCACTTTAACTGACTAGAATAAGTATAAATCTATAGCATGGTCTCGCTCTGGCGGGAATCAAAGGATTTAGCGGCTCGCTGAGTCGAGTCAGTCTTGATCGAACATTAAAGGAACTCAACTCGCAGATCGAGGCGGCAAAAAACTCGTTGCAAAATCTTCATATGCAAGCTTCAAGTAACAGCGGCCGAAGTTCTACGCAGCAGTTAGAGGGAGACGGCGATGTTAGGCGTAGCCATGCAGAAAATGAAAACGACGGCAGCGGCGCCAACGCACCGGTTGAATTTGAAGAACGAGCAGACGACGCGCATAATCATGACGCCGAAAGATGTGGCGAAATAGAAGCTGCGGCAAGTACAGTTGTGCGTGCGACAAACAAAACATATTGCGAGTGGACTTCGACGACGTTCCAGTTGGCCAAGGAAACGCCAACTGCTGTGCATCGCTAAATTAAAAGGCGATGCACTACAGTGGATGCATGCCGATCCAACGCGCATTATAAAGCCTTTGGACGATCTTTTGGAACAGTTAATGGCGGCGTTCGGCGGAAAACTGTCGTAGGCCGAATTGCGACGTAAATTCGAGGGACGCATTTGGTATTCGAAGGAGAAGGTTGCCCTTTACTTTGAGAGCAAAGCTATGTTAGCCCGGGATCTTAACCTGGATGGCGAGGAGCTGCTGGATGGTCTGATCGAGGGAATACCCGACGAAACGCTGCGTATCCAGGCTAGAATCCAATGCTTCGGTAGCCCCAGTGGGACACTGGGCTAAAGACTGCATAAAGCCCAAACTTGACAAAGGATCTTGCTATGGCTGTGGTGCAGCCGATCATCTCGTAGCTCAATGTCCGAAAAGGAAGTCAGTTGTTGCAAATAATTACGTAAGATTATTTAAAATATTTTTTAGCAATAGTTCTAATCTATCCATTATTTCAGAATGTCTCATAGATCCAAGCAGCCCCATTTCGTTTATAAAAAAATCAATTGTTCCTGTTGGAGTAGAACTTCAAGCCCATGATGGGACTTATTTTGGGCGAAATGAAAGTCAACTTAATGGTTTTGGAAAAACTTCTGCTTTTATTTTTAAAAATTTAACAAAAATACATTTTCATTTAATAATTGTGTCTGATGAATCTATGAGGTGGGGGGTAGTATTGGGAAGGGATTTCATGGAAGTCAGTGATCTGAATATTGACCCAAACGCTCTGAAAATAATTTCGATTTGAAACATTGAAAGCTCGTTTGAGAGATTAAATGGTAGCGAATTGGGCAGTAATACATCAAACAAGAAGCTTACAGCAAGTATGAACAGTGAAAAGGTAGAAAGCATATTGTTAAATGACAAATTATTAGTAAATGAATGTTTAGAAAGTGAGTTTTTAGAGAATAAATGGTTAGATAATAAATTGTTGGATTGCAAAGAAATTGTTAGAGGGAAAGAAAATTCGTTAGAACCAGTAGCAACAAGGAAGCAAAGTGTCTTAGAAGAAGAATTTGAAAAGAGCATGCTGCAAATAAATATTTTAAATGATAAAGCGAAAGAAGACGCATATATCATTGGTGAAAATATAAGTTATGATTTAAGAAGTAGGTTCATAAAGTTGTTGAATATGTAGATGCCAATAGGCCTGAGAAGCCTAACATAAAGTGTGAAATAAACATTTCGATTGAGAAAGCGAAGCCTTTCAGTTGCTCACCAAGACGACTGTCGTACACTGAAAAAGAACAACTACAACAAATGTTAGACGAATATATTAGAGATGGCATCATTCAGCCCAGTAATTCGGAGTATGCCTCGCCAATTGTTTTAGTGAAAAAAAAACCGGTGATTTGAGAATGTGTATAGATTTTAGAAAGCTTAACAAAATTATGGTTAAAGACAATTATCCACTGCCTTTAATTGATGATCTGCTGGATAGGTTAGTAGGAAAGACTGTGTTTACCAAGCTCGACCTAAAAAATGGATATTTTCATATATTTGTCAATAAAGAATCTATAAAGTATACATCCTTCGTCACACCTTTGGGGCAATTCGAGTTCTTAAGGATGCCAATGGGCTTAAAAACTGCTTCGCAAGTTTTTCAGAGATTTGTTAATAGCATATTCACTGATTTAATTAGAGACAATAAAGTTATTGTTTATATGGACGACATAATGATCGCCAGCAAAATGAACACGAACATTTGGAAATTTTGAAGGAAGTCTTCAAAAGGCTGGTGGATAACAAATTAGAATTGAGGGTTGATAAATGCGAATTTCTACAGGACAGAATCAAATATTTAGGTTTTCTTATATCAAAAGATGGCATAAGAGCAGACGATAGAGGTCTGGAATCGGTAAAAAATTTTCCAACCCCTGATAAGACGCAGGCAGTACAGAGTTTTCTTGGACTTTGTTCATACTTTAGGATTCTTTGACTTTAACGTTATATAAGATAGAGCTCAATTCAAGGGTTGCGAGATGGGCGTTAGAACTACAAGAATTCGATTATGAGTTAGTACATAGATCGGGAAAGCAAATGCAGCACGTAGATGCTTTAAGCAGGTGTAACAACAGCATTATGATAACTGAAGCCAATAGTTTCGAAACCAATTTAGTAATATGTCAAACAAAAGATGAAAAGGTGCAGGAAATTAGAAAATTGTTAAAAGAAAATGAGCATAAATTGTTTGAAATGATGAATGAAATAATATTTAGAATAACGAATGACAATAGATTGTTATTTTATGTACCTAAAAGTATGGAAGACCACGTATTATATAAATATCATGATGAATTAGGACACATTGGAAGAGATAAAATGTTGGATGCGATTAATAAAAGCTATTGGTTCCTCAAAATGAAAACCAGGGTAGTAGAACACATTGAAAACTGTCTGAAGTGTATAGCGTTTTCACCGAAGACAGGCAAAGGGGAAGGGTTACTGCATAGTATTCCTAAGGGTAATAAACCATTTGAAATGATTCACATAGACCATTATGGACCGGTAGATAATAGTAGAGCAAAGAAGCACATATTCGCAGTGGTAGATGGGTTCACAAAATTTGTTAGGTTGTACACCACTAAAACAACAAGCACCAAGGAGGTAGTTAAAGCGTTAAAAGATTATTTTAGATCATACAGTAGGCCGACTTGCATTGTATCTGACAGAGGAAGCTGGTTTACATCAGCAGAGTTTAGTCAATTTTTAGATGAAGCAAAGGTTAAACACATAAAAATTGCGACTGGATCACCCCAGGCAAACGGTCAAGTTGAGCGGATAAATAGAAGTTTATAGCTAAGTTTAGCGAACCAGAACACGGGCAACATTGGGACGTGGTAATTGAAAAAATCGAGTCTGTTTTGAACAACACCCAGCATAGCAGCACCAAACAGTTCCCCAGCAAAATGTTATTTCGGAGTGGCACAAAAGGGAGAATTCAGTGACGATTTAGGAGAACAATTAGAAGAGAAAACACAGTTAGACGCAGTTGGTATACAAAGCTTAGAAGGCATAAGAGAAGAAGCACGACACAATCAAATGATAGCACAATCAAACAAGCCGAACAGTCGGGACCCCGACCGTAATATACCCTGTGGGTTTACAGGAACCCGCTCAAATTCACTCCAGATGAAATTCTCTAGTAATTCGTTTTTTAATTTTTGTGGGCGAAGGGGGCGTGGCATCGCGATTCAATTGGACACATCGACCCCAAGATACTCATCATGTGTGCCAAATCTCAAGTCTCTAGCTACAAAACTGCAGTTATGAGGTTTTTGAGCTACAAAACTGCTTGCTTTATGAGCTTTTACTTAATTTATGGGCGAAGGGGGCGTGGCATCGCGATACAATTTTCTGGACACATCGACCACAAGATACTCATCATGTGTGCCAAATCTCAAGTCTCCAGCTACAAAACTGCTTTTGTTATGAGGTTTTTGAGTGACAAAACTGCTTGCTTTATGAGGTTTTACTTAATTTGTGGGTGAAGGGGGCGTGGCATCGTGATACATTTTTCTGGACACATCAACCACAAAATATTCATCATGTGTGCCAAATCTCAAGTCTCCATCTACAAAACTGCTTTTGTTATGAGGTTTTTGAGTGACAAAACTGCTTGCTTTATGAGGTTTTACTTAATTTGTGATGAAGGGGGCGTGGCATCGTGATACATTTTTCTGGACACATCAACCACAAAATATTCATCATGTGTGCCAAATCTCAAGTCTCTAACTGTAATATTGCTCTTGTTATAAGCTTTTCCGAATTGTTGGCGAGGGGGGGCGTGGCATCGTGATAATATTTTCTGGACACATTGAACACAAAATATTTATCATGTGTGCTAAATGTGAAGTCTTTAGCTGTTATATTGCTCTTGTTATGAGGGGTTTGAGCTACAAAACTGCTTGTTTTATGCTTATACTTTTACTCAGGGATTGCAAATAAGAGTTATGAGTTTCAAAAAAATCAAACCTGCGAAATTTTTATAATACAAATTGAAAGTTAATAATTATTTGGTAATTTCTATTATAAAAATTGAAAATTAAAATTTATTTTTCAATTTTTATTACAAAAATTTAAAATAAAAATTGAATGCAAATATCTTTTGAACCAAGTGGTGTATAACAAAAATGTAAAAATATTGGTTATCTATGATTTAATACCTTTCATATGATACATCACATGTCCTTGAAGGACGAATTTTAAGAAATATACCAGAATCCTTAATATTCGTCCTTGAAAGACATGTGATAAATCGTATGAAAGGTATTGAATCATAGATCACCAATATTTTTACATTTTTGCAATACACCACTTGGTTCAAAAGATATTTGCATTCAATTTTTATTTTCAATTTTTATAATAAAAATTGAAAAATAATTTTTAATTTTCAATTTTAATAATAAAAATTGAGAACAAGAGTTTTCTTTTAATTTTTTCAATAAAAATCAACAAATAACTTTTATGTTACAATATATATTTTAAACAAGCCGAACAGTCGGGACCCCGACCGTAATATACCCTGTGGGTTTACAGGAACCCGCTCAAATTCACTCCAGATGAAATTCTCTAGTAATTCGTTTTTTAATTTTTGTGGGCGAAGGGCGCGTGGCATAGTGATACATTTTTCTGGACACATCAACCACAAAATATTCATCATGTGTGCCAAGTCTGAAGTCTCTAACTGTAATATTGCTCTTGTTATAAGCTTTTCCGAATTGTAGGCGAGGGGGGCGTGGCATCGTGATAATATTTTCTGGACCCATTGAACACAAAATATTTATCATGTGTGCTAAATGTGAAGTCTTTAGCTGTTATATTGCTCTTGTTATGAGGGGTTTGACCTACAAAACTGCTTGTTTTATTCTTTTACTTTTACTTAATTTGATCTGCCTGCAAAAATTTCCAGTGCTGGGACACCAAGTTCAAGCTTCTAGCTCTTACCATCTCTGAGATCCTTTCGTTCATACGGACGGACCGACAGAACGACAGACCGACGGACCGACGGACAGACGGACATGGCTATATCGACTCGGCTATTGATGCTGATCAAGAATATATATAATTTATGGGGTCGGCCATGCTTCCTTCTGCCCGTTACATATTTTTAACAAACTTAATATACCCCCACAGGGTATAAAAAAGAAAAGTACTTTAATAACAAAAGAAGAACAGCAAATAAATACGATACAGGAGACTATATTATGGTGAAAAATTTCGACTGTACTGCAGGCGTGTCAAGGAAATTAATACCAAAAACTAAAGGTCCATATGTTATAGCTAAAGTGTTAAAGAATGATAAGTATTTGATCAAAGATATTGATGGCTTTCAATTGTCCCGTAACCCTTATCAGAGCGTTTGGAGTGCCAGCAATATCAGACATTGGGTTAAAAAATAATATGCATATATCTAAACATATACCATTGTAAAATTAAACATGAATATAATAGTTTAATAAATTGTACTATCTAGTTAAGTATGATATACACTGTCAAAAAATCTGTATAATAACTAGTGTAAGAAAGAAAGATTGTAAATAACTATATATTAAGCCTCATGTACACATAGCATAAGTATCAAACCGAGATAGGGGCTATTTCATGATCAGGATGGCCGAATTGTAACAGGCCGATAACTTTACCGATGTTCCATCGCTAATCTGTTAACATTAACATTATTTATCTGCCCATATCTAATTATCTACATCGGTTAATTTGCACATATTAGCTATCTCACTTTAACTGACTAGAATAAGTATAAATCTATAGCATGGTCTCGCTCTGGCGGGAATCAAGGGATTTAGCGGCTCGCTGAGTCGAGACAGTCTTGATCGAACGAGTGAATAAAGCAGACGTTGAAGAAATCCAAGTGTTTCCATTATTTTTATCGGTCACAAATGGTATAAGGCGTTTTTTTGAACATTCCTTCATATAAGTATTAGCATTTATAGTGCCCTTCGTAAAAAATGTACTTGTTTTTAACCAAATTTTTCCGTGTGAATATTCGACACAGCCTCGTCAACAGTACTGCCTCTCATTATAGTGTTACATTGTGGGCCAGGTAAAGTCGTTGAGTCCAATTTAACATATGCTTCGTCGTCCATCACAATGCATTTGACTGTATCATTGCACAAGCGATATAAAGCTTACGAGCTCTCCGCTTTCCAATTTCTACTTGTCGCTGACTTTTTTTTGAAGCTTTTTGTTTTTATATGTCTTTAGGTTATTCCTTTGCTTCACCCTGTGTATCATTGACACGCTTGTGACAGTTGTTTTTTGCCAAATCTCGAAATGACATCATTTTGATTTTGTTAATTAAGGTTAACACCGATTGTTCCAGTTTTGGATAGTGTGGGCGTATTTTTCTGCCGGTTGTCGGCAAGTCTTTCAGGGAACATGTCTCACCAAACTTAATTTTAATGTTTTTTACGCTATTTGGACTAACTTTAAATCGTTTAGCCAATTTCCTGTACGAAATTTCATTTTCAGTACAGTAACTGTGCACAATATTTTTGCGTACTTGCTCTTTGATTCGAGGCATCGTTAAAACTAAAGACAAATAGAGCAATAGAAAAATGCAAAAGAATACGGCATTAATGAAGCTTTCTAACGGCACATTGCATGGCGTGATCGAATGCTCACACTGGGAGAAATATTAATTTGAAAGTGTGCAGTTTCTTTTCGGTAAACAACTCTCGATTGAAAAGTTCCTTGACGAGATCACTAGCATTCAGAAAGCACTATTTTATTTGATCAACAGCAAGGAAAGTAACGTAGCAGCTTTAGAAGCAAAGAAAGAATTGCAAGTGGCGACATATTTAGAAGCTTTCATCATGGGACTTAAAGGGAACTTAGGAAGTTATGTGAGGAGTAGGGACCTGGAATCCTTACAGAAAACCTGTAAAATAGAAGCCCGGTAAAGGTCGGGGCTGCTGCCCCCCCCCCTAGAACCGTTCAATGTATGTTAAAAATCGTAATATATATAAAAAATGGAATTCGTAAATATATCAAATATCCAAACCAATTTGATTATTGTTCGCTCCAAATAAATGAGTATGGCAACACGTGTCGTGTATGGACCTCATAAAATGAACACGCAAACAGCTGTTTATAAGAGCGATATACATATGTACACATTGCAATCGATTATTTACGTAGAATTTAAGAACTACCAGTGCAAAAATGTTGGTATCGATGCTTGTCACATCACTATTTTGCACAAAAGTTCAGGCGCAATTTAATTCAAAAATAAAATACAAATAGTGTAAGCGGTTTTATATACTGCGTGGAAAGTTTATTCATTTCAAGAATTGAAAACCACAATGAATATAAGAAACTTTTTTCAAAAAGGTAAACTCTCTGTAAAGATTTTACTAACCCTTTCCCTAATAATGTACGCTCTTCGATCACAAAATTAAAGGTATATCATCTGTTAAGCGGAAAAAGGGTCGTGACAGCAGCAGCAGAAGCGACAAAAGTGACAATTTGCAACATAAGTCTGCTCAAGAAATGCCTTCTCCAGTGTGATCATCTGGAAATGAAAGCGATGACTGTCATACAAATGACCTGGGACTTTATGTTGGACGAGCTAGCCAGCTTTCCGTCGAGAAGAAAAAGGATATTTTGCTTCACCCATGGGTTCCTGAAGCCACGTATATCTTTCAAATTAATGTAGAAAGTTTTAAAAGAAAATTTAATTATGCTTGGCTAGACATTTACGGACCGTGGCTAGTGTATTCCAAGCGATTATAAGGTGCTCTTTGCAAGTACTGTGTACTATTTCCACCAGTTCCTGGAACAACGCATGGAGTATTGGAATCATTCATGATACGACCTTTTTTACGCTTTAAAAACATTCATGAAGACTGCAAGAAGGATGCAACTACAATCCTTCATCTTAAGGCAACCGCTGCAGCTACAGCTTTTATTAAAGATGTGCCCATTGATGTGCAATTGCAAAATTGCCACGAGAAGCTAAGAGAAGATAACCGAAATATTATGTTATCAATTATTTCATGTGTAATTTTTTATGGAACACATGACCTACCATTAAGAGACAAAGAACAGGATGGAGGTATCTTATTAAATCTCATTAATATGCGAATCGATGCTGGTGATGCAAAATTAAAAGGACATCTCGAAAAATGCCGATGTAACGCAATTTATACCTCACCACAAATTCAATAAAACAATGGAAACAAGCCAATCAGTCGAGCGGACGCGACAGTAGGATACCCTGTGCAGGTTTTCAAAGAAAAGTATTTTCATTATAATGGGATTTAAATATATTGCTTTAAGTCGATTTTGCTTGCATCGAGAGTAGGTTGCTTGCGATAGTCTGACAATACTGGACTGCGGCTGTTGATTGTTTATGTTTACCGCCACAGCGACTGCGCTGCTACTGCGCAGCGACACATCTGCTGCGCTGCATAAATTTGTTACTTGAATAACTTCTGAGTTCAATATCCGATCGTACTGAAATTTGTTGCACACATTGAGAGTAGTAAACTTATTATGTGCGCCAAATCTCAAGTCTCTAGCTTAGACAGTGCTTATGTTATGGTGATTTCTAATTTTAAAACCAACGGGACTCGATATCGATCTGCGTATGGTATTCAGGAACCTACATTTCAAATTTGAAGTCTCTAGCTCTTATAGTTGCTGAGATCCACGCGTTCATACAGACGGACAGACGGACGGATAGACTCGGCTATTGATACTGATCAAGAATATATATACTTTATAGGGTCGGAGATGCTTCCTTCTGCCTGTTACATACATTCGCACAAATTCATTATAGCCTTTTTTGCCCACTTTTAATGGGCACAGGCTACAAAAAAAGAGAAGAATTTGTTTGGTTTATTGAGCTTACAGCACAGGATGCTTCTTCCGTTGCTACAGAAATTGACAAATTTTTAATGACCCATGAACTCATATGTTCTACAATGGCAGGCAAAGAAGGCGGAGTAAAAGCCATCCTAAGGAGGAAATACACTCGCGCACATTATTTTCACTGTTCGAGCCACAAGTTAAATCGTGTGATCAATGACGTGAATGCGGTTCCAGAAATTAGAAATGCTATAGGAACTATCAAAGATGTGATTAACTTTTTCCGTGAATCAATAACGCGTAGGAGTTATGCTCCTTCCATGTCACGCCTTTGCAAAACAAGATGGTCGGAAAAGTATAAGGCTATCAGAAAATTTTCTGAAAACTTTTCTGAAATTGCGGAAGCTCTTAATATGTTGACAACAGAAGGAAACTCTGGCACAAGAAAGTCTGCGTATCAGATTTACTCTGCGGCGACAAGACCAGTGTTCATCTTTGCTCTAAAGGTTATTGAAAATTATTCCTTATTACTGGAACCTACAGCAAACATTTTGCAGAACAAGTCAGTAGACATTATTTCTGTTGGTCAGCACATTGAAAAAATATTAGATGTGCTTAAAAATGACCGTATTAATGCAGAAAAAACCACTGAAGAGATTATCATCAAGTCGCGAATAATTACAGATTTAGGACTAGACATGACACTGGCACGGATTAGGGTAAAACAAAATTACAGAAGTAATCCTTCTGCAGTCAACTAAAATGAATACTGGCGACGAGCTATAATTATTCCGTATCTCGATTCATTAATAACAGCTCTGAAACTAAGATTTTCAAATGAGAATGCTCCCGCTTTTTCGCTGTCTAAATTGCACCCGTTGTATCTGGTTAAATGCTCCAGTGAAGAGGTAGCTAAAAATTCGAAGCAGTTTCAAAAGTTGTATAATTTGGATGTCGGTGGGGAATTAAGTCTTTGGTATAATCTGTGGAAGAAAAAGAACATGAGCGAAAATGAGTTAAAGGATATTCAAGTTGTTGACCTATTTAAAGACGCAGATGCATTTTTTCCGATCATTATTACTATATTGAGCGCCTTACCATGCACAACAGCGACTGTGGAGCGTTCCTTCAGTACTCTTCGTATAGTGAAAACGTGGCTGAGGAGCACAATAGGGGAGGAAAGACTATCTGGACTATGTCTCATGAGCTTACATAGAAAAATCGTAAGCGAAATCCGTGAGAAAATTTAAAAGCAAATAATTGACAAGTTTTCCGCGAATCCAAGGCGATCATTATTATAGTATTGGATTAATTTAATTTAACAAATATGTATTTTTTTATTAATAAATTTATATATTGGCTACGCCCATACCGGTGCACCCAGGCAGGCAGGGTTCAGGCACGAATATAGATTTAGGAACCCAGGACCGAATTATAACAATCTGGAACAACACGATGATAGGCAAACCGTACATAATATACAGGGGAACACATGGTATATAGACAAGAGGATGCATGGACAAGCATTACCGTATGTGTTAGTTCAGACGTCATATGATTCTACTTTAAAAATGCTTGTAGATACAGGAGCTTCAAACTCTTTCATAAAACCAGACATGATACCCATGTACAAATCCACTGACTTAGAATACCCAATATCAGGGATTAAAACCGTAACCGAAACCGTTACCGTTAACCGGTATTAACCGATTAAAATTGGGAACCGTAACTGAAACCGTAACCGAAACGATATTTTTTTTCTAAACCGTAACAGAAAAACCGAAATTCGTCAAACCGAAAAAACCGTTTCGAAACCGATTCATATATAACGGTTTATTTCGGATACCTCAAACTCGCTAAATTTGTTTCTTAAACATAAGCGCCTGGTGGTCTGAAAATGAAAAGAAGTTTCCTGACTTATATGATTATTAAAAGTTGTCCTTGTGTAGCGTCGAACGCCTCTTTTCTTGAGTCAAATTTATAATGAATACCTTAAGGAACAAATTGAACAATAAAACATTAAATTAATTATTATTTATTTTTAATATTGACCTAATTTTTGAATATTGAGCTTATTAATTTTAATTTGAAATAGATGGATCTTTTGAAAATGTATTGCTGTATAATAAATTTCCGTATAAAATAAAATGAATGAATGAATATGAATATTAAAGTTAAATATGTATAAAAAGGCGTCTTTTTCAAAATTCTTTTTTTTATGAACCGAAATGATACCGGTATTTTGAAACCGAAACTTAGGAATAACGGTGAACCGTTACGAAACCGATATAAAAAAAATTCTCGTAACCCTTAACCGAAAACCAAAACCCGACCATTACCGAAACCGTAACTGAAACCTTTATTCCTTTAGGTTTGAATCCCTGCCCAATGTCGATAAGATATATCATAAATCCTGCTTTGTGGGCATAAAAGAATTTATGGAACAAAGAAAATTTGATTTCTTGCTATTCGATTTTCACCCCTATTTTGACGGATTGATAGGTATGGACATTTAAAAAGAAATCAAGGCAAAGGTAGCTATTGAAAAACTTGTGCATTTTTGAAGATTCATCCCAAAGAGAATAAATCATCGGAAATGCACTTAATAGAGGAAAGGACCAAACCAATTATTACATTGCCAGTATTATTAAGCAACTGGAAGATTATATTGAATATTAAAATAATAACGTATTGTTTGTATCTGCCTCGCGCGAAAGAATGGAGAAACAAGAAGAAACAAAACACACACACAAGCAGATACATAATTCTGTCAACGTAGTCTGGGCGTGGGCATGAGCGAGACAATAGTGTTCGTCATAACTCACCATACTGTGCGTGTGACGCCGTCTCCCTCATGTTGGCTATCGCCACCGGCGCCACGTAGCCTGTAGGTGTGCGTTACGTTTCCCCTCCCCCTCCAATTTCAAAATTAGCCGGACATGGTTTTTCTTTTCATCATGTAAGTATAATTCTGGTACTGTCCTTAGTTTCTAACATTTATATTTTGGTTTTATTTACTTTATACAGGTGCATGTGGATTTTTCATCAATAAAAAAAAACAACCAGACGAGGAACAATTGCCTTCGTAAGTATGGATGGACAAATGATAAAGAATGTTTGCATGTATGTGTATGTGTATATGTTTGTTTAAATTGTGTAGTATGTGTGCATGTGTTTCACATGCAGGTGGAAAAACAATGTAATGTGTTAATCGCTTATTACTACCTTAAGAGCTGCCTAAAGAGCTCTCTGGGTGGTATAAGGGGCGATGTTGACTGGGATATGTCTGTGTGCACATGTACATATATATATACATGCATGCGATGATTTCAATTTTACATTGTGTGCGCTTTGTGTTGTCCCTTTTCTGTTTGAATCGTCTAATAATTGTACGTTACTATTTGATTTTTTTCTTATATTTCAATTTTACATGATTATTACTTATTTCTGTTTAATTTAAACTTTCAGCTCTAATTCTGCTTTATTATAATTTTTAGACCCTTTACTTTAAAAAAGTAAATAGGGTCTATTAACTTTGTCAAAATGTGCGTAACAGGTCGAAGGAAGTCCGGTAGACCCCATAAAGTATATATATTCTTGATCAGCATCACCAGCCGAGTCGATATAGCCATGTCCGTCTGTCCGTCTGTCCTGCTGTCCGTCTGTCGTGATGTATGAGCGCCTAGATCTCAGAGACTATAAGAGCTAGGGTCACCAAATTTGGTGACAATACTCCTGTGACCCCCGAATAGGTCAAGTTTGTTTTAGAATTTTGCCACGCCCCCTCCCGCCCCCAAGAATCGGAAAAACCCTAATAACTCGAGTAATTTAAAAGATACAAGTTCCATACATAAAATTTACTTTCCTTTCGATGCGTACTAAAAATTTCATCAAAATCGGACAATAAACACCGGAGATTTGAAGCAAACAAATTATCGAATGTACAATGGCAGGAAATGTGCAGGAAATGTGCAGATATGTTAAGATTAACATTTGTATGTTAAGATTAACATTTGTATGCTAAGATTAACATTTGTATGTTAAGATTGACATTTGTATGTTAAGATTAACATTTGTATGTTAAGATTAACATTTGTATGTTAAGATTAACATTTGTATGTTAAGATTAACATTTGTATGTTAAGATTAACATTTGTATGTTAATAATTCAAGTGTAACATAAGCGATTATATTTAATTAATCGGAAGCTAATCTGAGCAGCGTCAAATATATTTAGGTTTATATATAAGTCTGTAAGTTTGTAACTGTTATTTCATTGTTGCCTCGCTGTCCTGGTCCGGAACCCTGCTGGCCTTCCGTCGCGCCAAAGAAAACTTAGTGCTGCTATCCGGTCGCCTTGCGAAAATAAAACTGAGGCTGCAGTCCGGTCTTGTCGAGCCTTCTGCCTTGTTTTTCCTTGCTACTGGTCTTGTCGCGGGACACCTCCGTCCTCGTTGACATTGACTATTCGACTCCCCAATTCGCAGCAACGTATTTTCTGCTTAAAAAAATCTCTGCCTCTTCTCCTTTTTTTCTATTCCTCTTCTCCTTGTTGCTGCCATCTATCGTCCCTTCCCCTCTCGGCCAATGGGCATCTGCAATATTGCTGTCTTCCTCTCACATTTCCCCTATCAGGGTCGGGCGAATAGTGGGTTGTCACCCTCTATCATTTCCCAACCAATATTTCAAACTATTCCTGCAGGGAAAAATATCGATAGAAATATCGGTGACCCCCCCCTTGATCGAACATATGCTGGCACAAACGAAGACAATTTCAATTTCAACAATTTCAGGTGCTCATACAGACAGATAGACAAACGGAAAGACGGACATGGCTATATCGACTCGGCTGGTGATGCTGATCAAGAATATATATATGACGAAGATTCATTTGTTATGAATGCCACGCGCCAGCCGAGTCGATATAGCCATGTTCGTCTATCCGTCTGTCCATCTGTCTGTATGAGCGCCTAGATGTGCAGGTCTTAGTATAAAATATTTTAAGAAAACGTATTTTAATTATAGTGGAATTGCTCTGAATGTAGTCTGGCAACACCACATGTTTTCTCTCTCACACACAGCTGTAATTTTATTGTGCGCCAAACCATTTATTTTTGAAATTTAAGGAAATGTTTATATATATGGGTTTTGTAATGCAGAAAATTTGAATTAATTTAATACTATGATAGAAACGCAGAATTGTCAACCATACGTGTTAGCAATTGTTACATATCGATTGTCTTCGTTTGTGCCAGCATATGTTCGATCAAGGGGGGGGGGGGCGTCACCGATATTTCTATCGATATTTTTCCCTGCAGGAATAGTGGGAAATATTGGTTGGGAAATGATAGAGGGTGGCAACCCACTATTCGCCCGACCCTGATAGGGGAAATGTGAGAGGAAGACGGCAATATTGCAGATGCCCATTGGCCGAGAGGGGAAGGGACGATAGATGGCAACAAGGAGAAGAGGAATAGAAAAAAAAGGAGAAGAGGCAGAGATTTTTTTTGGAGCAGAAAATACGTTGCTGCGAATTGGGGAGTCGAATAGTCAATGTCAACGAGGACGGAGGTGTCCCGAGACAAGATCAGCAGCAAGGAAAATCAAGGCAGAAGGTTTGACAAGACCGGACTGCAGCCTCAGTTTTATTTTCGCAAGGCGACCGGATAGCAGCACTAAGTTTTCTTTGGCGCGACGAAAGGCCAGCAGGGTTCCGGACCAAGGCAGCGAGGCAGGAACAACCGATTCTGGAGGCACTACAGCGGTTGCGCAAAAGCAACGGAAGCTAGCCACAGGGTCAGAAGCAACGAGTGAGTCCATTCCGACGCCACCCCAAGGGCGTTAGTGCAAGAATCCAAAGTGCCAGAAGAGCCGCAGAGCCGCTGTGCTTCCTTTTTTTTGAGTATCACTGTGCCGTGTTGCTACAAAAATATTTAAAAGAAAATAACAAGTTGAATCCAAAACTGTGTTTAATTGCGCCAAGGGCGAACTTATTTATTAGCCGGCAGACTTAAACAAAAATAAATATTCGACTTAAAAATAAAATATAAGTTATAAAAAGAATAAAAATAAAAATCTGAAATGTAATAAAGAAAAAATAATAATAAAGCAGAATTAGAGCTGAAAGTTTAAATTAAACAGAAATAAGTAATAATCGTATAAAATTGAAATATAAGAAAAAAATCAAATAGTAACGTACAATTATTAGACGATTCAAACAGAAAAGGGACAACACAAAGCGCACACAATGTAAAATTGAAATCATCGCATGCATGCATATATATATGTACATGTGCACACAGACATATCCCAGTCAACATCGCCCCTTATACCACCCAGAGAGCTCTTTAGGCAGCTCTTAAGGTAGTAATAAGCGATTAACACATTACATTGTTTTTCCACCTGCATGTGAAACACATGCACACATACTACACAATTTAAACAAACATATACACATACACATACATGCAAACATTCTTTATCATTTGTCCATCCATACTTACGAAGGCAATTGTTCCTCGTCTGGTTGTTTTTTTTTATTGATGAAAAATCCACATGCACCTGTATAAAGTAAATAAAACCAAAATATAAATGTTAGAAACTAAGGACAGTACCAGAATTATACTTACATGATGAAAAGAAAAACCATGTCCGGCTAATTTTGAAATTGGAAGGGGAGGGGAAACGTAACGCACACCTACAGGCTGCGAGGCGCCGGTGGCGATAGCCAATATGAGGAAGACGGCGTCGCTGTGGCCATCTCAGGCAGGGCGGGTACGCCTGGGTCCAGTGGAGGCCCTGTTTGGATGATGAGGATCCGTAATTACGTCTATTGAATAGTTTTCTGTTTTTGTACTCACCACCGTCAGTTAATATCCGTATTCCAAGTTTTTTTTCATTGTTTACATTTGTTTTGGCTGCATCTCCAGCTGTTTAGTGATGAGTAGTTTCGATAGATGCGATGAATCGACTAGGATGTATCGATTGTTCGGGCTGAGGGCCAGGGTCGGACTACCCCTGATGAACGATTAGCTAGTCGGCGCGGCCCCGAGGAAAAAATCAGTCCGCAACACAATCGCAAATATAAATTAATATAATAATAGTAATTATTTAGTTTATCAGTGCTGGACAATTGGACTGTTGTAGGACAGTGTTGGACAACTGGCCAATTATAATGAAATAATGACAATAAAACAAATTCCTTAATATCTCCTTTATCAATGGGTCAATCGATATTAAACTTTCAGCAAATTGCTAGGCGTTATTGTACTGTAAATTTAAGCTGTGTTATCTCAACGAAGATGAGTTTGAACAGACGCAAATAATTATTTTACATTCCCGAAAGAAAGACAAGGCGAGCGATTGTACAAAAAAGAGTGTCATATGCTCTGTCGCTCTTGCCAACAAATATTAAATAATGTTAATAATAGAAATTCCTTAATATCTCCTTTATTTGAAATCTACATAGATTTCATAGGCAAGTACCCACGGTCGAAGCGTGGACACGCGTGGATTATTATTGTAGTGGACCAGTTCTCGAAGTTCACCTTCCTGAAAGCGATGAGAGAGGCTTCAGCAGCAGACGTCGTGAACTTCCTAGTTCATGAGGTTTTTTTCAATTTCGGCGTGCCTGAGGTGATTCATTCGGACAACGGGCGACAATTCATCTCCAAGTCTTTCGAAGTGATGACCCAGGCGTTCGGAATCATTCACCAACGCACGCCCGTGTATTCGCCCCAGAGCAACGCCGCCGAACGGGTCAACAGGAGCGTAATATCTGCAATCAGGTCGTACTTAGAACATGATCACCGAGAGTGTGATGCATACCTACCAGAGATCGAAATAGCAATTAGGAACGTGGTGCATACCTCCACAGGAGTGACTCCGTTCTTTGCAGTGTTTGGCCAACACATGTACTTGAACGGGTCTAGCTACAGACTGGCCAGGAGGTTGCGATCACTCTCAGATCACGACATTTCCGATCTGGAGGCGAAGGACAGACTAGCCGTGATCCGTGACCAAGTCAGACAGCATCTGCACAAAGCGCATGAGCGGAGTCGACAACGCTATTATCAACGTGCACGCCAGCTTCACCTAGAACCGGGACAGGAGGTATGGAGGCGCAATTTCGCACTGAGCAATTTCAGTAAAGCGTTCAACGCGAAATTTGCGAGGAAGTTTCTGAAGAGCCGCGTCGTCCGGGCAGTTGGCACCAACGCTTATGAACTAGAGGACCTGCAAGGAAAAGCTTTAGGAGTGTTTCACGCGAAGGATCTGCATTTATAGAAATCTGAACTTACCTTCGACGGACGCTGGTGGCGGTAGCTCTGCGTTCTCGTTCTGTTTCTCCTCTAGCGTTGAGTCGTGGGTGTAGCCTACGTTGGGCGCTGCACAAGATGTGGCTGGTCACAAACGATCTAGGGGGGAGGGGGGGTGTTGTTACATATCGATTGTCTTCGTTTGTGCCAGCATATGTTCGATCAAGGGGGGGGCGTCACCGATATTTCTATCGATATTTTTCCCTGCAGGAATAGTGGGAAATATTGGTTGGGAAATGATAGAGGGTGGCAACCCACTATTCGCCCGACCCTGATAGGGGAAATGTGAGAGGAAGACGGCAATATTGCAGATGCCCATTGGCCGAGAGGGGAAGGGTCGATAGATGGCAACAAGGAGAAGAGGAATAGAAAAAAAAGGAGAAGAGGCAGAGATTTTTTTTGGAGCAGAAAATACGTTGCTGCGAATTGGGGAGTCGAATAGTCAATGTCAACGAGGACGGAGGTGTCCCGAGACAAGATCAGCAGCAAGGAAAATCAAGGCAGAAGGTTTGACAAGACCGGACTGCAGCCTCAGTTTTATTTTCGCAAGGCGACCGGATAGCAGCACTAAGTTTTCTTTGGCGCGACGAAAGGCCAGCAGGGTTCCGGACCAAGGCAGCGAGGCAGGAACAACCGATTCTGGAGGCACTACAGCGGTTGCGCAAAAGCAACGGAAGCTAGCCACAGGGTCTGAAGCAACGAGTGAGTCCATTCCGACGCCACCCCAAGGGCGTTAGTGCAAGAATCCAAAGTGCCAGAAGAGCCGCAGAGCCGCTGTGCTTCCTTTTTTTTGAGTATCACTGTGCCGTGTTGCTACAAAAATATTTAAAAGAAAATAACAAGTTGAATCCAAAACTGTGTTTAATTGCGCCAAGGGCGAACTTATTTATTAGCCGGCAGACTTAAACAAAAATAAATATTCGACTTAAAAATAAAATATAAGTTATAAAAAGAATAAAAATAAAAATCTGAAATGTAATAAAGAAAAAATAATAATAAAGCAGAATTAGAGCTGAAAGTTTAAATTAAACAGAAATAAGTAATAATCATATAAAATTGAAATATAAGAAAAAAATCAAATAGTAACGTACAATTATTAGACGATTCAAACAGAAAAGGGACAACACAAAGCGCACACAATGTAAAATTGAAATCATCGCATGCATGCATATATATATGTACATGTGCACACAGACATATCCCAGTCAACATCGCCCCTTATACCACCCAGAGAGCTCTTTAGGCAGCTCTTAAGGTAGTAATAAGCGATTAACACATTACATTGTTTTTCCACCTGCATGTGAAACACATGCACACATACTACACAATTTAAACAAACATATACACATACACATACATGCAAACATTCTTTATCATTTGTCCATCCATACTTACGAAGGCAATTGTTCCTCGTCTGGTTGTTTTTTTTTATTGATGAAAAATCCACATGCACCTGTATAAAGTAAATAAAACCAAAATATAAATGTTAGAAACTAAGGACAGTACCAGAATTATACTTACATGATGAAAAGAAAAACCATGTCCGGCTAATTTTGAAATTGGAAGGGGAGGGGAAACGTAACGCACACCTACAGGCTGCGAGGCGCCGGTGGCGATAGCCAATATGAGGAAGACGGCGTCGCTGTGGCCATCTCAGGCAGGGCGGGTACGCCTGGGTCCAGTGGAGGCCCTGTTTGGATGATGAGGATCCGTAATTACGTCTATTGAATAGTTTTCTGTTTTTGTACTCACCACCGTCAGTTAATATCCGTATTCCAAGTTTTTTTTCATTGTTTACATTTGTTTTGGCTGCATCTCCAGCTGTTTAGTGATGAGTAGTTTCGATAGATGCGATGAATCGACTAGGATGTATCGATTGTTCGGGCTGAGGGCCAGGGTCGGACTACCCCTGATGAACGATTAGCTAGTCAGCGCGGCCCCGAGGAAAAAAATCAGTCCGCAACACAATCGCAAATATAAATTAATATAATAATAGTAATTATTTAGTTTATCAGTGCTGGACAATTGGACTGTTGTAGGACAGTGTTGGACAACTGGCCAATTATAATGAAATAATGACAATAAAACAAATTCCTTAATATCTCCTTTATTAATGGGTCAATCGATATTAAACTTTCACCAAATTGCTAGGCGTTATTGTACTGTAAATTTAAGCTGTGTTATCTCAACGAAGATGAGTTTGAACAGACGCAAATAATTATTTTACATTCCCGAAAGAAAGACAAGGCGAGCGATTGTACAAAAAAGAGTGTCATATGCTCTGTCGCTCTTGCCAACAAATATTAAATAATGTTAATAATAGAAATTCCTTAATATCTCCTTTATTTGAAATCTACATAGATTTCATAGGCAAGTACCCACGGTCGAAGCGTGGACACGCGTGGATTATTATTGTAGTGGACCAGTTCTCGAAGTTCACCTTCCTGAAAGCGATGAGAGAGGCTTCAGCAGCAGACGTCGTGAACTTCCTAGTTCATGAGGTTTTTTTCAATTTCGGCGTGCCTGAGGTGATTCATTCGGACAACGGGCGACAATTCATCTCCAAGTCTTTCGAAGTGATGACCCAGGCGTTCGGAATCATTCACCAACGCACGCCCGTGTATTCGCCCCAGAGCAACGCCGCCGAACGGGTCAACAGGAGCGTAATATCTGCAATCAGGTCGTACTTAGAACATGATCACCGAGAGTGTGATGCATACCTACCAGAGATCGAAATAGCAATTAGGAACGTGGTGCATACCTCCACAGGAGTGACTCCGTTCTTTGCAGTGTTTGGCCAACACATGTACTTGAACGGGTCTAGCTACAGACTGGCCAGGAGGTTGCGATCACTCTCAGATCACGACATTTCCGATCTGGAGGCGAAGGACAGACTAGCCGTGATCCGTGACCAAGTCAGACAGCATCTGCACAAAGCGCATGAGCGGAGTCGACAACGCTATGATCAACGTGCACGCCAGCTTCACCTAGAACCGGGACAGGAGGTATGGAGGCGCAATTTCGCACTGAGCAATTTCAGTAAAGCGTTCAACGCGAAATTTGCGAGGAAGTTTCTGAAGAGCCGCGTCGTCCGGGCAGTTGGCACCAACGCTTATGAACTAGAGGACCTGCAAGGAAAAGCTTTAGGATTGTTTCACGCGAAGGATCTGCATTTATAGAAATCTGAACTTACCTTCGACGGACGCTGGTGGCGGTAGCTCTGCGTTCTCGTTCTGTTTCTCCTCTAGCGTTGAGTCGTGGGTGTAGCCTACGTTGGGCGCTGCACAAGATGTGGCTGGTCACAAACGATCTAGGGGGGAGGGGGGGTGTTGTTACATATCGATTGTCTTCGTTTGTGCCAGCATATGTTCGATCAAGGGGGGGGGGGGTCACCGATATATCTATCGATATTTTTCCCTGCAGGAATAGTGGGAAATATTGGTTGGGAAATGATAGAGGGTGGCAACCCACTATTCGCCCGACCCTGATAGGGGAAATGTGGGAGGAAGACGGCAATATTGCAGATGCCCATTGGCCGAGAGGGGAAGGGACGATAGATGGCAACAAGGAGAAGAGGAATAGAAAAAAAAGGAGAAGAGGCAGAGATTTTTTTTTGGAGCAGAAAATACGTTGCTGCGAATTGGGGAGTCGAATAGTCAATGTCAACGAGGACGGAGGTGTCCCGAGACAAGATCAGCAGCAAGGAAAATCAAGGCAGAAGGTTTGACAAGACCGGACTGCAGCCTCAGTTTTATTTTCGCAAGGCGACCGGATAGCAGCACTAAGTTTTCTTTGGCGCGACGAAAGGCCAGCAGGGTTCCGGACCAAGGCAGCGAGGCAGGAACAACCGATTCTGGAGGCACTACAGCGGTTGCGCAAAAGCAACGGAAGCTAGCCACAGGGTCAGAAGCAACGAGTGAGTCCATTCCGACGCCACCCCAAGGGCGTTAGTGCAAGAATCCAAAGTGCCAGAAGAGCCGCAGAGCCGCTGTGCTTCCTTTTTTTTGAGTATCACTGTGCCGTGTTGCTACAAAAATATTTAAAAGAAAATAACAAGTTGAATCCAAAACTGTGTTTAATTGCGCCAAGGGCGAACTTATTTATTAGCCGGCAGACTTAAACAAAAATAAATATTCGACTTAAAAATAAAATATAAGTTATAAAAAGAATAAAAATAAAAATCTGAAATGTAATAAAGAAAAAATAATAATAAAGCAGAATTAGAGCTGAAAGTTTAAATTAAACAGAAATAAGTAATAATCATATAAAATTGAAATATAAGAAAAAAATCAAATAGTAACGTACAATTATTAGACGATTCAAACAGAAAAGGGACAACACAAAGCGCACACAATGTAAAATTGAAATCATCGCATGCATGCATATATATATGTACATGTGCACACAGACATATCCCAGTCAACATCGCCCCTTATACCACCCAGAGAGCTCTTTAGGCAGCTCTTAAGGTAGTAATAAGCGATTAACACATTACATTGTTTTTCCACCTGCATGTGAAACACATGCACACATACTACACAATTTAAACAAACATATACACATACACATACATGCAAACATTCTTTATCATTTGTCCATCCATACTTACGAAGGCAATTGTTCCTCGTCTGGTTGTTTTTTTTTATTGATGAAAAATCCACATGCACCTGTATAAAGTAAATAAAACCAAAATATAAATGTTAGAAACTAAGGACAGTACCAGAATTATACTTACATGATGAAAAGAAAAACCATGTCCGGCTAATTTTGAAATTGGAGGGGGAGGGGAAACGTAACGCACACCTACAGGCTACGTGGCGCCGGTGGCGATAGCCAACATGAGGGAGACGGCGTCACACGCACAGTATGGTGAGTTATGACGAACACTATTGTCTCGCTCATGCCCACGCCCAGACTACGTTGACAGAATTATGTATCTGCTTGTGTGTGTGTTTTGTTTCTTCTTGTTTCTCCATTCTTTCGCGCGAGGCAGATACAAACAATACGTTATTATTTTAATATTCAATATAATCTTCCAGTTGCTTAATAATACTGGCAATGTAATAATTGGTTTGGTCCTTTCCTCTATTAAGTGCATTTCCGATGATTTATTCTCTTTGGGATGAATCTTCAAAAATGCACAAGTTTTTCAATAGCTACCTTTGCCTTGATTTCTTTTTAAATGTCCATACCTATCAATCCGTCAAAATAGGGGTGAAAATCGAATAGCAAGAAATCAAATTTTCTTTGTTCCATAAATTCTTTTATGCCCACAAAGCAGGATTTATGATATATCTTATCGACATTGGGCAGGGATTCAAACCTAAAGGAATAAAGGTTTCAGTTACGGTTTCGGTAATGGTCGGGTTTTGGTTTTCGGTTAAGGGTTACGAGAATTTTTTTTATATCGGTTTCGTAACGGTTCACCGTTATTCCTAAGTTTCGGTTTCAAAATACCGGTATCATTTCGGTTCATAAAAAAAAGAATTTTGAAAAAGACGCCTTTTTATACATATTTAACTTTAATATTCATATTCATTCATTCATTTTATTTTATACGGAAATTTATTATACAGCAATACATTTTCAAAAGATCCATCTATTTCAAATTAAAATTAATAAGCTCAATATTCAAAAATTAGGTCAATATTAAAAATAAATAATAATTAATTTAATGTTTTATTGTTCAATTTGTTCCTTAAGGTATTCATTATAAATTTGACTCAAGAAAAGAGGCGTTCGACGCTACACAAGGACAACTTTTAATAATCATATAAGTCAGGAAACTTCTTTTCATTTTCAGACCACCAGGCGCTTATGTTTAAGAAACAAATTTAGCGAGTTTGAGGTATCCGAAATAAACCGTTATATATGAATCGGTTTCGAAACGGTTTTTTCGGTTTGACGAATTTCGGTTTTTCTGTTACGGTGTAGAAAAAAAATATCGTTTCGGTTACGGTTTCAGTTACGGTTCCCAATTTTAATCGGTTAATACCGGTTAACGGTAACGGTTTCGGTTACGGTTTTAATCCCTGATATTGGGTATTCTAAGTCAGTGGATTTGTACATGGGTATCATGTCTGGTTTTATGAAAGAGTTTGAAGCTCCTGTATCTACAAGCATTTTTAAAGTAGAATCATATGACGTCTGAACTAACACATACGGTAATGCTTGTCCATGCATCCTCTTGTCTATATACCATGTGTTCCCCTGTATATTATGTACGGTTTGCCTATCATCGTGTTGTTCCAGATTGTTATAATTCGGTCCTGGATTCCTAAATCTATATTCGTGCCTGAACCCTGCCTGCCTGGGTGCACCGGTATGGGCGTAGCCAGGACGAAATTTGGGGGGAGGGGGTTCGGGGTCAGTTGTTAATTTTTTTTTTTAATATACAATTTTATTAATAAAAAATACATTATTGTTAAATTAAATTAATCCAATACTATAATAATAATCGCCTTGGATTCGCGGAAAACTTGTCAATTATTTGCTTTTAAATTTTCTCACGGTTTTCGCTTTCTATGTTAGCTCATGAGACTTAGTCCAGACAGTATTTCCTCCCGTATTGTGCTCCTCAGCCACGTTTTCACTATACGAAGAGTACTGAAGGGACGCTCCACAGTCGCTGTTGTGCATGGTAAGGCGCTCAAGATAGTAATAATGATCGGAAAAAATGCATCTGCGTCTTTAAATAGGTCAACAACTTGAATATCCTTTAACTCATTTTCGCTCATGTTCTTTTTCTTCCACAGATTATACCAAAGACTTAATTCCCCACCGACATCCAAATTATACAACTTTTGAAACTGCTTCGAATTTTTAGCTACCTCTTCACTGGAGCATTTAACCAGATACAACGGGTGCAATTTAGACAGCGAAAAAGCGGGAGCATTCTCATTTGAAAATCTTAGTTTCAGAGCTGTTATTAATGAATCGAGATACGGAATAATTATAGCTCGTCGCCAGTATTCATTTTAGTTGACTGCAGAAGGATTACTTCTGTAATTTTGTTTTACCCTAATCCGTGCCAGTGTCATGTCTAGTCCTAAATCTGTAATTATTCGCGACTTGATGATAATCTCTTCAGTGGTTTTTTCTGCATTAATACGGTCATTTTTAAGCACATCTAATATTTTTTCAATGTGCTGACCAACAGAAATAATGTCTACTGACTTGTTCTGCAAAATGTTTGCTGTAGGTTCCAGTAATAAGGAATAATTTTCAATAACCTTTAGAGCAAAGATGAACACTGGTCTTGTCGCCGCAGAGTAAATCTGATACGCAGACTTTCTTGTGCCAGAGTTTCCTTCTGTTGTCAACATATTAAGAGCTTCCGCAATTTCAGAAAAGTTTTCAGAAAATTTTCTGATAGCCTTATACTTTTCCGACCATCTTGTTTTGCAAAGGCGTGACATGGAAGGAGCATAACTCCTACGCGTTATTGATTCACGGAAAAAGTTAATCACATCTTTGATAGTTCCTATAGCATTTCTAATTTCTGGAACCGCATTCACGTCATTGATCACACGATTTAACTTGTGGCTCGAACAGTGAAAATAATGTGCGCGAGTGTATTTCCTCCTTAGGATGGCTTTTACTCCGCCTTCTTTGCCTGCCATTGTAGAACATATGAGTTCATGGGTCATTAAAAATTTGTCAATTTCTGTAGCAACGGAAGAAGCATCCTGTGCTGTAAGCTCAATAAACCAAACAAATTCTTCTCTTTTTTTGTAGCCTGTGCCCATTAAAAGTGGGCAAAAAAGGCTATAATGAATTTGTGCGAATGTATGTAACAGGCAGAAGGAAGCATCTCCGACCCTATAAAGTATATATATTCTTGATCAGTATCAATAGCCGAGTCTATCCGTCCGTCTGTCCGTCTGTATGAACGCGTGGATCTCAGCAACTATAAGAGCTAGAGACTTCAAATTTGAAATGTAGGTTCCTGAATACCATACGCAGATCGATATCGAGTCCCGTTGGTTTTAAAATTAGAAATCACCATAACATAAGCACTGTCTAAGCTAGAGACTTGAGATTTGGCGCACATAATAAGTTTACTACTCTCAATGTGTGCAACAAATTTCAGTACGATCGGATATTGAACTCAGAAGTTATTCAAGTAACAAATTTATGCAGCGCAGCAGATGTGTCGCTGCGCAGTAGCAGCGCAGTCGCTGTGGCGGTAAACATAAACAATCAACAGCCGCAGTCCAGTATTGCCAGACTATCGCAAGCAACCTACTCTCGATGCAAGCAAAATCGACTTAAAGCAATATATTTAAATCCCATTATAATGAAAATACTTTTCTTTGAAAACCTGCACAGGGTATCCTACTGTCGCGTCCGCTCGACTGATTGGCTTGTTTCCATTGTTTTATTGAATTTGTGGTGAGGTATAAATTGCGTTACATCGGCATTTTTCGAGATGTCCTTTTAATTTTGCATCACCAGCATCGATTCGCATATTAATGAGATTTAATAAGATACCTCCATCCTGTTCTTTGTCTCTTAATGGTAGGTCATGTGTTCCATAAAAAATTACACATGAAATAATTGATAACATAATATTTCGGTTATCTTCTCTTAGCTTCTCGTGGCAATTTTGCAATTGCACATCAATGGGCACATCTTTAATAAAAGCTGTAGCTGCAGCGGTTGCCTTAAGATGAAGGATTGTAGTTGCATCCTTCTTGCAGTCTTCATGAATGTTTTTAAAGCGTAAAAAAGGTCGTATCATGAATGATTCCAATACTCCATGCGTTGTTCCAGGAACTGGTGGAAATAGTACACAGTACTTGCAAAGAGCACCTTTTAATCGCTTGGAATACACTAGCCACGGTCAGTAAATGTCTAGCCAAGCATAATTAAATTTTCTTTTAAGACTTTCTACATTAATTTGAAAGATATACGTGGCTTCAGGAACCCATGGGTGAAGCAAAATATCCTTTTTCTTCTCGACGGAAAGCTGGCTAGCTCGTCCAACATAAAGTCCCAGGTCATTTGTATGACAGTCATCGCTTTCATTTCCAGATGATCACACTGGAGAAGGCATTTCTTGAGCAGACTTATGTTGCAAATTGTCACTTTTGTCGCTTCTGCTGCTGCTGTCACGACCCTTTTTCCGCTTAACAGATGATATACCTTTAATTTTGTGATCGAAGAGCGTACATTATTAGGGAAAGGGTTAGTAAAATCTTTACAGAGAGTTTACCTTTTTGAAAAAAGTTTCTTATATTCATTGTGGTTTTCAATTCTTGAAATGAATAAACTTTCCACGCAGTATATAAAACCGCTTACACTATTTGTATTTTATTTTTGAATTAAAGTTGCGCCTGAACTTTTGTGCAAAATAGTGATGTGACAAGCATCGATACCAACATTTTTGCACTGGTAGTTCTTAAATTCTACGTAAATAATCGATTGCAATGTGTACATATGTATATCGCTCTTATAAACAGCTGTTTGCGTGTTCATTTTATGAGGTCCATACACGACACGTGTTGCCATACTCATTTATTTGGAGCGAACAATAATCAAATTGGTTTGGATATTTGATATATTTACGAATTCCATTTTTTATATATATTACGATTTTTAACATACATTGAACGGTTCTAGGGGGGGGGGGGGGCAGCAGCCCCGACCTTTACCGGGCTTCTATTTTACAGGTTTTCTGTAAGGATTCCAGGTCCCTACTCCTCACATAACTTCCTAAGTTCCCTTTAAGTCCCATGATGAAAGCTTCTAAATATGTCGCCACTTGCAATTCTTTCTTTGCTTCTAAAGCTGCTACGTTACTTTCCTTGCTGTTGATCAAATAAAATAGTGCTTTCTGAATGCTAGTGATCTCGTCAAGGAACTTTTCAATCGAGAGTTGTTTACCGAAAAGAAACTGCACACTTTCAAATTAATATTTCTCCCAGTGTGAGCATTCGATTACGCCATGCAATGTGCCGTTAGAAAGCTTCATTAATGCCGTATTCTTTTGCATTTTTCTATTGCTCTATTTGTCTTTAGTTTTAACGATGCCTCGAATCAAAGAGCAAGTACGCAAAAATATTGTGCACAGTTACTGTACTGAAAATGAAATTTCGTACAGGAAATTGGCTAAACGATTTAAAGTTAGTCCAAATAGCGTAAAAAACATTAAAATTAAGTTTGGTGAGACATGTTCCCTGAAAGACTTGCCGACAACCGGCAGAAAAATACGCCCACACTATCCAAAACTGGAACAATCGGTGTTAACCTTAATTAACAAAATCAAAATGATGTCATTTCGAGATTTGGCAAAAAACAACTGTCACAAGCGTGTCAATGATACAAAGGGTGAAGCAAAGGAATAACCTAAAGACATATAAAAACAAAAAGCTTCAAAAAAAAGTCAGCGACAAGTAGAAGTTGGAAAGCGGAGAGCTCGTAAGCTTTATATCGCTTGTGCAATGATACAGTCAAATGCATTGTGATGGACGACGAAGCATATGTTAAATTGGACTCAACGACTTTACCTGGCCCACAATGTAACACTATAATGAGAGGCAGTACTGTTGACGAGTCTGTGTCGAATATTCACACGGAAAAATTTGGTTAAAAACAAGTACATTTTTTACGAAGGGCACTATAAATGCTAATACTTATATGAAGGAATGTTCAAAAAAACGCCTTATACCATTTGTGACCGATAAAAATAATGGAAACACTTGGATTTCTTCAACGTCTGCTTTATTCACTCGTTCGATCACGACTGTCTCGACTCAGCGAGCCGCTAAATCCCTTGATTCCCGCCAGAGCGAGACCATGCTATAGATTTATACTTATTCTAGTCAGTTAAAGTGAGATAGCTAATATGTGCAAATTAACCGATGTAGATAATTAGATATGGGCATTTAAATAATGTTAATGTTAACAGATTAGCGATGGAACATCGGTAAAGTTATCGGCCTGTTACAATTCGGCCATCCTGATCATGAAATAGCCCCTATCTCGGTTTGATACTTATGCTATGTGTACATGAGGCTTAATATATAGTTATTTACAATCTTTCTTTCTTACACTAGTTATTATACAGATTTTTTGACAGTGTATATCATACTTAACTAGATAGTACAATTTATTAAACTATTATATTCATGTTTAATTTTACAATGGTATATGTTTAGATATATGCATATTATTTTTTAACCCAATGTCTGATATTGCTGGCACTCCAAACGCTCTGATAAGGGTTACGGGACAATTGAAAGCCATCAATATCTTTGATCAAATACTTATCATTCTTTAACACTTTAGCTATAACATATGGACCTTTAGTTTTTGGTATTAATTTCCTTGACACGCCTGCAGTACAGTCGACATTTTTCACCATAATATAGTCTCCTGTATCGTATTTATTTGCTGTTCTTCTTTTGTTATTAAAGTACTTTTCTTTTTTATACCCTGTGGGGGTATATTAAGTTTGTTAAAAATATGTAACGGGCAGAAGGAAGCATGGCCGACCCCATAAATTATATATATTCTTGATCAGCATCAATAGCCGAGTCGATATAGCCATGTCCGTCTGTCCGTCGGTCCGTCGGTCTGTCGTTCTGTCGGTCCGTCCGTATGAACGAAAGGATCTCAGAGATGGTAAGAGCTAGAAGCTTGAACTTGGTGTCCCAGCACTGGAAATTTTTGCAGGCAGATCAAATTAAGTAAAAGTAAAAGAATAAAACAAGCAGTTTTGTAGGTCAAACCCCTCATAACAAGAGCAATATAACAGCTAAAGACTTCACATTTAGCACACAAGATAAATATTTTGTGTTCAATGGGTCCAGAAAATATTATCACGATGCCACGCCCCCCTCGCCTACAATTCGGAAAAGCTTATAACAAGAGCAATATTACAGTTAGAGACTTCAGACTTGGCACACATGATGAATATTTTGTGGTTGATGTGTCCAGAAAAATGTATCACTATGCCACGCGCCCTTCGCCCACAAAAATTAAAAAACGAATTACTAGAGAATTTCATCTGGAGTGAATTTGAGCGGGTTCCTGTAAACCCACAGGGTATATTACGGTCGGGGTCCCGACTGTTCGGCTTGTTTAAAATATATATTGTAACATAAAAGTTATTTGTTGATTTTTATTGAAAAAATTAAAAGAAAACTCTTGTTCTCAATTTTTATTATTAAAATTGAAAATTAAAAATTATTTTTCAATTTTTATTATAAAAATTGAAAATAAAAATTGAATGCAAATATCTTTTGAACCAAGTGGTATATTGCAAAAATGTAAAAATATTGGTGATCTATGATTCAATACCTTTCATACGATTTATCACATGTCTTTCAAGGACGAATATTAAGGATTCTGGTATATTTCTTAAAATTCGTCCTTCAAGGACATGTGATGTATCATATGAAAGGTATTAAATCATAGATAACCAATATTTTTACATTTTTGTTATACACCACTTGGTTCAAAAGATATTTGCATTCAATTTTTATTTTAAATTTTTGTAATAAAAATTGAAAAATAAATTTTAATTTTCAATTTTTATAATAGAAATTACCAAATAATTATTAACTTTCAATTTGTATTATAAAAATTTCGCAGGTTTGATTTTTTTGAAACTCATAACTCTTATTTGCAATCCCTGAGTAAAAGTATAAGCATAAAACAAGCAGTTTTGTAGCTCAAACCCCTCATAACAAGAGCAATATAACAGCTAAAGACTTCACATTTAGCACACATGATAAATATTTTGTGTTCAATGTGTCCAGAAAATATTATCACGATGCCACGCCCCCCTCGCCAACAATTCGGAAAAGCTTATAACAAGAGCAATATTACAGTTAGAGACTTGAGATTTGGCACACATGATGAATATTTTGTGGTTGATGTGTCCAGAAAAATGTATCACGATGCCACGCCCCCTTCATCACAAATTAAGTAAAACCTCATAAAGCAAGCAGTTTTGTCACTCAAAAACCTCATAACAAAAGCAGTTTTGTAGATGGAGACTTGAGATTTGGCACACATGATGAATATTTTGTGGTTGATGTGTCCAGAAAAATGTATCACGATGCCACGCCCCCTTCACCCACAAATTAAGTAAAACCTCATAAAGCAAGCAGTTTTGTCACTCAAAAACCTCATAACAAAAGCAGTTTTGTAGCTGGAGACTTGAGATTTGGCACACATGATGAGTATCTTGTGGTCGATGTGTCCAGAAAATTGTATCGCGATGCCACGCCCCCTTCGCCCATAAATTAAGTAAAAGCTCATAAAGCAAGCAGTTTTGTAGCTCAAAAACCTCATAACTGCAGTTTTGTAGCTAGAGACTTGAGATTTGGCACACATGATGAGTATCTTGGGGTCGATGTGTCCAATTGAATCGCGATGCCACGCCCCCTTCGCCCACAAAAATTAAAAAACGAATTACTAGAGAATTTCATCTGGAGTGAATTTGAGCGGGTTCCTGTAAACCCACAGGGTATATTACGGTCGGGGTCCCGACTGTTCGGCTTGTTTGATTGTGCTATCATTTGATTGTGTCGTGCTTCTTCTCTTATGCCTTCTAAGCTTTGTATACCAACTGCGTCTAACTGTGTTTTCTCTTCTAATTGTTCTCCTAAATCGTCACTGAATTCTCCCTTTTGTGCCACTCCGAAATAACATTTTGCTGGGGAACTGTTTGGTGCTGCTATGCTGGGTGTTGTTCAAAACAGACTCGATTTTTTCAATTACCACGTCCCAATGTTGCCCGTGTTCTGGTTCGCTAAACTTAGCTATAAACTTCTATTTATCCGCTCAACTTGACCGTTTGCCTGGGGTGATCCAGTCGCAATTTTTATGTGTTTAACCTTTGCTTCATCTAAAAATTGACTAAACTCTGCTGATGTAAACCAGCTTCCTCTGTCAGATACAATGCAAGTCGGCCTACTGTATGATCTAAAATAATCTTTTAACGCTTTAACTACCTCCTTGGTGCTTGTTGTTTTAGTGGTGTACAACCTAACAAATTTTGTGAGCCCATCTACCACTGCGAATATGTGCTTCTTTGCTCTACTATTATCTACCGGTCCATAATGGTCTATGTGAATCATTTCAAATGGTTTATTACCCTTAGGAATACTATGCAGTAACCCTTCCCCTTTGCCTGTCTTCGGTGAAAACGCTATACACTTCAGACAGTTTTCAATGTGTTCTACTACCCTGGTTTTCATTTTGAGGAACCAATAGCTTTTATTAATCGCATCCAACATTTTATCTCTTCCAATGTGTCCTAATTCATCATGATATTTATATAATACGTGGTCTTCCATACTTTTAGGTACATAAAATAACAATCTATTGTCATTCGTTATTCTAAATATTATTTCATTCATCATTTCAAACAATTTATGCTCATTTTCTTTTAACAATTTTCTAATTTCCTGCACCTTTTCATCTTTTGTTTGACATATTACTAAATTGGTTTCGAAACTATTGGCTTCAGTTATCATAATGCTGTTGTTACACCTGCTTAAAGCATCTACGTGCTGCATTTGCTTTCCCGATCTATGTACTAACTCATAATCGAATTCTTGTAGTTCTAACGCCCATCTCGCAACCCTTGAATTGAGCTCTATCTTATATAACGTTAAAGTCAAAGAATCCTAAAGTATGAACAAAGTCCAAGAAAACTCTGTACTGCCTGCGTCTTATCAGGGGTTGGAAAATTTTTTTACCGATTCCAGACCTCTATCGTCTGCTCTTATGCCATCTTTTGATATAAGAAAACCTAAATATTTGATTCTGTCCTGTAGAAATTCGCATTTATTAACCCTCAATTCTAATTTGTTATCCACCAGCCTTTTGAAGACTTCCTTCAAAATTTCCAAATGTTCGTGTTCATTTTGCTGGCGATCATTATGTCGTCCATATAAACAATAACTTTATTGTCTCTAATTAAATCAGTGAATATGCTATTAACAAATCTCTGAAAAACTTGCGAAGCAGTTTTTAAGCCCATTGGCATCCTTAAGAACTCGAATTGCCCCAAAGGTGTGACGAAGGATGTATACTTTATAGATTCTTTATTGACAAATATATGAAAATATCCATTTTTTAGGTCGAGCTTGGTAAACACAGTCTTTCCTACTAACCTATCCAGCAGATCATCAATTAAAGGCAGTGGATAATTGTCTTTAACCATAATTTTGTTAAGCTTTCTAAAATCTATACACATTCTCAAATCACCGGTTTTTTTTTCACTAAAACAATTGGCGAGGCATACTCCGAATTACTGGGCTGAATGATGCCATCTCTAATATATTCGTCTAACATTTGTTGTAGTTGTTCTTTTTCAGTGTACGACAGTCGTCTTGGTGAGCAACTGAAAGGCTTCGCTTTCTCAATCGAAATGTTTATTTCACACTTTATGTTAGGCTTCTCAGGCCTATTGGCATCTACATATTCAACAACTTTATGAACCTACTTCTTAAATCATAACTTATATTTTCACCAATGATATATGCGTCTTCTTTCGCTTTATCATTTAAAATATTTATTTGCAGCATGCTCTTTTCAAATTCTTCTTCTAAGACACTTTGCTTCCTTGTTGCTACTGGTTCTAACGAATTTTCTTTCCCTCTAACAATTTCTTTGCAATCCAACAATTTATTATCTAACCATTTATTCTCTATATTAATAATAATATTAATAATAATTTGTCATTTAACAATATGCTTTCTACCTTTTCAGTGTTCATACTTGCTGTAAGCTTCTTGTTTGATGTATTACTGCCCAATTCGCTACCATTTAATCTCTCAAACGAGCTTTCAATGTTTCAAATCGAAATTATTTTCAGAGCGTTTGGGTCAATATTCAGATCACTGACTTCCATGAAATCCCTTCCCAATACTACCCCCCACCTCATAGATTCATCAGACACAATTATTAAATGAAAATGTATTTTTGTTAAATTTTTAAAAATAAAAGCAGAAGTTTTTCCAAAACCATTAAGTTGACTTTCATTTCGCCCAAAATAAGTCCCATCATGGGCTTGAAGTTCTACTCCAACAGGAACAATTGATTTTTTTATAAACGAAATGGGGCTGCTTGGATCTATGAGACATTCTGAAATAATGGATAGATTAGAACTATTGCTAAAAAATATTTTAAATAATCTTACGTAATTATTTGCAACAACTGACTTCCTTTTCGGACATTGAGCTACGAGATGATCGGCTGCACCACAGCCATAGCAAGATCCTTTGTCACGTTTGGGCTTTATGCAGTCTTTAGCCCAGTGTCCCACTGGGGCTACCGAAGCATTGGATTCTAGCCTGGATACGCAGCGTTTCGTCGGGTATTCCCTCGATCAGACCATCCAGCAGCTCCTCGCCATCCAGGTTAAGATCCCGGGCTAACATAGCTTTGCTCTCAAAGTAAAGGGCAACCTTCTCCTTCGAATACCAAATGCGTCCCTCGAATTTACGTCGCAATTCGGCCTACGACAGTTTTCCGCCGAACGCCGCCATTAACTGTTCCAAAAGATCGTCCAAAGGCTTTATAATGCGCGTTGGATCGGCATGCATCCACTGTAGTGCATCGCCTTTTAATTTAGCGATGCACAGCAGTTGGCGTTTCCTTGGCCAACTGGAACGTCGTCGAAGTCCACTCGCAATATGTTTTGTTTGTCGCACGCACAACTGTACTTGCCGCAGCTTCTATTTCGCCACATCTTTCGGCGTCATGATTATGCGCGTCGTCTGCTCGTTCTTCAAATTCAACCGGTGCGTTGGCGCCGCTGCCGTCGTTTTCATTTTCTGCATGGCTACGCCTAACATCGCCGTCTCCCTCTAACTGCTGCGTAGAACTTCGGCCGCTGTTACTTGAAGCTTGCATATGAAGATTTTGCAACGAGTTTTTTGCCGCCTCGATCTGCGAGTTGAGTTCCTTTAATGTTCGATCAAGACTGACTCGACTCAGCGAGCCGCTAAATCCTTTGATTCCCGCCAGAGCGAGACCATGCTATAGATTTATACTTATTCTAGTCAGTTAAAGTGAGATAGCTAATATGTGCAAATTAACCGATGTAGATAATTAGATATGGGCAGATAAATAATGTTAATGTTAACAGATTAGCGATGGAACATCGGTAAAGCTATCGGCCTGTTACACATTTTACAAAAAACATAATGTATCTAATGTGTTTTGGCCGGATCTTGCGTCCGCGCAATACGCTCGAGCAACACTGGCACTACTTAACGAAAAATGTGTTAGTTTTGTACGTAAAGAGGAAAACCCACCAAATTGTCCAGAGCTTCGACCCATAGAGCGATATTGGGCTATCGTGAAAAGATATTTAAGGAAGGAAGGTAGAGTTGCCGAAAACATGGATGAGCTAAAAAAAAACTGGATAAGGGCAAGTCGGAAAGTGACCAAGGCAGGTGTGCAAAGCCTAATGAAGGGGGTCAAACAAAAAATTCGGGCAAAAATAAGAGCTTGAATTAATTCCAAAATATTTTGTTAATTTACATAGCTTATGAACCTATTATAATAAGTAAAAAAAATTACTTTTGATAAATAATTTTGAAATACAAATGAAAAAAAATTTTGCAGTTTCTTTTCGGTACATTCCTTACTCTAGATGATTTAAGTCACGGAGTAAAGTTTGTTCCGTCCTTTTGTCGGCAAACTTTTCAATTAGTCTGGTTTTTATTTCGTCCCAATTCAATTTTGTGCTACTTTTGAGGAGAGCAGCATGTGCCTTCCCCTGGATTTTATTCCTAATTGCCCTAAGCATCAATAGTCCTGTAGGTGTCTGATCTGCTCCACGGATCAACATTAATATTTCTTAAACGTTGTCAAGAAACTCATATAACCCTTCAGTGCTTCCTTCATAGATCGGCATTGACTTAATTACGTCCGTTATTTTGTGTGTTCCCATTATGTCAACCGATATGTGTCCTGCCCCATGGGCCAACAAGGGTGATCCTGAAGTGTCTGAATTCATGTTGCTTGAACTAGTATTCGCTCGTGGTTCTAAACAGTTCGGTGCTTCCACTTCCCAAATATTGTCTGTCTATTGTTCAATTCTTTGTTAGGGGTCAATATATCGGTCAAACAAAAATGTCTTTTCTTTCAATTGCGAAGTTCGATTATATATATATGGGCATTTCCATGATGTCGAACGTAACCATCGTACACACTAAAAGTGAAAAAAAAGCCAAAATAATATGGATTTTTTTTGACAATTGACTCAATATATAGCTCTTAATTAGCCTTACAATGAGTGCGAAGGTCGATTTTAGGGAGACTTCATTTTTAAGATAATTGCAAAAAACCAAAGAATTCGCACGTGACAAAAAAAGAAGTTGCAATTTGACGAAATTATAAATAAAAAAGCTTAGTAAAATTGTTTTTAGTCAACAGAAGTATTTCTTTGTATATAATACCAAAAACTTAGCATTCCGCATTATTTCCATGTTCTTTTTCCATGTTCTTTAATTTATTGTTTTGCAATTATATTTCATCTTCCTTTACCCTCTCCCTCCACCGATTGCAATTCTCATTATTTTTAGACCCTTTACTTTAAAAATAGTAAAACGGGTCTATTAAGTTTGTCAAAATATAAAAATGTGCGTAACAGGTCGAAGGAAGTCCGGCAGACACCATAAAGTATATGTCGCAGATTACACACTTGTTTTGTTTCTTCTTGCTTCTCCATTCTTTCGAGCGAGGCAGATACATACAAGAAATAATCGTTATAATTTGAATATTCAAAATAATACTTATGCGAGGCCGGTGCACATGGGCGTAGCCAGGTATGGGCAGGGGGGGCCTGCTGCCCCCCCCTAGAGCCGTTAAGTGTATGTTAAAAATCGTAATATATATAAAAATGGAATTCGTAACAATATATCACATATTCAAACCAATTTGATTATTGTTCGCTCCAAATGAATGAGTATGGCAACACGTGTCGTGTGTGGGCCTCATAAAATGAACACGCAAACAGCTGTTTATAAGAGCGATATACATATGTATGGAAAATCGATTATTTACATAGAATTTAAGAACTACCAGTGCAAAAATGTTGGTATCGATGCTTGTCACATCACTATTTTGCACAAAAGTTCAGGCGCAACTTTAATTCAAAAATAAAATACAAATAGTGTAAGCGGTTTTATATACTGCGTGGAAAGTTTATTCATTTCAAGAATTGAAAACCACAATGAATATAAGAAACTTTTTTCAAAAAGGTAAACTCTCTGTAAAGATTTTACTAACCCTTTCCCTAATAATGTACGCTCTTCGATCACAAAATTAAAGGTATATCATCTGTTAAGCGGAAAAAGGGTCGTGACAGCAGCAGCAGAAGCGACAAAAGTGACAATTTGCAACATAAGTCTGCTCAAGAAATGCCTTCTCCAGTGTGATCATCTGGAAATGAAAGCGATGACTGTCATACAAATGACCTGGGACTTTATGTTGGACGAGCTAGCCAGCTTTCCGTCGAGAAGAAAAAGGATATTTTGCTTCACCCATGGGTTCCTGAAGCCACGTATATCTTTCAAATTAATGTAGAAAGTTTTAAAAGAAAATTTAATTATGCTTGGCTAGACATTTACGGACCGTGGCTAGTGTACTCCAAGCGATTAAAAGGTGGTCTTTGCAAGTACTGTGTACTATTTCCACCAGTTCCTGGAACAACGCATGGAGTATTGGAATCATTCATGATACGACCTTTTTTACGCTTTAAAAACATTCATGAAGACTGCAAGAAGGATGCAACTACAATCCTTCATCTTAAGGCAACCGCTGCAGCTACAGCTTTTATTAAAGATGTGCCCATTGATGTGCAATTGCAAAATTGCCACGAGAAGCTAAGAGAAGATAACCGAAATATTATGTTATCAATTATTTCATGTGTAATTTTTTATGGAACACATGACCTACCATTAAGAGACAAAGAACAGGATGGAGGTATCTTATTAAATCTCATTAATATGCGAATCGATGCTGGTGATGCAAAATTAAAAGGACATCTCGAAAAATGCCGATGTAACGCAATTTATACCTCACCACAAATTCAATAAAACAATGGAAACAAGCCAATCAGTCGAGCGGACGCGACAGTAGGATACCCTGTGCAGGTTTTCAAAGAAAAGTATTTTCATTATAATGGGATTTAAATATATTGCTTTAAGTCGATTTTGCTTGCATCGAGAGTAGGTTGCTTGCGATAGTCTGGCAATACTGGACTGCGGCTGTTGATTGTTTATGTTTACCGCCACAGCGACTGCGCTGCTACTGCGCAGCGACACATCTGCTGCGCTGCATAAATTTGTTACTTGAATAACTTCTGAGTTCAATATCCGATCGTACTGAAATTTGTTGCACACATTGAGAGTAGTAAACTTATTATGTGCGCCAAATCTCAAGTCTCTAGCTTAGACAGTGCTTATGTTATGGTGATTTCTAATTTTAAAACCAACGGGACTCGATATCGATCTGCGTATGGTATTCAGGAACCTACATTTCAAATTTGAAGTCTCTAGCTCTTATAGTTGCTGAGATCCACGCGTTCATACAGACGGACAGACGGACGGATAGACTCGGCTATTGATACTGATCAAGAATATATATACTTTATAGGGTCGGAGATGCTTCCTTCTGCCTGTTACATACATTCGCACAAATTCATTATAGCCTTTTTTGCCCACTTTTAATGGGCACAGGCTACAAAAAAAGAGAAGAATTTGTTTGGTTTATTGAGCTTACAGCACAGGATGCTTCTTCCGTTGCTACAGAAATTGACAAATTTTTAATGACCCATGAACTCATATGTTCTACAATGGCAGGCAAAGAAGGCGGAGTAAAAGCCATCCTAAGGAGGAAATACACTCGCGCACATTATTTTCACTGTTCGAGCCACAAGTTAAATCGTGTGATCAATGACGTGAATGCGGTTCCAGAAATTAGAAATGCTATAGGAACTATCAAAGATGTGATTAACTTTTTCCGTGAATCAATAACGCGTAGGAGTTATGCTCCTTCCATGTCACGCCTTTGCAAAACAAGATGGTCGGAAAAGTATAAGGCTATCAGAAAATTTTCTGAAAACTTTTCTGAAATTGCGGAAGCTCTTAATATGTTGACAACAGAAGGAAACTCTGGCACAAGAAAGTCTGCGTATCAGATTTACTCTGCGGCGACAAGACCAGTGTTCATCTTTGCTCTAAAGGTTATTGAAAATTATTCCTTATTACTGGAACCTACAGCAAACATTTTGCAGAACAAGTCAGTAGACATTATTTCTGTTGGTCAGCACATTGAAAAAATATTAGATGTGCTTAAAAATGACCGTATTAATGCAGAAAAAACCACTGAAGAGATTATCATCAAGTCGCGAATAATTACAGATTTAGGACTAGACATGACACTGGCACGGATTAGGGTAAAACAAAATTACAGAAGTAATCCTTCTGCAGTCAACTAAAATGAATACTGGCGACGAGCTATAATTATTCCGTATCTCGATTCATTAATAACAGCTCTGAAACTAAGATTTTCAAATGAGAATGCTCCCGCTTTTTCGCTGTCTAAATTGCACCCGTTGTATCTGGTTAAATGCTCCAGTGAAGAGGTAGCTAAAAATTCGAAGCAGTTTCAAAAGTTGTATAATTTGGATGTCGGTGGGGAATTAAGTCTTTGGTATAATCTGTGGAAGAAAAAGAACATGAGCGAAAATGAGTTAAAGGATATTCAAGTTGTTGACCTATTTAAAGACGCAGATGCATTTTTTCCGATCATTATTACTATATTGAGCGCCTTACCATGCACAACAGCGACTGTGGAGCGTTCCTTCAGTACTCTTCGTATAGTGAAAACGTGGCTGAGGAGCACAATAGGGGAGGAAAGACTATCTGGACTATGTCTCATGAGCTTACATAGAAAAATCGTAAGCGAAATCCGTGAGAAAATTTAAAAGCAAATAATTGACAAGTTTTCCGCGAATCCAAGGCGATCATTATTATAGTATTGGATTAATTTAATTTAACAAATATGTATTTTTTTATTAATAAATTTATATATTGGCTACGCCCATACCGGTGCACCCAGGCAGGCAGGGTTCAGGCACGAATATAGATTTAGGAACCCAGGACCGAATTATAACAATCTGGAACAACACGATGATAGGCAAACCGTACATAATATACAGGGGAACACATGGTATATAGACAAGAGGATGCATGGACAAGCATTACCGTATGTGTTAGTTCAGACGTCATATGATTCTACTTTAAAAATGCTTGTAGATACAGGAGCTTCAAACTCTTTCATAAAACCAGACATGATACCCATGTACAAATCCACTGACTTAGAATACCCAATATCAGGGATTAAAACCGTAACCGAAACCGTTACCGTTAACCGGTATTAACCGATTAAAATTGGGAACCGTAACTGAAACCGTAACCGAAACGATATTTTTTTTCTACACCGTAACAGAAAAACCGAAATTCGTCAAACCGAAAAAACCGTTTCGAAACCGATTCATATATAACGGTTTATTTCGGATACCTCAAACTCGCTAAATTTGTTTCTTAAACATAAGCGCCTGGTGGTCTGAAAATGAAAAGAAGTTTCCTGACTTATATGATTATTAAAAGTTGTCCTTGTGTAGCGTCGAACGCCTCTTTTCTTGAGTCAAATTTATAATGAATACCTTAAGGAACAAATTGAACAATAAAACATTAAATTAATTATTATTTATTTTTAATATTGACCTAATTTTTGAATATTGAGCTTATTAATTTTAATTTGAAATAGATGGATCTTTTGAAAATGTATTGCTGTATAATAAATTTCCGTATAAAATAAAATGAATGAATGAATATGAATATTAAAGTTAAATATGTATAAAAAGGCGTCTTTTTCAAAATTCTTTTTTTTATGAACCGAAATGATACCGGTATTTTGAAACCGAAACTTAGGAATAACGGTGAACCGTTACGAAACCGATATAAAAAAAATTCTCGTAACCCTTAACCGAAAACCAAAACCCGACCATTACCGAAACCGTAACTGAAACCTTTATTCCTTTAGGTTTGAATCCCTGCCCAATGTCGATAAGATATATCATAAATCCTGCTTTGTGGGCATAAAAGAATTTATGGAACAAAGAAAATTTGATTTCTTGCTATTCGATTTTCACCCCTATTTTGACGGATTGATAGGTATGGACATTTAAAAAGAAATCAAGGCAAAGGTAGCTATTGAAAAACTTGTGCATTTTTGAAGATTCATCCCAAAGAGAATAAATCATCGGAAATGCACTTAATAGAGGAAAGGACCAAACCAATTATTACATTGCCAGTATTATTAAGCAACTGGAAGATTATATTGAATATTAAAATAATAACGTATTGTTTGTATCTGCCTCGCGCGAAAGAATGGAGAAACAAGAAGAAACAAAACACACACACAAGCAGATACATAATTCTGTCAACGTAGTCTGGGCGTGGGCATGAGCGAGACAATAGTGTTCGTCATAACTCACCATACTGTGCGTGTGACGCCGTCTCCCTCATGTTGGCTATCGCCACCGGCGCCACGTAGCCTGTAGGTGTGCGTTACGTTTCCCCTCCCCCTCCAATTTCAAAATTAGCCGGACATGGTTTTTCTTTTCATCATGTAAGTATAATTCTGGTACTGTCCTTAGTTTCTAACATTTATATTTTGGTTTTATTTACTTTATACAGGTGCATGTGGATTTTTCATCAATAAAAAAAAACAACCAGACGAGGAACAATTGCCTTCGTAAGTATGGATGGACAAATGATAAAGAATGTTTGCATGTATGTGTATGTGTATATGTTTGTTTAAATTGTGTAGTATGTGTGCATGTGTTTCACATGCAGGTGGAAAAACAATGTAATGTGTTAATCGCTTATTACTACCTTAAGAGCTGCCTAAAGAGCTCTCTGGGTGGTATAAGGGGCGATGTTGACTGGGATATGTCTGTGTGCACATGTACATATATATATACATGCATGCGATGATTTCAATTTTACATTGTGTGCGCTTTGTGTTGTCCCTTTTCTGTTTGAATCGTCTAATAATTGTACGTTACTATTTGATTTTTTTCTTATATTTCAATTTTACATGATTATTACTTATTTCTGTTTAATTTAAACTTTCAGCTCTAATTCTGCTTTATTATAATTTTTAGACCCTTTACTTTAAAAAAGTAAATAGGGTCTATTAACTTTGTCAAAATGTGCGTAACAGGTCGAAGGAAGTCCGGTAGACCCCATAAAGTATATATATTCTTGATCAGCATCACCAGCCGAGTCGATATAGCCATGTCCGTCTGTCCGTCTGTCCTGCTGTCCGTCTGTCGTGATGTATGAGCGCCTAGATCTCAGAGACTATAAGAGCTAGGGTCACCAAATTTGGTGACAATACTCCTGTGACCCCCGAATAGGTCAAGTTTGTTTTAGAATTTTGCCACGCCCCCTCCCGCCCCCAAGAATCGGAAAAACCCTAATAACTCGAGTAATTTAAAAGATACAAGTTCCATACATAAAATTTACTTTCCTTTCGATGCGTACTAAAAATTTCATCAAAATCGGACAATAAACACCGGAGATTTGAAGCAAACAAATTATCGAATGTACAATGGCAGGAAATGTGCAGGAAATGTGCAGATATGTTAAGATTAACATTTGTATGTTAAGATTAACATTTGTATGCTAAGATTAACATTTGTATGTTAAGATTGACATTTGTATGTTAAGATTAACATTTGTATGTTAAGATTAACATTTGTATGTTAAGATTAACATTTGTATGTTAAGATTAACATTTGTATGTTAAGATTAACATTTGTATGTTAATAATTCAAGTGTAACATAAGCGATTATATTTAATTAATCGGAAGCTAATCTGAGCAGCGTCAAATATATTTAGGTTTATATATAAGTCTGTAAGTTTGTAACTGTTATTTCATTGTTGCCTCGCTGTCCTGGTCCGGAACCCTGCTGGCCTTCCGTCGCGCCAAAGAAAACTTAGTGCTGCTATCCGGTCGCCTTGCGAAAATAAAACTGAGGCTGCAGTCCGGTCTTGTCGAGCCTTCTGCCTTGTTTTTCCTTGCTACTGGTCTTGTCGCGGGACACCTCCGTCCTCGTTGACATTGACTATTCGACTCCCCAATTCGCAGCAACGTATTTTCTGCTTAAAAAAAATCTCTGCCTCTTCTCCTTTTTTTCTATTCCTCTTCTCCTTGTTGCTGCCATCTATCGTCCCTTCCCCTCTCGGCCAATGGGCATCTGCAATATTGCTGTCTTCCTCTCACATTTCCCCTATCAGGGTCGGGCGAATAGTGGGTTGTCACCCTCTATCATTTCCCAACCAATATTTCAAACTATTCCTGCAGGGAAAAATATCGATAGAAATATCGGTGACCCCCCCCTTGATCGAACATATGCTGGCACAAACGAAGACAATTTCAATTTCAACAATTTCAGGTGCTCATACAGACAGATAGACAAACGGAAAGACGGACATGGCTATATCGACTCGGCTGGTGATGCTGATCAAGAATATATATATGACGAAGATTCATTTGTTATGAATGCCACGCGCCAGCCGAGTCGATATAGCCATGTCCGTCTATCCGTCTGTCCATCTGTCTGTATGAGCGCCTAGATGTGCAGGTCTTAGTATAAAATATTTTAAGAAAACGTATTTTAATTATAGTGGAATTGCTCTGAATGTAGTCTGGCAACACCACATGTTTTCTCTCTCACACACAGCTGTAATTTTATTGTGCGCCAAACCATTTATTTTTGAAATTTAAGGAAATGTTTATATATATGGGTTTTGTAATGCAGAAAATTTGAATTAATTTAATACTATGATAGAAACGCAGAATTGTCAACCATACGTGTTAGCAATTGTTACATTTCGATTGTCTTCGTTTGTGCCAGCATATGTTCGATCAAGGGGGGGGGGGGGGGTCACCGATATATCTATCGATATTTTTCCCTGCAGGAATAGTGGGAAATATTGGTTGGGAAATGATAGAGGGTGGCAACCCACTATTCGCCCGACCCTGATAGGGGAAATGTGGGAGGAAGACGGCAATATTGCAGATGCCCATTGGCCGAGAGGGGAAGGGACGATAGATGGCAACAAGGAGAAGAGGAATAGAAAAAAAAGGAGAAGAGGCAGAGATTTTTTTTTGGAGCAGAAAATACGTTGCTGCGAATTGGGGAGTCGAATAGTCAATGTCAACGAGGACGGAGGTGTCCCGAGACAAGATCAGCAGCAAGGAAAATCAAGGCAGAAGGTTTGACAAGACCGGACTGCAGCCTCAGTTTTATTTTCGCAAGGCGACCGGATAGCAGCACTAAGTTTTCTTTGGCGCGACGAAAGGCCAGCAGGGTTCCGGACCAAGGCAGCGAGGCAGGAACAACCGATTCTGGAGGCACTACAGCGGTTGCGCAAAAGCAACGGAAGCTAGCCACAGGGTCAGAAGCAACGAGTGAGTCCATTCCGACGCCACCCCAAGGGCGTTAGTGCAAGAATCCAAAGTGCCAGAAGAGCCGCAGAGCCGCTGTGCTTCCTTTTTTTTGAGTATCACTGTGCCGTGTTGCTACAAAAATATTTAAAAGAAAATAACAAGTTGAATCCAAAACTGTGTTTAATTGCGCCAAGGGCGAACTTATTTATTAGCCGGCAGACTTAAACAAAAATAAATATTCGACTTAAAAATAAAATATAAGTTATAAAAAGAATAAAAATAAAAATCTGAAATGTAATAAAGAAAAAATAATAATAAAGCAGAATTAGAGCTGAAAGTTTAAATTAAACAGAAATAAGTAATAATCATATAAAATTGAAATATAAGAAAAAAATCAAATAGTAACGTACAATTATTAGACGATTCAAACAGAAAAGGGACAACACAAAGCGCACACAATGTAAAATTGAAATCATCGCATGCATGCATATATATATGTACATGTGCACACAGACATATGCCAGTCAACATCGCCCCTTATACCACCCAGAGAGCTCTTTAGGCAGCTCTTAAGGTAGTAATAAGCGATTAACACATTACATTGTTTTTCCACCTGCATGTGAAACACATGCACACATACTACACAATTTAAACAAACATATACACATACACATACATGCAAACATTCTTTATCATTTGTCCATCCATACTTACGAAGGCAATTGTTCCTCGTCTGGTTGTTTTTTTTTATTGATGAAAAATCCACATGCTGCACCTGTATAAAGTAAATAAAACCAAAATATAAATGTTAGAAACTAAGGACAGTACCAGAATTATACTTACATGATGAAAAGAAAAACCATGTCCGGCTAATTTTGAAATTGGAAGGGGAGGGGAAACGTAACGCACACCTACAGGCTGCGAGGCGCCGGTGGCGATAGCCAATATGAGGAAGACGGCGTCGCTGTGGCCATCTCAGGCAGGGCGGGTACGCCTGGGTCCAGTGGAGGCCCTGTTTGGATGATGAGGATCCGTAATTACGTCTATTGAATAGTTTTCTGTTTTTGTACTCACCACCGTCAGTTAATATCCGTATTCCAAGTTTTTTTTCATTGTTTACATTTGTTTTGGCTGCATCTCCAGCTGTTTAGTGATGAGTAGTTTCGATAGATGCGATGAATCGACTAGGATGTATCGATTGTTCGGGCTGAGGGCCAGGGTCGGACTACCCCTGATGAACGATTAGCTAGTCGGCGCGGCCCCGAGGAAAAAAATCAGTCCGCAACACAATCGCAAATATAAATTAATATAATAATAGTAATTATTTAGTTTATCAGTGCTGGACAATTGGACTGTTGTAGGACAGTGTTGGACAACTGGCCAATTATAATGAAATAATGACAATAAAACAAATTCCTTAATATCTCCTTTATTAATGGGTCAATCGATATTAAACTTTCACCAAATTGCTAGGCGTTATTGTACTGTAAATTTAAGCTGTGTTATCTCAACGAAGATGAGTTTGAACAGACGCAAATAATTATTTTACATTCCCGAAAGAAAGACAAGGCGAGCGATTGTACAAAAAAGAGTGTCATATGTTCTGTCGCTCTTGCCAACAAATATTAAATAATGTTAATAATAGAAATTCCTTAATATCTCCTTTATTTGAAATCTACATAGATTTCATAGGCAAGTACCCACGGTCGAAGCGTGGACACGCGTGGATTATTATTGTAGTGGACCAGTTCTCGAAGTTCACCTTCCTGAAAGCGATGAGAGAGGCTTCAGCAGCAGACGTCGTGAACTTCCTAGTTCATGAGGTTTTTTTCAATTTCGGCGTGCCTGAGGTGATTCATTCGGACAACGGGCGACAATTCATCTCCAAGTCTTTCGAAGTGATGACCCAGGCGTTCGGAATCATTCACCAACGCACGCCCGTGTATTCGCCCCAGAGCAACGCCGCCGAACGGGTCAACAGGAGCGTAATATCTGCAATCAGGTCGTACTTAGAACATGATCACCGAGAGTGTGATGCATACCTACCAGAGATCGAAATAGCAATTAGGAACGTGGTGCATACCTCCACAGGAGTGACTCCGTTCTTTGCAGTGTTTGGCCAACACATGTACTTGAACGGGTCTAGCTACAGACTGGCCAGGAGGTTGCGATCACTCTCAGATCACGACATTTCCGATCTGGAGGCGAAGGACAGACTAGCCGTGATCCGTGACCAAGTCAGACAGCATCTGCACAAAGCGCATGAGCGGAGTCGACAACGCTATGATCAACGTGCACGCCAGCTTCACCTAGAACCGGGACAGGAGGTATGGAGGCGCAATTTCGCACTGAGCAATTTCAGTAAAGCGTTCAACGCGAAATTTGCGAGGAAGTTTCTGAAGAGCCGCGTCGTCCGGGCAGTTGGCACCAACGCTTATGAACTAGAGGACCTGCAAGGAAAAGCTTTAGGATTGTTTCACGCGAAGGATCTGCATTTATAGAAATCTGAACTTACCTTCGACGGACGCTGGTGGCGGTAGCTCTGCGTTCTCGTTCTGTTTCTCCTCTAGCGTTGAGTCGTGGGTGTAGCCTACGTTGGGCGCTGCACAAGATGTGGCTGGTCACAAACGATCTAGGGGGGAGGGGGGGTGTTGTTACATATCGATTGTCTTCGTTTGTGCCAGCATATGTTCGATCAAGGGGGGGGGGGCGTCACCGATATTTCTATCGATATTTTTCCCTGCAGGAATAGTGGGAAATATTGGGTGGGAAATGATAGAGGGTGGCAACCCACTATTCGCACGACCCTGATAGGGGAAATGTGAGAGGAAGACGGCAATATTGCAGATGCCCATTGGCCGAGAGGGGAAGGGACGATAGATGGCAACAAGGAGAAGAGGAATAGAAAAAAAAGGAGAAGAGGCAGAGATTTTTTTTTTGGAGCAGAAAATACGTTGCTGCGAATTGGGGAGTCGAATAGTCAATGTCAACGAGGACGGAGGTGTCCCGAGACAAGATCAGCAGCAAGGAAAATCAAGGCAGAAGGTTTGACAAGACCGGACTGCAGCCTCAGTTTTATTTTCGCAAGGCGACCGGATAGCAGCACTAAGTTTTCTTTGGCGCGACGAAAGGCCAGCAGGGTTCCGGACCAAGGCAGCGAGGCAGGAACAACCGATTCTGGAGGCACTACAGCGGTTGCGCAAAAGCAACGGAAGCTAGCCACAGGGTCAGAAGCAACGAGTGAGTCCATTCCGACGCCACCCCAAGGGCGTTAGTGCAAGAATCCAAAGTGCCAGAAGAGCCGCAGAGCCGCTGTGCTTCCTTTTTTTGTGTATCACTGTGCCGTGTTGCTACAAAAATATTTAAAAGAAAATAACAAGTTGAATCCAAAACTGTGTTTAATTGCGCCAAGGGCGAACTTATTTATTAGCCGGCAGACTTAAACAAAAATAAATATTCGACTTAAAAATAAAATATAAGTTATAAAAAGAATAAAAATAAAAATCTGAAATGTAATAAAGAAAAAATAATAATAAAGCAGAATTAGAGCTGATAGTTTAAATTAAACATAAATAAGTAATAATCATGTAAAATTGAAATATTAGAAAACAAGCCGAACAGTCGGGACCCCGACCGTAATATACCCTGTGGGTGTACAGGAACCCGCTCAAATTCACTCCAGTTGAAATTCTCTAGTAATTCGTTATTTTTTAATTTGTGGGCGAAGGGGGCGTGGTATCGTGATAAAATTTTCTGGACTAATCGACCTCAAGATACTCATCATGTGTGCAACATCTCAAGTCTCTAGCTACAAAACTGCCCTTGTTATGAGGTTTTTGAGCTAGAAAACTGCTTGCTTTATGAGCTTTTCATTAATTTGAGGGCGAAGGGGGCGTGGCATCGCGATTAAATTTTCTGGACACATTGACCCTAAGATTCTAATCATATGTGCCAAATCTCAAGTCTCTTACTGTAATATTGCTCTTGTTTTAAGCCTTTCCGTTTTGTTAGCAAGGGGGGGGTGGCATCGTGATAAAATTTTCTGGACACATTGACCACAAAATATTTATCATATGTGTCAAATCTCAAGTCTCTAGCTACAAAACTACTCTTGTTTTTGAGGTTTTTGAGCTACAAAACTGCTTGCTTTATAAGCTTTTACTTAATTTGTGGGCAAAGAGGGCGTGGCATCCAAAAAAAAAAGATAAACTTGATCTGCCTGCAAAAATTTCCAGTGCTGGGACACCAAGTTCAAGCTCCTAGCTCTTACCATCTCTGAGATCCTTTCGTTCATACGGACGGACCGACAGACCGACGGACAGACGGACATGGCTATATCGACTCGGCTATTAATGCTGATCAAGAATATATATACTTTATTGGGTCGGCCATGCTTCTTTCTGCCCGTTACATATTTTTAACAAACTTAATATACCCCCACAGGGTATAAAAATTAAATAGTAACGTACAATTATTAGACGATTCAAACAGAAAAGGGACAACACAAAGCGCACACAATTTAAAATTGAAATCATCGCATGCATGTAAATATATATGTACATGTGCACACAGACATATCCCAGTCAACATCGCCCCTTATACCACCCAGAGAGCTCTTTAGGCAGGTTAAGGTAGTAATAAGCGATAACACATTACATTGTTTTTCCACCTGCATGTGAAACACATGCACACATACTACACAATTTAAACAAACATATACACATACACATACATGGAAACATTCTTTATCATTTGTCCATCCATACTTACGAAGGCAATTGTTCCTCGTCTGGTTGTTTTTTTTTTATTGATGAAAAATCCACATGCTGCACCTGTATAAAGTAAATAAAACCAAAATATAAATGTTAGAAACTAAGGACAGTACCAGAATTATACTTACATGATGAAAAGAAAAACCATGTCCGGCTAATTTTGAAATTGGAAGGGGAGGGGAAACGTAACGCACACCTACAGGCTGCGAGGCGCCGGTGGCGATAGCCAATATGAGGAAGACGGCGTCGCTGTGGCCATCTCAGGCAGGGCGGGTACGCCTGGGTCCAGTGGAGGCCCTGTTTGGATGATGAGGATCCGTAATTACGTCTATTGAATAGTTTTCTGTTTTTGTACTCACCACCGTCAGTTAATATCCGTATTCCAAGTTTTTTTTCATTGTTTACATTTGTTTTGGCTGCATCTCCAGCTGTTTAGTGATGAGTAGTTTCGATAGATGCGATGAATCGACTAGGATGTATCGATTGTTCGGGCTGAGGGCCAGGGTCGGACTACCCCTGATGAACGATTAGCTAGTCGGCGCGGCCCCGAGGAATAAAATCAGTCCGCAACACAATCGCAAATATAAATTAATATAATAATAGTAATTATTTAGTTTATCAGTGCTGGACAATTGGACTGTTGTAGGACAGTGTTGGACAACTGGCCAATTATAATGAAATAATGACAATAAAACAAATTCCTTAATATCTCCTTTATCAATGGGTCAATCGATATTAAACTTTCAGCAAATTGCTAGGCGTTATTGTACTGTAAATTTAAGCTGTGTTATCTCAACGAAGATGAGTTTGAACAGACGCAAATAATTATTTTACATTCCCGAAAGAAAGACAAGGCGAGCGATTGTACAAAAAAGAGTGTCATATGCTCTGTCGCTCTTGCCAACAAATACTAAATAATGTTAATAATAGAAATTCCTTAATATCTCCTTTATTTGAAATCTACATAGATTTCATAGGCAAGTACCCACGGTCGAAGCGTGGACACGCGTGGATTATTATTGTAGTGGACCAGTTCTCGAAGTTCACCTTCCTGAAAGCGATGAGAGAGGCCTCAGCAGCAGACGTCGTGAACTTCCTAGTTCATGAGGTTTTTTTCAATTTCGGCGTGCCTGAGGTGATTCATTCGGACAACGGGCGACAATTCATCTCCAAGTCTTTCGAAGTGATGACCCAGGCGTTCGGAATCATTCACCAACGCACGCCCGTGTATTCGCCCCAGAGCAACGCCGCCGAACGGGTCAACAGGAGCGTAATATCTGCAATCAGGTCGTACTTAGAACATAATCACCGAGAGTGGGATGCATACCTACCAGAGATCGAAGTAGCAATTAGGAACGTGGTGCATACCTCCACAGGAGTGTCTCCGTTCTTTGCAGTGTTTGGCCAACACATGTACTTGAACGGGTCTAGCTACAGACTGGCCAGGAGGTTGCGATCACTCTCAGATCACGACATTTCCGATCTGGAGGCGAAGGACAGACTACCCGTGATCCGTGACCAAGTCAGACAGCATCTGCACAAAGCGCATGAGCGGAGTCGACAACGCTATGATCAACGTGCACGCCAGCTTCACCTAGAACCGGGACAGGAGGTATGGGGGCGCAATTTCGCACTGAGCAATTTCAGTAAAGCGTTCAACGCGAAATTTGCGAGGAAGTTTCTGAAGAGCCGCGTCGTCCGGGCAGTTGGCACCAACGCTTATGAACTAGAGGACCTGCAAGGAAAAGCTTTAGGAGTGTTTCACGCGAAGGATCTGCATTTATAGAAATCTGAACTTACCTTCGACGGACGCTGGTGGCGGTAGCTCTGCGTTCTCGTTCTGTTTCTCCTCTAGCGTTGAGTCGTGGGTGTAGCCTACGTTGGGCGCTGCACAAGATGTGGCTGGTCACAAACGATCTAGGGGGGAGGGGGGGTGTTGTTACATATCGATTGTCTTCGTTTGTGCCAGCATATGTTCGATCAAGGGGGGGGGGGCGTCACCGATATTTCTATCGATATTTTTCCCTACAGGAATAGTGGGAAATATTGGTTGGGAAATGATAGAGGGTGGCAACCCACTATTCGCCCGACCCTGATAGGGGAAATGTGAGAGGAAGACGGCAATATTGCAGATGCCCATTGGCCGAGAGGGGAAGGGACGATAGATGGCAACAAGGAGAAGAGGAATAGAAAAAAAAGGAGAAGAGGCAGAGATTTTTTTTGGAGCAGAAAATACGTTGCTGCGAATTGGGGAGTCGAATAGTCAATGTCAACGAGGACGGAGGTGTCCCGAGACAAGATCAGCAGCAAGGAAAATCAAGGCAGAAGGTTTGACAAGACCGGACTGCAGCCTCAGTTTTATTTTCGCAAGGCGACCGGATAGCAGCACTAAGTTTTCTTTGGCGCGACGAAAGGCCAGCAGGGTTCCGGACCAAGGCAGCGAGGCAGGAACAACCGATTCTGGAGGCACTACAGCGGTTGCGCAAAAGCAACGGAAGCTAGCCACAGGGTCAGAAGCAACGAGTGAGTCCATTCCGACGCCACCCCAAGGGCGTTAGTGCAAGAATCCAAAGTGCCAGAAGAGCCGCAGAGCCGCTGTGCTTCCTTTTTTTGTGTATCACTGTGCCGTGTTGCTACAAAAATATTTAAAAGAAAATAACAAGTTGAATCCAAAACTGTGTTTAATTGCGCCAAGGGCGAACTTATTTATTAGCCGGCAGACTTAAACAAAAATAAATATTCGACTTAAAAATAAAATATAAGTTATAAAAAGAATAAAAATAAAAATCTGAAATGTAATAAAGAAAAAATAATAATAAAGCAGAATTAGAGCTGATAGTTTAAATTAAACATAAATAAGTAATAATCATGTAAAATTGAAATATAAGAAAAAAATCAAATAGTAACGTACAAATATTAGACGATTCAAACAGAAAAGGGACAACACAAAGCGCACACAATTTAAAATTGAAATCATCGCATGCATGTAAATATATATGTACATGTGCACACAGACATATCCCAGTGAACATCGCCCCTTACACCACCCAGAGAGCTCTTTAGGCAGGTTAAGGTAGTAATAAGCGATAACACATTACATTGTTTTTCCACCTGCATGTGAAACACATGCACACATACTACACAATTTAAACAAACATATACACATACACATACATGCAAACATTCTTTATCATTTGTCCATCCATACTTACGAAGGCAATTGTTCCTCGTCTGGTTGTTTTTTTTTATTGATGAAAAATCAACATGCTGCACCTGTATAAAGTAAATAAAACCAAAATATAAATGTTAGAAACTAAGGACAGTACCAGAATTATACTTACATGATGAAAAGAAAAACCATGTCCGGCTAATTTTGAAATTGGAAGGGGAGGGGAAACGTAACGCACACCTACAGGCTGCGAGGCGCCGGTGGCGATAGCCAATATGAGGAAGACGGCGTCGCTGTGGCCATCTCAGGCAGGGCGGGTACGCCTGGGTCCAGTGGAGGCCCTGTTTGGATGATGAGGATCCGTAATTACGTCTATTGAATAGTTTTCTGTTTTTGTACTCACCACCGTCAGTTAATATCCGTATTCCAAGTTTTTTTTCATTGTTTACATTTGTTTTGGCTGCATCTCCAGCTGTTTAGTGATGAGTAGTTTCGATAGATGCGATGAATCGACTAGGATGTATCGATTGTTCGGGCTGAGGGCCAGGGTCGGACTACCCCTGATGAACGATTAGCTAGTCGGCGCGGCCCCGAGGAAAAAAATCAGTCCGCAACACAATCGCAAATATAAATTAATATAATAATAGTAATTATTTAGTTTATCAGTGCTGGACAATTGGACTGTTGTAGGACAGTGTTGGACAACTGGCCAATTATAATGAAATAATGACAATAAAACAAATTCCTTAATATCTCCTTTATTAATGGGTCAATCGATATTAAACTTTCAGCAAATTGCTAGGCGTTATTGTACTGTAAATTTAAGCTGTGTTATCTCAACGAAGATGAGTTTGAACAGACGCAAATAATTATTTTACATTCCCGAAAGAAAGACAAGGCGAGCGATTGTACAAAAAAGAGTGTCATATGCTCTGTCGCTCTTGCCAACAAATATTAAATAATGTTAATAATAGAAATTCCTTAATATCTCCTTTATTTGAAATCTACATAGATTTCATAGGCAAGTACCCACGGTCGAAGCGTGGACACGCGTGGATTATAATTGTAGTGGACCAGTTCTCGAAGTTCACCTTCCTGAAAGCGATGAGAGAGGCTTCAGCAGCAGACGTCGTGAGCTTCCTAGTTCATGAGGTTTTTTTCAATTTCGGCGTGCCTGAGGTGATTCATTCGGACAACGGGCGACAATTCATCTCCAAGTCTTTCGAAGTGATGACCCAGGCGTTCGGAATCATTCACCAACGCACGCCCGTGTATTCGCCCCAGAGCAACGCCGCCGAACGGGTCAACAGGAGCGTAATATCTGCAATCAGGTCGTACTTAGAACATGATCACCGAGAGTGTGATGCATACCTACCAGAGATCGAAGTAGCAATTAGGAACGTGGTGCATACCTCCACAGGAGTGACTCCGTTCTTTGCAGTGTTTGGCCAACACATGTACTTGAACGGGTCTAGCTACAGACTGGCCAGGAGGTTGCGATCACTCTCAGATCACGACATTTCCGATCTGGAGGCGAAGGACAGACTAGCCGTGATCCGTGACCAAGTCAGACAGCATCTGCTCAAAGCGCATGAGCGGAGTCGACAACGCTATGATCAACGTGCACGCCAGCTTCACCTAAAACCGGGACAGGAGGTATGGAGGCGCAATTTCGCACTGAGCAATTTCAGTAAAGCGTTCAACGCGAAATTTGCGAGGAAGTTTCTGAAGAGCCGCGTCGTCCGGGCAGTTGGCACCAACGCTTATGAACTAGAGGACCTGCAAGGAAAAGCTTTAGGAGTGTTTCACGCGAAGGATCTGCATTTATAGAAATCTGAACTTACCTTCGACGGACGCTGGTGGCGGTAGCTCTGCGTTCTCGTTCTGTTTCTCCTCTAGCGTTGAGTCGTGGGTGTAGCCTACGTTGGGCGCTGCACAAGATGTGGCTGGTCACAAACGATCTAGGGGGGAGGGGGGGGGTGTTGTTACATATCGATTGTCTTCGTTTGTGCCAGCATATGTTCGATCAAGGGGGGGGGGGGCGTCACCGATATTTCTATCGATATTTTTCCCTGCAGGAATAGTGGGAAATATTGGGTGGGAAATGATAGAGGGTGGCAACCCACTATTCGCCCGACCCTGATAGGGGAAATGTGAGAGGAAGACGGCAATATTGCAGATGCCCATTGGCCGAGAGGGGAAGGGACGATAGATGGCAACAAGGAGAAGAGGAATAGAAAAAAAAGGAGAAGAGGCAGAGATTTTTTTTTGGAGCAGAAAATACGTTGCTGCGAATTGGGGAGTCGAATAGTCAATGTCAACGAGGACGGAGGTGTCCCGAGACAAGATCAGCAGCAAGGAAAATCAAGGCAGAAGGTTTGACAAGACCGGACTGCAGCCTCAGTTTTATTTTCGCAAGGCGACCGGATAGCAGCACTAAGTTTTCTTTGGCGCGACGAAAGGCCAGCAGGGTTCCGGACCAAGGCAGCGAGGCAGGAACAACCGATTCTGGAGGCACTACAGCGGTTGCGCAAAAGCAACGGAAGCTAGCCACAGGGTCAGAAGCAACGAGTGAGTCCATTCCGACGCCACCCCAAGGGCGTTAGTGCAAGAATCCAAAGTGCCAGAAGAGCCGCAGAGCCGCTGTGCTTCCTTTTTTTGTGTATCACTGTGCCGTGTTGCTACAAAAATATTTAAAAGAAAATAACAAGTTGAATCCAAAACTGTGTTTAATTGCGCCAAGGGCGAACTTATTTATTAGCCGGCAGACTTAAACAAAAATAAATATTCGACTTAAAAATAAAATATAAGTTATAAAAAGAATAAAAATAAAAATCTGAAATGTAATAAAGAAAAAATAATAATAAAGCAGAATTAGAGCTGATAGTTTAAATTAAACATAAATAAGTAATAATCATGTAAAATTGAAATATAAGAAAAAAATCAAATAGTAACGTACAATTATTAGACGATTCAAACAGAAAAGGGACAACACAAAGCGCACACAATTTAAAATTGAAATCATCGCATGCATGTAAATATATATGTACATGTGCACACAGACATATCCCCGTCAACATCGCCCCTTATACCACCCAGAGAGCTCTTTAGGCAGGTTAAGGTAGTAATAAGCGATAACACATTACATTGTTTTTCCACCTGCATGTGAAACACATGTACACATACTACACAATTTAAACAAACATATACACATACACATACATGCAAACATTCATTATCATTTGTCCATCCATACTTACGAAGGCAATTGTTCCTCGTCTGGTTGTTTTTTTTTATTGATGAAAAATCCACATGCTGCACCTGTATAAAGTAAATAAAACCAAAATATAAATGTTAGAAACTAAGGACAGTACCAAAATTATACTTACATGATGAAAAGAAAAACCATATCCGACTAATTTTGAAATTGGAAGGGGAGGGGAAACGTAACGCACACCTACAGGCTGCGAGGCGCCGGTGGCGATAGCCAACATGAGGGAGACGGCGTCGCTGTGGCCATCTCAGGCATGGCGGGTACGCCTGGGTCCAGTGGAGGCCCTGTTTGGATGATGAGGATCCGCAATTACGTCTATTGAATAGTTTTCTGTTTTTGTACTCACCACCGTCAGTTAATATCCGTATTCCAAGTTTTTTTTCATTGTTTACATTTGTTTTGGCTGCATCTCCAGCTGTTTAGTGATGAGTAGTTTCGATAGATGCGATGAATCGACTAGGATGTATCGATTGTTCGGGCTGAGGGCCAGGGTCGGACTACCCCTGATGAACGATTAGCTAGTCGGCGCGGCCCCGAGGAAAAAAATCATTCCGCAACACAATCGCAAATATAAATTAATATAATAATAGTAATTATTTAGTTTATCAGTGCTGGACAATTGGACTGTTGTAGGACAGTGTTGGACAACTGGCCAATTATAATGAAATAATGACAATAAAACAAATTCCTTAATATCTCCTTTATTAATGGGTCAATCGATATTAAACTTTCAGCAAATTGCTAGGCGTTATTGTACTGTAAATTTAAGCTGTGTTATCTCAACGAAGATGAGTTTGAACAGACGCAAATAATTATTTTACATTCCCAAAAGAAAGACAAGGCGAGCGATTGTACAAAAAAGAGTGTCATATGCTCTGTCGCTCTTGCCAACAACTATGAAATAATGTTAATAATAGAAATTCCTTAATATCTCCTTTATTTGTGGGTGGATCGCTAAGAAACTTGTATCAAATTGCTTCGCATTGTCCTACTGTTAATTTTAGATAGTTGTTATCTCAACGAAGATGAGTGTAAACAGTCGCAAATATTAATTTTACATTTCCAAAAGATAGTCTAATCGAGCGATAGTGCAAAGATGATTGTCATATATGTGCTCTCGCTCTTGCCAACCACTATGAAATAATGGCAAAAAAATAAATTCCTTAATATCCCCTTTACTTGTGGGTCAATCGCGATAAGACTTGTAGCAAATTGTTATATTTTGTTACATCATGTGTTATCTTAACAAACATGCGTGTACGCAATTGCTAATATTAATTTTACGTTAGCCTGTAGCATTAAGCAAAATATAGTTCTGAGTGTGGCCAATGTATGGCGCCATATGACGCAATGCGCCACACAGCGGCCGACAGCGCAAATCATCAGATTATCATATGCTTTCTCGTTTGCGCAAATGGAATTTTCATATGCTCTCTCGCTTTTGCCAAAAAATGGAATTAAAACAAATTTCTTAATATCTCCCTTATTTATGGGTGTTTTTTTGTAATAACTTCCGAGTTTATTATGCGACAGAGATGAATTTTGAGAATACATTGGGGTCCCGATGTTCGTCCTGTCTGCCAAAATTCAGGACTCTGGCTTTAATATTGGTTTCTTATACCCTGTGCCCATTAAAAATGGACAAAAAAGGGTATAATGAATTTGTGTGAATGTATGTAACAGACAGAGGAAGCATCTCCGACCTTATTAAGTACATATATATATTCTTGATCAGTATCAATAGCCGAGTCGATTGACTCCTGTCCGTCTGTCTGTCCGTCTGTATGAACGCGTCGATCTCAGCAACTATAAGAGCTAGAGACTTCAAATTTGAAATGTAGGTTCCTGAATACCATACTCAGATCAAGTTTATTTTAAATTTTCGATATCTCAACCCCCATTATTTCATAGTTGTTGGCAAGAGCGACAGAGCATATTCAATAATAAATGGTTTGGCGCGCAATAAAATTACAGCTGTGTGTGAGAGAAAAAACATGTGGTGCTGCCAGACTACATGCAGAGCAATTCCACTATAATTCAACTACTTTTTCTTAAAATACTTTTATATTAAGACCTGCACAGGGTATCCTACTGTCGCGCCCGTTCGACTGATCGGCTTGTTATATTCACATTTTTGAACTCTTTTTTTGATTTCACATACTGTTATACGTCGCCATTTAGACCTTTTCTATACTTTCAACTCTTTCCTTAGGTTTGATGCTCTTATTTCTTTTTTGTTACTTACAACAAAATTAGGCTTAATACGTATTATCATGGGTTGCATCCTGGGTGCGTAGATTCTCCTTCTGGTCCTCTGGTCCTTCGTATCCAGCCAAATGGTCTGGCTATGTTAGTTATTTATCGATGTGTAGAGTTTGTTGGGAATGATTCAAAGTGTTTGATTGTATCTGTGATTTCGTTTTAGTAAAGTAACAAGGCGTCTGGACTTGATTGCGACTTAATGTCATCTGCTTTATTGAAACAAAATTTGCGATATATAATAGATTTTTACAAAGTTTTTCCTAAAGTCCCGACATGTTGCGGTATGGTCTAGGTGGAATGGCGAAGTAATGCATATTTCAGTGAAAGACAAATGAATAGTTTAATGTAAATTGTAGAGGGATCTGCATGAGGCGACCACCTCAAAATTGTTGCAAATTGTGTGGTATGCATGGGATGCAATACCAAAAATTGAAATATGCATTACTTCGCCATTTATTGGTGGATTTACATTGATAATAGCTTATTTTCTTCGAAACAGTGTCAGTTTTACGCTAAATCGAAAAAAAATTTTACTTTTACTATTTCTATTTTTTCCAGGACAATATGTGAGCTTTCGAACTCAAAAAAACCGTATTTTCGAACATATTAAAATCGCTAACATCTGAACTACTGAGCCGATCTTAATACTTTATGAGAACAAAATATAGAGAATTCACTTACCTTTAATTTGAGTGCCTGACTGGCCAAATTGGTTAATTAGAAATGGAAATATATTGAAAAATGTTGTTGAACAAAATTTTAAGTGCCATTTTCGTGTTTAGTATGCCAAAGAAAATTATACTTACATTTACTTTGCAAACCTAGTGTAAACTAGTGTTATTTTTGCAGGCAGATCAAGCTTATCTTTTTTTGGATGCCACGCCCCCTTCGCCCACAAATCGAGAAAAATCTCATAACAAGAGAAATTTTAAAGCTAGCGACTTCAGATTTGACACACGTAATGAATATTTTGGGGCTAATGTCTCCAAAAAATTTCATCGCTATGCCACGCCCCCTTCGCCCACAAATAAAATAAACCAATTACAAGAGAATTACATCGGGAGTGAATTTGAGCGGGTTCCTGTAGATCCACAGGGTATATTTCGGTCGGGGTCCCGTGTGTTCGGCTTCATTTTATCTCAGGTGCTGTAGGTCATTTTGCTTCCATATACAATTTCTCAAATATACATTTAAATTTATCGATGACTTTTTTATCATGGCCCATTTCTATAGTAATATTATGTGTATGTCGGAACAGGAGGTAGTGGTATCTGCGATAGCGGAACGTCTTCTTCTTCCATCGTCTGTAAATCCATTTCAGCACAGCAAGTCGCCTGAATGTTGTTCTATGTTGCGTGTTCAGAAACTGACTGACTCGCAAGCCTTCGCGCTCACTCTCTCTCTCTTCTCTATTTTATCACTCTACGTAACTTTTTCATCATTCAGCAGAACAACGCCAGCTTTGAGTTACACTCAAAATGATGCTCTCTCGATTTAACAGAATGTTAACATATTCTCCTTTATTCAATATCGGATAATTTCGGTTACATTCAAATTTAACATATTCTGTTTAATGAATCCTCGACATGTATATTATATTGACACCTGTCCGTCCGTCTGTCCGTCTGTATGAACGCGTGGATCTCAGAAACTATAAGAGCTAGAGACTTCAAATTTGGAAAATAAGTTCCTGAATACCATAAGCAGATGAAGATTATTTTTTATTTTCGATACCATGTCCCGATGGTTTTAAAATTAGAAAAATCACCATAACATAAGCATGGTTAAAACTAGAGACTTGAGATTTGGCACACATGACAAACAGCTTAGCTTAATGTTTCCTGAAAATTTCATGGCGATGCCACGTCCCCTTCTCCTATAACTCGAAAAAGCTGATAACAAGAGCAGTTTTATAGCTAGAGACTTAAGATTTGGCACACATGGTAAGTATCCTACTCTCAATGTTTTCTACAAATTTCAGTACGATCGCATATTGAACTCAGAAGGTATTCGAAAAACAAATTTATGCAGCGCAGGAGATGCGTCGCTGCGCAGTCGCTGCGCCGCGGCAACGATATTACGAACTAAACATAAACAATAAACAGCCGCAGTCCAGTGTTGCCAGACTATCGCAAGCTACCTACACTCGATACAAGCAAAATCGACTTCAAGCGATATATTTAAATCCAATTATAATGAAAATACTTGTCTTTGAAGACCTGCACAGGGTTTCCTACTGTCGCGCGCGTTCCACTGATCGGCTTGTTTTAAACACTCATTTGCCTTAATACAAAAACTTTTCAAACACTCATTTGTTAGACACTCGTTTTTAGACCCTTTACATTAAAAAAGTACATAGGGTCTATTAAGTTTTGTAAGGAAGTTTCCGGACGGGGTACAAAACTCAGTCTGACCAGGTTCGGATTTTACAAGAAATTTGTAAGCTGTAAAAGAAATAACGTATAGCCAACGCTAACCAACAACTACACACAACTACTGGGGACAAACCGGAATCGGGAGCGTTACAGGGTATTCTCACATTACGCTCGACCGACTATACGGCAAACACAACTACTCGGGCTAGACAAACTTTTATGAACCGGAATTTGGAGCACTACCGGGTATATTGGGGTTTTAGTAATAAATCTACTGAAGTTGAGGATTTGCCGGGATTGTTACACACAGCCAACGGGGTCAACCCAATGTATCCTGAAAATCGCGATCGAATAATAAACTCGGAAGTTATTTAAGACTTAATATTACTCAGTGTCGGGCCAAAGAAAGAAGAAGAGCATATTGACGGTACAACGCGTTATGGGAACTATTAGAGTTACTCTTATTTCCTTTTTGAAGAATAAGTGAAGGGTCTCCCATAGTCGAGTTCGACTGTAGCCTTTCCGACTGGTCTCTTAAAATATTAAAGTTTCATGCAGTCTCTACCCAATATTGCCTTAAGCCCCACTGACTTGTATGCTACTACCAATAATTCAATATTTATTTATTTGTTGTTTTAAATAATAGAGCTGGGTAATTTTCCAAAAATTTAAATTTACTTTTTTTTTAACCCATAATATTAATTAATATTATCGTTACTAAAGTTTGAATACAATTTAATTTCTTCAAAGTTGTTGACTTCATTTCTTAAACATGATGCTTTAATAAAACTTATTGGACTCCCCGAGTCGATGAGGCATTCCAAATAGACAGAATTCCTTACATATTAATTATTCGCCTTTTTCTGACTGCACTCACTTGCTGACGCACGCAAAACATACTGTCCACTCACGTTTTAGTTTTCGGCAATCTGTTGCAAAATAGCTCAGAGAGTTACAGTGAAGAAGCATCCTGTTGTAGCCATCTTGTCGGCCTACTCTTCTCTATTCGTTCTTTTTGTCCATAACATGAAACAGTTGATGTGGAACTGTGAAGTACTGCATGTGTGCTTGTCCGCGAAATTTTTATCTGGAATACCCTCAATAATGTTATCCATTAATTCGTCATTTTCGATGTTTATGTGCGATGCTTGTAGCGGTTTGTCATAGAAATACACTGAAAACTTTTCATTGAGTTTCCACATAAGAGCCTCAAACTTGCGTCGAAGTAAAAATTTACTTTCCTTAGAGCGGAAAGTTTCTTTTAAAGCCTCCAATAGATCTTCGACCGACACTACCATGTGTACATTTTGCGAATGCAACCACTTCAAAGCTATGTTATTATTATTAACATAGCTCTGTTAAGTGATCGCGACATATCAATAAGTAAGCCAGTTGGCAAGCCTGCACGAGATATCGAAATATCGATAAGGAAACATCACTGACCAAGCGGCCATGGCGGCACTTTTTCGGGCGGGCTCGAGGCTTTCGGACGCATAGCAGCAGCTAGCAGGGAGAACAAAAGACAATTGGCAACCACGAGGATCAGCAAAGGAGACAAGGAACACTAGGCACAAATCAAGCAGCGACACAGGACAACATTTTAGAACCCCACGAACAGGAATTTTGACGACGGCGAAAGAAACAAGGACAACGACAACAAGGAAACAATGATTTTGGACACGGGACGGCAACGGCAGCGAAGCGAGCAGACGCTTGAGTGTGTATGTGCGTTTTTCTCCGTTTAAGTTGGAAAAGTTTCCCCGTAGCAGATTTGGCAGGTAATCGGGCCACGGCCGTTCTGTTGTTTTTAGACCCTTTACTTTAAAAAAGTAAATAGAGTCTATTAAGTTTGTCAATAAAAATGTGCGTTACAGGTCAGAGGAAGTCCGGCAGACCTAATAAAGTATATATATATTCTTGATCAGCATCACCAGCATAGTCATGTCCGTCATGTTCGTCTGTGCGTCTCTCTGTATGAGTGCCTAGATCTCAGAGACTATAAGAGCTAGAGTCACCAAATTTGGTATGGTGGTTCGTCTATGGGCTAAGCAGATCAAGTTTATCTTCAAATTTTGATACGCCCCCTTCCGCTTCCGTAAATCGAAAAAAAAATTTGAAATCCCATAAAACGAAAAATATTAAAGCCACAGTCCTGAATTTTGGCACACAGAACGTTCCCCGGCGCCTGCTTTTGGCGCTTAGCCGGTTTGTCGCCGGTTACGGGGCTGGCATAGCTTGCGACCCGCCGGGTTGGTGCTAGGAGTGACGCTAGCGAAGCTATAAAGAGTGTTACTCCCACGCTTCCTACGCACGCCTTCGCAATTTGCCCTGTTGTGGCCGATCTTACCGCTAGGAGTGGCGCTAGCGAGGCTATAAAGAGTTTGACTCCCACGCTTTCTGCGCACGCCTTCGCGCTTTGCCTGGTCCGGGCCGGTCTAAGCGCCAGGAGCGACGTCAGAAACTAAAAAGAGTTTTACTCCCACGTTTCATACGCACGCTCCTCGCCTTTTTGTCTGGTCGTGATTCGTTTAGCGACGTGTTGCGCAGTGTGTCTGGAGTGGATGCCGGGTCTTACCCCAACTTCACTCGCGGGCGTACCGCGTCAACGCTGCCAAAACGGGCCACCGATCCAAATGTGGTATTTTTATTATTTGTTTTTCTGTAGGCACTTCAGATAATTATCCCACTTCTAAAAATTTGTAGCCAGTCGATATTTATTTTAGTTGCGCAATACAGAATGCCTGAATTCTACTTTACTTCGCCTTTCTATTCGTATGTTTCTTTGAAGTTGTTGTTAATTGTTAACCGATTATGGTATGTTATTTACAGCGATATTACATATTTGCATCGAGCTCCTGTATACATATGTATAACAGCGAGATGCAAATACGTGATACTTACGTTTATTTAATATCTTAATCCCTAATCCAACTACAAATGTATGCTGCAACAGATTCATAAGTAGTGTCCGAGGATAACCTGGACACAGATACTTGCTAACGAGGTGCAATAACATTAAGTATTGGTGCTTGTAGTAAAGAAAGTGTACTGTTATTATTACTATCTTCATGGGGCAAATTACGCGAAGGTCTAACTTTCCGACTAGATACAACCCATCTCGCATACTCGATGGGTTGTATTGGGGTTGCATCTGTTAAGGGAATAATCAGATCTCCTGTAGATGGCGCAGATGAATCATCTAAGGTTAGATTGCCCGAAGATGGTGATAAGGACAACATTCTCGTTACTTCTAGGCGTTGGGTAGTTACCAATGGTGTCAATGACGTCTGAATATTAGGAACTATAGAGGGAGCGCTTAAAAATTAGGGATCTGAATAGGAATTACATGTTGACTAAAATTTGAATTGACAAAGCAACTCGACACTACAGTCAAGATCACTCGAGAGTAGTTTAGCCACATTGTCTAATTTCAATATTTGATTCTTCACAGAATTATACATTCTTGCAAAATCGTTTGTATGTCGCTACATACAAGAGATGACCGTTTTAGGTCGTCACGATCTTTTTCGAGGATGACAGTGACTTTATCACAATTTCGCACTAAAAGCCCGGCACACTTAGCGTATATGCATGATATTATTACACAACCAGCATTACACAAGTTGGGGCTGAACCGAATCATAAGCACGTTTGAAAGTGCAGGCTTTCTTGCAGCGCGATATAATTCCTACATGGGATAAAATGTAAAAAAGTAAACACAAAACAAGCCGGTCAATAGAGTGCGCGCAACAGTAGTATACCCTGTGCATGTCTTTAAAAAAGAATATTTTGATTTTAATGGGATTGCTCTTATTTATGTATGCATATCGACGCATTTCCGGAAAATATCGTATGTCAAAAAACCAAATTTTACTTAAGAAGTTTTTTTTTAAATTACTCAGGTTGGGGAAAATCATGGTAAATTATTTTTAGGCTGTATTGCATTAGCTACAGGGACGAATGTCATCTTAACTTTTGTCAATAATGGCGAAATTTTCTAAAAAAATTATTATATTTAAAAATGCGATACTTTCGCGAAATATTGAAATATTGATAGTTTATATCTATTGACACTGATAGTTTTCTAATATTAGTGATAGTGATAGTCAGTGTGATTTAATTGTATGCATTTGAAGCCTGATGAATTTTTTCTTGAATTTCTTGTTTTTATTTTGGCAACTGGGGGTCGCCGGCCTTATCCTGTCGATAAATTCCCTGGTCAAATAGTGGGAAATATTGAGAGAATTTTGAGAGGGTGACAACCCCACTATTCGCCCGACCCTGAGAGGGGAAATGCGGAAAAAATACTGCGATAGGGTAGATGCCCGAGAGGTGAAGGCAATGGGGAGAAGGGACTATGTGTAGGAATTGCAGCAATAACGAGGATGAAAATGGGAATGAATAAAAAAAGAGGCAGAGAGTTTTTTCCCTAGGGGCACGTTGCTGCAATTTAGAGTCGGGGAGTCGAATTCTGAGAGTCAAAGGGAACGGATGTGTCTCGCAGAGGAGTCGAATTTTAAGAGTTAAAGGGAACGGATGTGTCCTGCAGAGGAGTCGAATTCTGAGAGTCAACGGGAACGGATGTGTCCCGAAGAGAAAGTCGAATTGAGATAGTCAGAGGAAACGGACGCGTCAGGAAAACACGACAAGACAAGACGAGCGACCGAATGCAAGCGACCAGACTACAACCCAAAATTTTTGTGAAGCGACTACGACGAGAGGCCAGCAAATTTTTAACGGAGCGACGCTCAGGAACGTCCGGGGCAGCGAGGCAGTACATCAGAACCTGAAGGCACAACAGCGGTTGCGTAAGGGCAACGGAAGCTCGCCACACATTCCAAACCACCGTGAGTCCGTTCCGACGCTATTTAAGGGCACTAGTGCTAGATAATACCGTGACAGATTGCTGACCGCCGCATTAGAAAAGCCGTAATGCTGCCTTTATTTTCTTTCGTGTATTATACCCAATGTGCCGTGTTGCTGAGCTGAAATCTGAAAAAAAATCGTATAAAGAAAAGACTGTATCAAATTGTTCTTTGCGCTATGGGCGCACAAGTTTATTGAGAGCTGAAAGTAATAATGGTGGCTACAGAAATAAATTACAAATAAAAAGAAATATTTATTTAAATAAGAGTAAACAAGCCGAACAGTCGGGACCCCGACCGTAATATACCCTGTGGGTCTACAGGAACCCGCTCAAGTTCACTACAGATGAAATTCTCTAGAAATTCGTTATTTAAATTTGTGGGCGAAGGGGGCGTGGCATCGCGATACAATTGGACACATCGACCCCAAGATACTCATCATGTGTGCCAAATCTCAAGTCTCTAGCTACAAAACTGCTGTTATGAGGTTTTTGAGCTACAAAACTGCTTGCTTTATGAGCTTTTACTTAATTTATGGGCGAAGGGGGCGTGGCATCGCGATACAATTTTCTGGACACATCGACCACAAAATATTCATCATGTGTCCCAAATCTGAAGTCTCTAACTGTAATATTGCTCTTGTTAAAAGCTTTTCCGTTTTGTAGGCGAGGGGGGCGTGGCATCGTGATAACATTTTCTGGACACATTGACCACAAAATATTTATCATGTGTGCTAAATGTGAATTATTTAGCTGTAATATTGCTCTTATTATGAGGCTTTTGAGCTACAAAACTGCTTGCTTTATAAGGTTTTATTTAATTCGTTCCGACAGACCGACAGACAGACAGACCGACGGATAGACGGACATGGCTATATCGACTCGGCTATTGATGCTGATCAAGAATATATATACTTTATGGGGTCGGCCATGCTTCCTTCTGCCCGTTACATACAAACATAATATAACCCCATAGGGTATAAAATAATAAGAGAAAAAGACCTGTTATTTTAAATAAAAATAAAAAGAAACAAAACAATATAAATTTCTGTCAATTAAAACAAAATTTAAAGATTAACTTGCCAATAGGAAACAAATTTTTGTGAACACAAACAGAATAGAGCCAACACGAAGCGCACACAATTTAAAACATAAACTTCACAAATGCACGTATGCCGATATGTACATGAGCACACACACACTCAAAAACAAAATTTTTGAAATCCCATAAAACGAAACATATTAAAGATAGGACGAGCACCAATGTATACTAAAAATTTAATCGTGATCGGATAATAATCTCGGAAGTTATTAAAAAAACTTTAAATCCCATAATGGTCAATTCTAAAACTGGAGCATTGAATTTTGGCACACAGGACAAGCATCGGGGTCCTACTGTATTTTGAAAATTTAATCGCAATCGGATAATAAACTCGGAAGTTATTCAAAACTAAATATTACTCAGTGTCGGGCCAACGGAAGAAGAAGAGCATATTGATGTTACAACGCGCTATGGTACTATTAGTGTATTCTTCTTTCATTTTTGAAGAATAAGTAAAGGGTCTCTCTTAGTCGACTTCGACTGTAGTCTTTCCGACTGGTTTCACCTGCTTGTGAAACGCAGACACATATATAACGCAATACAAAAAAACCATATACACATACACATACATGTGAAACATTATTTTTTTTGGTACCTACCTATTTAATTGCTTGTGATCCGTCGACTCTTCGATGTTCCTCATCTGGTTTGTTTTTTTGATCGTTCCTTATCGTTGTCCATGCAATCCTGTTAAGCATGTCAGCCAGTTTAGAGTAATAACAAAATGAATATAAATGTTCCGAAATTCCAAAAAAATCGAAAGAGACACTCGACAGAGACACTCGCTTTTTCGGAATCATTTGACGAAGCCGAATTAGTCGGCAGCACTAAGCATACAATACATAGAGGCGTCAAACAGCGATTTTCGTGAGCTCAAAATTTGCTGCAAGCATAGAACCCCAGAATAGCCGAAGTTATAGAACCCCGTTCGTGAGTAGCCGAAGTCATAGAACCCCAGAGCGAACGATCGACACTCAAAAGAACGAGAGCGCACTGCTCAGCGCAGCAAACGATTTCAGTCTTGGACAGACACCAGAACGATGAGCACGTCTGTGACGCTCGTTCTCTCATTTCGATTCTGTGTGTGTGTCCAAGTGTGTACATGCTTACGTTTGCTTGTATGCGTGAGCTCTATGAAACATGGCAACCCCGCAATGGCAATGCTTTGTTTGTCAATTTTTCTATTCTGGCGACGAAAGCGAAGCACAGATGGCGTTGTTGTGTGTATATCTGTGGCAACCCTGATTGTCATCTTTGGTTCATTTCACGAACTAGGTTCAACCCTGGTAGAGGAATGAGGTTTTTCGGCCCTGCTTTGATCGCAGCCAACTTCACTTCCTCTTTTAGCGCGTCACTTGAATGCAACACACGGAGAAGCTTGAACAATTCAATAAATACTAATCTTAAGTAATCTGCGCGTTAATTTAATTATTGGATTTAATAAACTCGCCAAAGTGGTGACCCCGAATGCAAAATCAACATTACAATCTACGTTCATCGATACCGCAATCTGCTAGCACAGGAGACGTATTTTTCGACGCCGCAAACATGCCGGCTACCGATCCAAATCCCGCAGCTCAGGTGCACTCGCAGCAACTGGAACAACCACAATCATCGCATCCGTTAGCAGCAGCTCCACCGCAATGCGCGCAATTGCGCATTCCAAAATTCAACAAAACAGATCCTCAGCTTTGGTTCGCCCAGTTGGAACGACTTTTCCATATTTACAACGTCATCAATGATCAGCTCAAGTTCGACTTGATATGTGTAAATTTGGAAGAGGATGTGAGTGCTACGCTGAGAGATCTTATTACTCAGCCGCCATTGACCAACAAGTACAACACTTTGAAGCAGCGCGTGCTTGACAAATTTGCAGAGCCAGCTGACTCAAAGGTAAAAAGGCTACTACGCGGCGGCGAAACGGCTGGAAAAAAACCATCGGACATTCTGGCCCACATGCGGAGTCTAGCCCCAGACACAGGATGCGAAGTTGTGATCCGCTCCTTATTTCTATCCGAGCTTCCGAAATCAATTCGTCCGCTTATTTCCGTGTGGGAGGAGAACAATCTTGACAAGTTAGCGGAGATTGCCGACAAAATGCTAGACGCTAGCGATCCAGACAACAATTTTGTTATGTCAACATCAGCAGTGGATCATCTACAGGTAGATGCACTGAGCGGCAACAACTCCAGCATGTCTGAGCTCACAGCGACCCTTAGAGCGCTTTCGGCAAAGGTAGACAAATTGCAAGATGAAGTTCGCCAGTCAAAACAAGCCAAAATGCCACGTTTTCAGGCTAACAGGAATGACAACGCTGCGAAACCAAGTAGTCTCTGTTTCTATCATAGCAGATTCGGTGATGATGCCCGCAAGTGTCAACCAAGCTGCTCACGTTACCAGCAGTCGTCAAACTAGAGATGCTGCCGTTGACTCAGCTGGTAAACGGTAGCGCATCATCAACCAGCAAATTTAAGACTCAGCAAAACATCTCACAAATTGGTCTCGATCGGCGGTTACACATCAAGGATCGCTTGTCAAATCATCTATTTTTGGTCGACTCTGGCTCAATGGTATCAGTGTTACCTCGCACCATGGTGCCACGCGCACGTAATAATGGAAAACTTTATTTGTACGCCGCTAATCAAACTACTATCAAAACCTATGGAAATCATACTCTTCAGCTCGACTTGGACCTACAGCGCCCTTTCACATGGTCTTTTATCATCGCTGACATACAAACACCTATAATTGATGCTGATTTCCTTGCTACACACCATCTTCTTATCGATGTCAGTCACCAGCGACTGCTTGATGCCTCAAAATTGCTGAATTTTGGCATCCCAAGCTCATCGTACAAAGTATTGTTGAGAATGTCGTCAAATCTACTGCTCTCGAACGAACTCTTGCTCACTCCGTGTGTCACTATATTGAAACACGAGGCGCACCTGTAGCTGACCGACCAAGACGATTATCAGGACAGAAACTAGCTTCGGCGAAATCGCAAGTCAACAAGCTTATCGATAAAGGAATCTGTCGCTACTCCAAAAGCCCATGGGCCAGTCCTCTGCACATGGTAGCGAAAAAGAACGGCAGCTGGCGAGCTTGCGGCGATTATCGGAAGCTCAATGCAATCGCGATTCCTGACCGCTATCCCATTCCACATATTCAGGATTTTGCTGATCGCCTTCACAACAAGTAAATCTTCACAACGTTGGACCTAGAGAAGGCGTACTACCAAATTCCGATGGCACAGGAGGATATAGAGAAGACTGCAATCTGCACTCCATTTGGCTTGATAGAGTTCATGTTTATGCCATTTGGTCTTAAAAATGCGACGCAAACCTTCCAGCGCTTCATTGATCAGATTTTCCGTGAAATTGACTATGTTTTCTGTTACGTCGATGATATTCTCATAATGTCAGATTCGGCGGAACAGCATAATCAACACTTACGGAATGTTCTCGACATCTTGCAAAAACACGGATTGGTCATCAACAAAGACAAATGTCATTTTGCTCAGAAAGAGGTACAGTTCCTTGGGCATATGGTCAACAGCAAAGGTATAAAACCACCAGAGGACCGGATATGCGCAATATTGGATTATCCTCAGCCTAATACAGTCTGCGAACTGGGTCGGTTCCTGGGGATTTTGAACTATTACCGTCGTTGCATCCCTCACGCTTCAAGAACACAGGCTCCTCTAAACGATCTAACACGCAACATGAAGAAGAACGACAAGCGGCCTATCGAGTGGACTTCTGATGCTATCAAAACATTTCTAGAATGCAAAAAAAGTTTAGCAAACGCTGCTATACTCGCCCATCCCAATCCACACGCAAATCTCAGCTTGGTGTGCGACGCATCCGACACTGCGATCGGAGCAGTTCTGGAGCAGGATTCTGATCATGGTTGGCAGCCCCTTGGATTCTTCTCAAAAAAGCTCAGCAGCACCGAACGCAACTACAGCACGTACGACCTAAAGCTTCTGGCCATATACGAGGCTATAAAACATTTTAAACATATGTTAGATGCCCGAGCGTTTGTGATTAAAACTGATCATAAGCCTCTAATTTATGTTTTTTCACAACGTCCAGAGAAGGCATCACCTCGTCAACTGCGTCATCTCAATTTCATCTCCCAGTTTTCGACCTCGATCATTCATCTAAGTGGAACCGAGAATGTTGTGGCAGATGCTTTTTCGAGGCTAAATGCCATATCAATGCCATCCCTACTCAACGCCAACAGCATAGAGGAATCCCAAGCGACAGACAGAGAGCTATCGGCGCTGTTGAATGGAACAACTTCGCTGCTACTGGAATCCGTGAAGCTAACCGAGGGAGTGCACGTGTATTGTGATGTTTCCACAGGCTCCGTGAGGCCTTACATTCCACAACCGTTGCGTCACAGTGTCTTCTCTACAATTCATGGATTGTCACATCCCAGCGGCAGGGCCACGCTCAAGCAAATTCGGCGCAGATACGTGTGGCCTTCAATGTGCAAAGATGTTCTGGCATGGTCAAGAAACTGTTTACCATGTCAAAGGGCAAAAATACACAAACACAATTCAGTAGTACCAGAAAAAATTTCTGTACCCGATCATCGATTTGAGCATGTGCACCTGGATATTGTGGTCATGCCTTTGGTCGACGGTTACAGGTACTGCCTAACAATGATCGACCGTTTCTCCCGCTGGCCAGAAGCAGTCCCACTTCAGGATATGACTGCGGAAACTCTTTGCAGAGCTTTCTGGACCTACTGGATATCTCGGTTTGGCTGTCCTAAAATCATAACTACTGATCAGGGCTCTCAATTTGAATCTGCACTATTCAAGTCTCTAGCGAACATCGTTGGAAGCGAACACATCCACACAACTCCATATCACCCACAATCAAATGGTATGATCGAGCGCTGGCACAGATCCTTAAAAGCTGCATTGATGTGCGAACCAAACACTTCCTGGTTAAAACTGCTCCCAACCGCTCTTCTTGGTCTTCGAACTTGCATCAAGGAAGATCTCCAAGCTTCAGCCGCTGAGAAGCTCTACGGATGCACACTTCATCTTCCCAACGAGTATTTCACTGATTTAGACTCGGCTCCAAGACCCGCTGAATTTGTGAGTGAATTTCGAGAAAGTATGCAAACGCTGAAACCGACTCCGACAGCGCACCATAACAGACCGAAACTCTTTTTACACAAACACATCCACGATTGTTTGCATGTGTTTGTTAGAACGGACTCTGTAAAACAACCGTTGGAGCCACCATACACAGGACCATTCAAGATTATCGACAAGTCTTCAGATCGCGTTTATATCGTCCGAATAAATGGCAAGGATACAGCTATATCCGTTGACAGATTGAAACCGGCATTTTTGGAGGGCGATGACACCAGCAGCAACCCTCCAACCATTCGAACATATGAGAGACGTGCCCGTCAATAGATCATCGACTTGTCTAGGAGGGGAGTACTGTGGCAACCCTGATTGTCATCTTTGGTTCATTTCACGAACTAGGTTCAACCCTGGTAGAGGACTGAGGTTTTTCGGCCCTGCTTTGATCGCAGCCAACTTCACTTCCTCTTTTAGCGCGTCACTTGAATGCAACACACGGAGAAGCTTGAACAATTCAATAAATACTAATCTTAAGTAATCTGCGCATTAATTTAATTATTGGCTTTAATAAACTCGCCAAATATCTGCCGGTTTTGACGTCGGCAGCTTAAGTGTCGCTTTGGCCGTGTTGACTAAGTTGTCGGAGGACATTTCTATTCGTGAGTTCGACTCCCCGTCGAGTCATTTGTTCTTTAATTGGAACATATTTATTTTTCATTCTAGTTATTATTTATTATAAATGTTTTATAAAAAGTGATTATTATAGAATCAAAACAAAATAATTTAGAACAAGCAAAAAACAAAAGAAAATCGAGCCAAATCAAAGTAACAGACATGACCAGCGCCATGCACTTTTATTGGCAACAGCAAATTTTCCATGAGTTCACATACACATTCTATGTACCATTGTTAAGTTTGATTTTATAATAATCAATTTTTATAAAACATTTATAATAAATGATAACTTTTTTAAATATAATAAGAATAATTATTAAATAATACAAAATGAAAAATAAATATTTTCCGATTAAAGAACAAATGACTCGACGGGGAGTCGAACCCACGAACAGAAATGTCCTCCGACAACTTAGCCGACACGGCCAAAGCGACACTTAAGCTGCTGACGTCGAAACGGATAGATATACACACAACACCGCCATCTGATCTGCGCTTTCGTCGCCAGAATAGAAAAATTGACCAACAAAGCATTGCCATTGCGGTGTTGCCATGTTTCATAGAGTTCACGCATACAAGCAAACGTGAGCATGTACACACTTGGACACACACACAGAATCGAAATGAGAGAGCGAGCGTCACAGACGTGCTCATCGTTCTGGTGTCTGTCCAAGACTGAAATCGTTTGCTGCGCTGAGCAGTTCGCTCTCGTTCTTTTGAGTGTCGATCGTTCGCTCTGGGGTTCTATGACTTCGGCTACTCACGAACGGGGTTCTATAACTTCGGCTATTCTGGGGTTCTATGCTTGCAGCAAATTTTGAGCTCACGAAAATCGCTGTTTGACGCCTCTATGTATTGTATGCTTAGTGTCGGCAGCAAGAGCTCGTAGAGGCCACTGCAAAGCGAGAGCGGAGAACTCCGCGATTCCAATGATTCCTTAAAGACTGAAAGGGACAAACATATATATATATTCTAACGGGATCCTTCCAGATATTTTTCTGTACTGGCATGAACACTCTGATGAGCGTTGTACTCTGTCAGTTGCTTTTAGACGACGAGTTTGTGCGCATCGAAAACAAGTGAAATTAAATTGAATTGACTCTGGAACAACGTGTTATTATTGAATTGGATAACTGGGATATATTATATGTATATATATGTATATTTCTTATAAAACTATAGGTTATGGGCCCAGTCACAATTCAGCTCAATAATTAATACTTTGATGTTCAAACAATTTAAAAATAAACGTAATTCGTGCTTATAATTCCTTTCTCAAAATTGCATCTCATGTAAATGAGAAAATAAAACAAAAATACATTGTGTGAATAAATTAAACAATAGAAAAAGGAAATAATAAAATCAAATAAAACCAGTCGGGAAGGCTACAGTCGAAGTCGACTATGAGAGACCCTTTACTTATTCTTCAAAATGGAAATAAGAGTAACACTAAAGTTCCCATAACGCGTTGTAACGTCAATATGCTCTTCTTCTTCCTTTAGTCCGACACTGAGTAATATTGAGTTTCGAATAACTTCCGCGTTTATTATCCGATCGCCATGAATTGATAACAAATTTAGTAGCATCAGGAGCAAATTTAAACGAGATGGACAAGGTATCTCACCTCCTTTTGGCTCTACCTTCAAGTTTTGACGGAATAACAACAGCTATTGAGACTTTATCGGAATGTAACTTAACTTTGGCATTGGTAAATTCCCGTCTCCTTGACCACGAGAATAAATTGAAAAGTGTCAGTAGGGATACAAGTGTCAAAGGGTTACATGCTGTTCGTTACAAAGAGCAAAAGCAGAATAAAGCAAATCCGAATTTCAAAAATAGCAAGAAACCTTTCAAAAATATATCGAAATCAAAATGCATTCATTGTGGTGAACCAGGCCATTTCAAAAAGGATTGCTATATTTTTAAAAGGTGTATAGCTAATCAAAATACTAAAAATCAGAATGCAGGAAAAGAAAGGCAGGTCCAGATAGCGACAACTCAGGTAGATCACGGCTTTGCATTCATGATGAGGAAAGTGGTCAATAAAGAAAAGGAAAGCGAGGCAATGCTTATTTTAGATTCAGGAGCTTCCGATCATATTATCAAAGATGCTGTTTTGCTTGCCGATTACATTAATTTGGAAAAGCCTGTTGAAATTGCGATTGCCAAACGTGGCGAATGTATTCATGCCACTGCAAAAGGAATTGTTCAACTTAGCTGCTCTGGTAATGAGATTACTCTGGAAGATGTGCTGTTCAGCAAGGATATTTCACATAATCTCCTATCGGTGAAGAAGATGCAGGACGCTGGGATGACCATTCAATTGGATGCAGGAGGTGTGAAAGTCACTAAAAATGGTCAGTTGGTATTCAACGGTAGATGTGAGTATAATGTTCCGATTGTTAAATTCCAAATGAATCATGAAGCATATTTGTCAAAAGATTGAAATAATGCAGAGTATCGCTTATGGCACGAAAGATTAGCACACATAAGTGTTGGGAAATTTTTAGAAATTAAAAGCAACAATTTATTTGATGATATTAATCTTCTAATATCGGAGGCCTGCATAAATGGAAAACTGTCCAGACTTAAATTTGAAAAAATTAAGAATAAAGATTTTATTAAAAGACCATTGTTTGTAGTTCACTCTGATGTTTGTGGTCCTATTACTCCTAATTCTATTGACAATAAAAAGTATTATGTAGTGTTTATAGATCAATTTAAACATTACTGTGTAACATATCTTATAACTTACAAGTCTGATGTATTCTCCGTTTTTAAAGATTTTATTGCTAAAGGTGAAGTTCTTTATAAATCTTTATACAGACAACGGAAGAAAATACTTATCCAATGAGATGCGTGAATTTTGTATAGAAAAAGGCATCAGTTATCATTTAACACTCACACTCCACAGCAAAATGGTGTATCTGAGCGTATGATCAGAATAATTACAGAAAAGGCTCGGTCTATGATTAGTGGTTCTAAGCTGAACAAGACTTTTTGGGGTGAGGCTGTATTAACAGCAACATATTTAATAAATAGATGCCCAACCGAGCATTGCAAAATGTATAGAAAACGTTATACGAAATGTGGCATAATAAAAAGCCTGTTTTAAAATATCTTAAGATATTTGGCTCAACTGCATACGTACTAAATAAAGTTAGAAAACGAAAATCCGATGAAAAATCGACGAAATTTATACTAGTTTGATATGAACCAAATGGGTTCAAGTTGTGGAATATGGAATCGAGGAAGTTTTTGATAGCTAGAGATGTTGTGGTGGATGAAGTAAACATGTTAAATTCTAGGACTGCGGATGACTGTGCTCAACAGTCTGAAGACTCTGTGTTCCAACTTGACGGTATGGAACAGATTGAAGACTCTTATTTGGAAAATGATAATGAAGATGATAATTTTCAAAGCATGAATACTAAAAACAAGGAGCCTGATTTTCCATTGAAAGATATGGAAGTTAGTGAGTCTATAAATGAAAAATCTGATAGTTCGAATTCAGATATACAGACTAGTGAAAAATTCACATCATTTTAGAGGACAATCAAGGTTGCATTAATATAGCCAACAATCCTACTTGCCACAAGCGAACTAAGCATATAGATATCAAGTATCACTTTACTAGAGAAAAATTGAAAATAAACTAATTGCTATTAAGAATATTTCCACAGAAATGCAGTTGGCTGATATCCTGACGAAACCACTACCAGCAGCAAGGTTTCTACATTTGAGACAACAATTGGGACTCTCTGAATAAAGCGGCATAATAATTTTTGTTTTATTTTAATTGCATTTTAATGCACATTCAAAATATTGAATTTAAAATGAAGAAATATAATTTGAATCTATTTAAAATTAAATTTTCATTTAAATACTTATTTTTTTAGTTTAAAATTTTAAACTTATAATTGAAATCTAATTTGAATCTATTTTAAATCTAATTTGAATTTAAGAACTTAATTTTTGTTAACGATTTTTCTTACTATTATTAATATCGATTGGTCTGATTAGGTTTTTCCTGGTTTTCCCTAATCCTGCGCAGCGAATACTGAACCATGATAATTGTATGTTCCCAGGATGCACAAACTCGTTAAATATGAAACATTGTAATTTTTTATATTTGTTAATCAACGTATCTTTTTAGGAGGTGTGTTGGACATGCCCATATATATGTTGAAGCAACATTATTATTGCGTTGCCTAAGACATGACCATATATGGACATGAAGCAAAAGTTTCAATGATTCCTTAAGGAGAGAAAGGGACAAACATATATAAAGTAACATATGTATTGCACATAGCCACCATAACCACTAATAAACATTCACACGCATTCCCCCTATCATATTATAAAATATCAATTACACAAACAACTTGGTGAAAATAACAATACGATCGCTCCCACGATTCGGACAATAACATAAACATCCGTTAGAATCGCTATTCGTACCAAGGGTCAAATCTGCCGACGTGGCACAAATCCAGGCTGCCGCGAAGCTCCCCAAATATTTCAGCTCAAGAGAGAGTTCCATACGATCTCTGTTTATACAAGTGCAGAAAGCTTTTACTCCGAAAGCTCACAGCCGAGGTTTGCTAAGCGCCATCAACATACTTTACGATCAGTCTTAAGTTTTGCATTTAAGCGTTATGATTGAATAAAAATTATATTTTTTCTAAAACGCGATTCGTGTATTTCTTATTGGCGCAGCCGGTAGGATATTGAAAAGTCATAGTAATCCCGTTATCCTTTTAAGATTAAATGTGCGAATTAACGCAAAATAGAGATTCGGACAAATTTACAATGTTTGACATAACGATATCCGCCAAAGAACCCGTGTGCAGTTAATTAATTTAAATCCAAAAGTGAAGTTTAATTGATCTCAAGTGCACAGTGCAGTTCACTTAACATATAAGTCTCACTATACTGAGCAGTGCGTGAACAAAAATAAGTGGCCCGCTTGACAAAGTAGTGACCGCCACTAAAAAAAAACCAAATAATTTACGTGCGTTTAATAGACACATTAAAATAAAAGTTGATCGTTAAGGGACAATTTCAGTCCTAGGCCAACTAAATAAAAACATTTTTTTGTGCTTTAAACAAATACGAATAAAACTAAACCTACAAAATGGCAACACCACCAACACAATTATCAGAGCTGCATCTGAAGCAAGCTCTGGGGAAAATCAGACAAGTGCACGTCTTCGAGGGACAAATCGAGGACCTTACGGCTTCCATCAGGAGGGTGGATTTCATAATGAAGCTTTATGATACGGAAGACGTTCGCCAATATCACATTCTTTTTGGAGCCATCGAGCTGCAGACGTCTGGAGCAGCGCAACGTGTGTCACAACTAACAGGAGCAACAACATGGATGGATCTGAAGAGAGCCCTCATCGAAGAATTTAAAACACAAACACCATTCGAGGAACTACTTCGTCGCCTCTACAACACCAACTACAAGAACAGGATGCGTAAGTTCGTTGAAGAACTAGAACATAAGTCATTTATTATCTCAAATAAGTTAATGTTAGAAGGTAGTCCATCGAACACCATTCTCTTTACAAATGCCATGAACAACACAATTAAAGATGTTATTGCAAGAAAATTACCCGATAGAATATTTATGACCCTTGCTAGGTTCGACATCACAACAGTATCTAAATTAAAGCAAGTAGCACAAAGAAAGGGACTTTACGAAAATAGCTGTTCTGACCGTACGAAACCAAACTCTAACAATAATTTACCAAACAATTCCAACAATTCCAACTGCATAGAGAATATAAACAGAGTCTTTATCAGGCTCGAAACCAGAACCCATTGAATTACCAAACAAACAATGTTTCTCCTAACACCTATAATCCGCCTGTCAAAAGACGGCGCGAAAGTAATAGATACGGGATCCACGATAAATCTAATGAAAAGAAATTATCTGGACTTCCCGATAAAAAAATACCAACTAAAAGTTCAAACTAGCAACGGAAATGTTAGTCTAAACCAATACATTTCCTTATTCCCTAGCATTTTTACTACACGAATTTTCAGAAAATGACGATGTATTATTAGGCAGGGAATTTCTCAAAGCTTGCCAGGCAACAATTAATTATAAGGAAGAAACTGTAATCTTAAATGATTACCCGTTCATCATGAGATATAATCATGAGAACTTTGCAAAGCACAAGACCGCATTTTATTGCCTTGATCCGCCACATACAAAAGAAAACATAATTGATTGCATTGATCCCCCTTCCACAGAAGATAGGCCATTAAATTTTTCAATTGACAATTAACTTGAAGAAAACAATCAGTTCAGATTAGAACATCTAAACGATGAAAAAAAAGTAAATTAACTAAAGTCTTATTTGAGTTTAACGACATACAGTACAGAGAAGGTGAAAATTTGACCTTTACAAGTACAATTAAGCATGTCATTCAGACTAAACACGAAGACCTAATTTATAAACGACCCTACAAATGTCCATAAGCATATAATGCAGAGGTAGAAAAACAAATGCCATTAAAAAATGCACCTGCAACTTTTCAACGTTGCATGAACAATCTCTTAGAAGATTTAATCTTTAAAGATTGTTTGGTCCCCATGGATGATATAATTGTGTACTCCACTTCATTGGATGAACATATGTTAACACTAAAACGAGTTTTTAAGAAACTCAGGGAAGCCAATTTGAAAATGCAGTTGGACAAATGTGAATTTTTGAAAAAGGAAACTGAGTTCCTTGGTCACATTGTTACAACTGAAGGTATAAAACCAAACCCCACAAAAGTCAATGCTATACAAAATTTCCCAATACCAAAAACAACCAAAGAAATCAAGTCTTTTTTAGGACTTTCCGGTTATTACAGAAATTTTTTTCCAAATTTTGCACACATAGTCAAACCAATGACATTAAAATTAAAGAAAAACGCAGCTATTGACATAAAAAATGAAGAATACATTTCAGCATTTAAAAAGCTAAAAGTGCTCATTACCTCAGAGCCAATACTTATTTATCCCAATTTTGAAAAACCATTTTCATTAACTACAGATGCAAGTAATATTGCCATTGGTGCGGTACTATTCCAAATCCATAAACCAATATGCGATGCAAGTAGAACATTAAACGAACATGAAATAAATTATTCCGCAATAGAAAAATAACTTCTAACTCTCGTTTGGGCCACAAAATACTTGAGGTCCTATCTTTTTGGCAGAAAATTTGAAATCCTTAGCGATCATAAACCGCTAGTTTGGTTAAGCAATGTTAAAGAGTTAAACATGAAGTTGCAAAGATGGAAAATTCAATTAAATGAATTTGATTATCACATTAAATACGTCCCCGGCAAAGAAAATTACGTTGCAGACGCCCTATCAAGAATAAAATTAGACGAAATTTTTTTAGGAGAAACCCCTAACAGTACAGCCGCAACAATACATAGCGCACAAGAAGACAATCAGTCTTATATTTTAATAACTGAAAGACCACTTAATTATTATAACAGGCAAATAGAATTTATTAAAAATGATACTAATAAAATAAACGTAATTAATTAATTTCATAAAATAAAAGTACAAGTTTTTTTATCCAGAAATGACAAACACTAACACTAAAGAATTTATTAAAGAATACTTATGTACTAAGAAAAGTTAGTTTACTTTCATAACGAAGCAGATTTCCTAATCTTTCAAACCGCTTTCATAGAAATAATCAGCCCAAGTAATTTAACAAAAGTTATGAAATCCAATAAAATCCAAATTGATATTCAAACATATGCAGAATTTAAAGAATTCATTATAAAAACCCATAGAGAATTACTTCATCCAGGTATAGAAAAACGTACCTTATTATTTAAAGAAAAAGATTATTACCCAGATTACCAAAACTTAATTCGAAACATTATTAACGAATGCCAAGCTTGTAACATTGCTAAAACAGAACATAGAAATACAAAGTCAGCTTTTGAATTAACGCCAGAAACTTTTAACCCTAGAGAAAAATATGTTATAGATTTTTATATGATAGATAATAATCAATTTTTGTCTTGTATAGTCATTTATTCTAAATTCGAAACATTTATCAAAGTAAATAGTAGAGATTGGTTAGAAGCAAAAAGAGCATTACTTAAAATATTCACTGATATGGGAAAACCAAAAGAAATTAAAGCAGATAAGGACCCAGTATTCTTATGCTCATCATTAGAAATATGGTTAAAATCATAAGAAGTAGATTTAAATGTTACAACCAGGGACCGAAAATAACAGTTATTGATCCAATATTTAACTAAAAAAATCAAAGCGAAGGAAGCATGCTACACAAACACGGGTTTTTACCAAAATTCATATTATTTTTTCTATTATTGAAATCCGCGAACAATTTTTATTCATAACTTTTATAATAACAAGCCGATCAGTCGAGCGGGCGCGACAGTAGGATAGCCTGTGCAGGTCTTCAAAGAAAAGTATTTTCATTATAATGGGATTTAGATATATCGCTTGAAGTCGTTTTTGCTTGCATCGAGAGTAGGTAGCTTGCGATAGTCTGGCAACACTGGACTGCGGCTATTGATTGTTTATGTTTAGCGCCACAGCAAAAGAAATGCAAATCAAACATACATGACCAAACGCGTATTTTCGTTCATTATGTCGTCGGCGCGACGCAGCGACTGCGCTGCTACTGCGCTGCAACGTATGTGCTGCGCTTCATAAATTTGTTTATTGAATAACTTCTGAGTTTAATATCCGATCGTACTAAAATTTGTAGAACACATTGAGAGTAGGATACTTATTATGTGTGCCAAATTTCAAGTCTCTAGCTATAAAACTGCTCTTGTTATCAGCTTTTCCGAGTTATGGGCGAAGGGGGCGTGGCATCGCGATGAAATTTTCAGGACACATTAATCCCAAGCTTTTTATCATGTGTGCCAAATCTCAAGTCTCTAGCTTTAACATTGTTTATGTTATGGTGATTTTCCTAATTTTAAAACCAACGGGACATGATATCGAAAATTGAAAATAAACTTGATCTGCGTATGGTATTCAGGAACCTACATTCCAAATTTGAAGTCTCTAGCTCTTATAGTTGCTGAGATCCACGCGTTCATACAGACGGACGGACGGACGGACGGACAGACGGACAGACGGACAGACAGACGGACAGGTGTCAATCGACACGGCTATTGATACTGATCAAGAATATATATACTTTATAGGGTCGGACATGCTTCCTTCTGCCTGTTACATACATTCACACAAATTCATTATAGCCTTTTTTGCCCATTTTCAATGGGCACAGGCTATAAAAATCATTTTATCATTTCTTATTATTAATTTTTGGTGCAGAGTCCAGGAGCCAAATCCTGAAGAAGCAAGGCCAGTTGAAGCTGGGTCTAGGATGCATCAGAGCGTACATCCCTGGACCAGACGGAAAGGATGCTAGGTCAGCAGGAAAATCTTAGGGTGGTGCAGATCAATCTGCACCATTCTGGGGTTCCCTCGGTTGACCTACTACGGTTCATGGACAGGGAGAGGGTAGACGTGGCTCTCATCCAGGAACCCTGGATCGTGAGTGAGAGGGTCTGTGGATTGGGTTCTCGCGGATACCATCTCCTTGTCCCAAGGACCGTGGGTAAGTCTAGAACCTGTATCGTGGTAAGAGCTGGACTTAATGTTCTTTTCTCCCCTTGTTACAGCAGCGAAGACCTCACGGTGGTACTATGCGAAAGAAGGAACGGGCGTAACCTATACCTGGCATCCGCATATTTACCATACGAGGAACAGGACCCGCCATCGGGAAACATCAGGGCCCTTGTTCAGCACGCGCAGAAGGAGGGCATTGATGTGATACTGGGCTGTGATGCTAACGCTCACCACACGGCGTGGGGAAGTACAGGCATCAACAAGAGAGGGGAGTCGTTGCTCGAATTCGTTCTGTTCACAAATCTTATTGTTTGTAACAGGGGCAACCATCCCACGTTCCGCAATAAGAACCGTGCAGAGGTTATCGACTTAACCCTAGCGACTAACAACGACTCCCTGACAATAGATAACTGGCACGTATCCACGGAGTGCTCTTTCTCTGATCACTATAGAATAGTGTTTGAGATTAAGTGGCCTCGTGCGGAAAAAACGCCATTCAGAAACCCGAGGCGAACGGACTGGGGTAAGTTTGTTAAGTATGTCAGGGAGTCTCTACCGTCACACCCAGTGGGACACATGAGACACCCTGGCACTCTGGAGAAATCGACCCGGACCATAACCGAGGCGCTCTGTAAAGCCTTTCTTGTATCCTGCCCCATTAGCCGACCTCCAAAGTCCAATCGCAACGCGTGGTGGACACAGGAGCTAGGTCAAGTCAGGAAGGAGACAAGGAGGCTATACAACAAGGCTAAGGCGAGAAATTGTCAGGATGATTGGGACACCTATCACCTGAGTTTCAAGACCTTTAAAAGACTCTGTAGGAAGGCTAAAAGAGACTCATGGGCTGCTTTCTGCGAGGATCTCAGCAGTACCACGGAAGCGTCCTGACTTCGAAGGCTACTGGCTAAGGACCCTGCTAAACCAGGTCTCCTATGCGACCTGGACGGCAATTTCGCGAGAAACAGTCATGAGTCTTTGGAACTTCTCATGAACACCCACTTCTCGGGTTGCTTGGAAGCGGATGACGGGGGCGGGATCACCGCCTCCACTATCAGTGAAGAGCCTGAGGAGGGGGTGTACGTGGAAAGTGGAGCCGTTATAGAGGAAATTATCAATGAAGAGAAGATAATCTGGGCTATCAAGTCATTTCAACCCTACAAATCTGCAGGACCGGATGGCGTTAGACCGGCTATGTTGCAAGCTGCGTGTCATGACCTCTTGCCATGGTTATTGAGAATCTTCAGAGGATGCCTCTCTATAGGATACATCCCACGTATCTGGAGAGAAGTGAGAGTGGCATTCATTCCCAAAGCAGGAAAGATAAACCACTGCTCAGCGAAGGACTATAGACCAATTAGTCTATCATCGTTTTTATTAAAAACGCTGGAACGACTTCTGGATCTATATCTAAGAACGAAGCTGATTCCAAATGTATTCAGCAGCTCTCAGCATGCCTATCTCAAAGGTAGATCCGTTGAGACAGCACTACATGAGGTAGTCAGTAATATTGAAAACACATTGCATAGAAAGGAGTTTGCGCTGATGGCATTCCTCGATATAGAAGGAGCCTTCAACAATGTCAGGATCGAGTCGATAACGGCAGCACTTGCCAAAATTGGCTCACACCCGATGATCAATCAGTGGCTCAGCAATATGCTCAGCTGCAGAGTGATCAACTCCCAACTTTGCACTTCAAAAATTAGAAAGTTGGCCACGAGGGGGACACCTCAAGGAGGAGTCATATCTCCTCTATTGTAGAATCTCGTTCTCAACGACCTTCTTCTAAAACTGAAAAATAGAGGATGCAGAGTAACGGCCTACGCTGATGACCTGACTTTACTGGTGACTGGCAAGTTCTTGCCAACAATCAGTGAACTGATGGAAAATTCACTCGGCTTTACTCTAAGGTGGGCAGAGCAAAATGGTCTTGGGGCAAACCCACAAAAGACCGAGCTGGTTCTGTTTACAAGAAAGTACAAGATACCGAGCTTTAGACTTCCTACACTAGGAGGGATACAGCTTAGACTGCCTTCAAGCCTTCTTTGTGTGTAAGAAGACTTTTGGGAAAAGATGGGGGCTACGACCGAATATTATCCACTGGTTTTATACGGCTGTTGTCAGACCCATACTTACTTATGGAGCATTGGTATGGTGGGAAACGGCATGTACCAAATCTCACCTAAATAATCTCCAAAAAGTGCAAAGACTAGCTTGATTGGGTGTAACGGGATGTATACTTTCCACTCCTCAAGCAGCACTAGACGTCATATTAGACCTGGAACCAATAGACATCTTCCTGAAGTACGTGGCAGCTAGGAGTGCGGTCAGGCTTAGAGCTCTGAACCTCCTCAAGCCAAGTACGGTAGGTCACAGCGCCATTCTACGCTCAATAGAAGGCTATGCTGGGCCACACAAGGAGGACTATTGCGATCCTGAAAACAAGTGGGAAGACAGGTTCACGGACCGATTGGCAGCAAGAAACCCCGCTATGTGGGAACGAGCTGTCAATCTACACGGACGGTTCGAAAACGGATGAAGGCACTGGAGCAGGCGTGTACTCCGCACACCCTGCTGCGAACCTCTCATACCGTCTTCCGGACTGGTGCAGTGTTTTCCAGGCGGAGATCTACGCTGTCTGGCAGTCGACCAAACTGATATCCACCTTGGAGGAACCTTCAAGGAACATATCTATTTACGTCGACAGTCAGGCAGCCCTTAAGGCTCTGTCCTCAAACACCACCAAGAGCAAACTCATTCGAAACACAGTCACAGCGCTGAACCGCTGCCACCATTCAATCAGACTTGTCTGGGTACCTGGGCACTCCGGTGTACTAGGAAACGAGATGGCTGACGAATGTGCAAGGCAAGGATCAGCGCTACCGGCAGGTAGTGCGGTGACTGATGTTCAAAGACCTCTTCAGCACGTTCTCTCCGAACTAGCAAGAACGGCGAGGACTGCGGCAGAGGAGCAGTGGAAAATGGCTCAGGGATGCAACATATCCAAAGCACTCTGGCCAGACCGCAACCCAAAGCGATCATCTGAACTCCTACACTTTAGCAAGAACAGGATAAGGGTGGTGATAGGAGTCCTGACGGGTCACTGTCCCATTGGCCGAATGGCATTAAGGTATGGTGTACCATCACAAGACTTCTGTCGTAGCTGCGGGAATGAAGAGGAAGAGGAGAGCATCCAACACCTTCTGTGTGACTGCCCTGCACTTCTTAGAAGGAGAATCCGTTTTCTCGGGGAACCCTTTTTCGAGGAACTGGGCAGTCTTGCAAAACTGCGACTGGAGGATCTGGTACTCTTCCTGGACTCCACTGGTTGGTTCCAAAGGCGAATCCCGAAAAACGGGACCAACTAGGGTTTCCGGAAACAGGATAACCCAAACTCCCTTTCCCACTCCCTTCAACCCTCCAACAATCCTTTACTAATCCTACAGGTAACGGGCACCACAATGGGCCGAATGGCCGCCGGGTGATCTCAGCATTCTGTTGAGCGGTCCGAAAAACCTAACCTAACCTATTATTAATTTTTGTTTAAAAGTTGCAATTTAAGAGGTTTTTTTTTATTTTTATTTAAAAGTTACAGAATAACAGTTATTCTTAACATTTATTTAAAAGTTACGGAATAAGAGTTATTTCATGACTTTTATATAAAAGCTACGGAATAAGAGGTATTTCATAACTTTTAAATAAAACTCAAAAATAAAACTTAAACTCAATTATCTTTTAATCCAAGAGGTTTATTATTCAAATTTAAAAACATTTACGATGTATGGCTTAATACCTTTCATATGATACATGGCATATCCTTTAGAAACATTAAGGATCCTATTAGGTGTACACAATGAAAGTTGTCGTTAACGAAAGAACATTTGAGCTATCTTTTACTGATGGCGCCATTATTTGAATAGTGGAAGATTTTCATTTGTATACCTAATAGCATGGCACCAATGAAGGGAAAGAGAGCTTACTTTCTAAAGCATTGTATCCAGTAGCTCGAAAAAGTTTGAGAGCTCAAAATGCTCAATTTTCTTAATGCCTGCCAGGCGGCCATGACTTGAAAATTATTTTCACTAGTCAAAAGATGAAAAAGTTTCATATTCCAACGTGTCAGAATAAAACACCAGCTGTTTATGAACAGTGTTGTAAAACGACAGTCACTTTGTGGGTGCCCAAAGTTTTGATGTACTGGATACCGACTATCAAAACAGCCTCTCAAAAAATTTTTGAGCCTACTTTGCAACCCTTTTTTTTATATGGAGCTGATACCTTTCAAACAGAATTTCGAGCTACTGGATACTATGCTTAATACTGAAAACGTATCGTCTTTGGAATGCACATAAATTCTAGCTAGCAATAACTAAGATTAGCAACACCAATTAACATAAGCCAGGACATAATGTAGTATTGGGAGAAAAAAATATATATTTCGCCTCTATTTTCAATTAGCGAAAACTGTCCATTTTGTTCCGGTATCGCAAGTTAGTTTTTTTTTTTTATCACAGGTTCATTATTTGCAATCTGTCCTAATTGGACAATCAACAAATTGAATTAAATACATTGACTTTTAAATAACATTTAGGGTATTGATATTAAGTTTCATTTAGAGTATGACAATTTTGATTGGGTAAGGGTGGGTGGTAGTAGTTGGGGGGAGTGCGGGAGGGACAGAGATGTTCAGCTTCAGCGGTGAGGGAGGTCCAGTGGGTGGAACCTTTTCAACCGTCGGGTGGTGGTGCTGTTGTTCAGCAAGTTAATGGCAAGGGGGTTGATGTGCCGATCCAGTCGTACGGTGTGATTTTTGCTAAGCCTTTTCACTTCATCTTGCACCCATGGGATTCCGAGCTCATTATGGATTTCTGCGTCTGACGTGAGCAGGTTAGCGTTTGATAGGACCCTCATTGCTTTGCTTTGGAATTTTTGAATCTTCCTGAGATTTGTGTTGCTAGCGGTGCCCCAGATGGGGATTCCATGGGTCCACATTGGCTTCATGATGGCTTTGTAGATTTGGAGTTTAACCCTTAGCCTGAGTGTGGATCTCTTCCCCATGAGCCATAGGAACTTCTTCAGCCTCCCGCTCATCTGCACCCTTTTGTTTTTCACGTGTGGCTTCCAAGTAAGCCTCCTGTCCATGATGATACCCAAGTACTTGGCGGTGCTGCTATCAGGGATTGATGAGCCGTCTAGGGTGACTGGAGGGCAGTCTCCTCTTCTCAATGCAAAAGTGCAGTGGGAGGATTTGTCAGGGTTCACCATGATGTTCCATTTCCTTAGCCAGCCGTTGGTTAGGTCGAGCTGGTATTGCAGTGTAGCAGAGGCGGTTTGAGGACAGGTGTCGCTAGCCAAGAAGGCCGTGTCGTCCGCGTATGTAGCAGCTAGTAGGCTCGGGTCAGGTATCAGGGGCAAGTCGGCGGTGTACAGTGTGTACAAAACTGGGCCCAGTACGCTTCCTTGCCGGACTCCGGCTCGGACTTCCATAATAGCTGACGTCTCGTCTCCACACTTGACGAAGAATCTTCTGTGCTCCAGGTAAGACTTCAGCAGTAGGTAATATGGGGCGGGCAGAGCAGTTTTAAGTTTGTATAGGAGTCCAGCGTGCCATACTCTGTCGAAGGCTTGCTTTATGTCCAGAAATACTGCGGAGCAGTACATCTTCTTCCATAAAACTAGATTTGAGGATCAACTTATTGCACATCGATAAAACAAATTTTGCGATTAAAACTAAATACATTTTCTTAAGATTTTAATTAAATTACCAATAGCTCTAGGCTGACGCTTGAGTTTCCGAATTATAAGGAATAATTGAAGGATCCATACTTTAGGTCCTTTAAGGATATGTGATACATAATGTGAATGGTATTGAGCCATACATCGTGAATGTTTTAAAATTTTGATAATTCACCTCTTGATTTAAATGATATTTGAGTTTAACTTTTATTTTGGATTTCTACGTTATTCCATAACTTTTATTTAAGAGTCAAAAATAACTGTTATTCCGTAACTTTTTAATAAAAGTCACTAATAACTGTTGTTCTGTAACTTTTATATACAAATTGAAAAATCACTGTTATTTTGTAATATTTAAATAAAAATCAATAACAATTCTTACTTAGGAACATTAAAATAAAAATCTATAATAAATAAATAAATAAAAGTTTAAAAATAACTGTTATTTCGTAACTTTTATTTCAAAAATTACAACAGTTACGGTCGCTGGTTTCTTATATTTGCTTCTATTTTAATTTAATTGAAATCGACCCATATACGCAGGCACTCCAGAATATGATTCACAATTAAATAAAACAAATCAAATAGAAAAATTAAATGAAAACCATTCAGATTTTAAAATAGACACTAATTACAGACAGTCCCCATTGGTTCGGTCAAAATCAAGTAATCCATTTAAAAAGACATGTAGTTTGAAACCTTATATTCACAACGGGAACTATAAACTACGAATACCACTACTTAACTGTTAACCTTACAAAGATTGAAAACACATACAATAATTTAATTAAACAAGCGACAGAATTTAAGGAATTAGCACAAATCCAATACCTAACCGAAAAACTAAATAGAGAAATGAACGGCATCAGAATAGCACAGCGAAATAAACGAGGACTTATAAATTTCATGGGAACATTTTATAAATATCTTTTCGGAACACTAGATCAAGAAGACAGAGCAGAATTAGAACTCAAAATAAACAACTTATCAGAAAATAGCGTACAAGTGAATGAACTTAATCAAACAATAGAAGCAGTAAATAAAGGGATAGAAATTACAAACACACTAAGTTTGATCAATGAAGGAGAAGAAATATTGTCAATATAAACATTCAATTTACAAGAATTTACCGAACATATCGAAGATATTGAGCTAGGAATGCCGTTAACAAGATTAGGTATATTTAATACAAAAATTATTAAAGCATAGTCCATTATCCCACGTAAATTCAGAAAAGATTCTAAATATTAAAATATCGACTTTGTTAAAAACAACAGCAAATGAAATTCTGATTATTTCCCATATTCCGCGTGAAGTCATAAACACTCCTATTTAGGAAATTTTTCCCAACCCAGACGAAAATAACAAGCCGAACAGTCGGGACCCCGACCGTAACATACCCTGTGTGCTTACAGGAACCCGCTCAAATTCACTCCAGATGAAATTATCTAGTAATTCGTTTTTTTAATTTTTGTGGGCGAAGGGGGCGTGGTATCGTGATAAAATTTTCTGGACACATCAACCCCAAAATATTCATCATGTGTCCCAAATCTGAAGTCTCTAATATTGCTCTTGTTATAAGCTTTCCGTTGACCACAAAATATTTATCATGTGTGCTAAATGTGAAGTCTTTAGGTGTATTATTGCTCTTGTTATGAGGGTTTTGAGCTACAAAACTGCTTGCTTTATACTTTTACTTTTACTTTTACTTACTTTTAGATAAACTTGATCTGCCTGCAAAAATTACCAGTGCTGGGACACCAAGTTCAAGCTTCTAGCTCTTACCATCACTGAGATCCTTTCGTTCATACGGACGGACCGACAGACCGACGGACAGACGGACATGGCCATCGACTCGGCTATTGATGCTGATCAAGAATATATAAACTTTATGGGGACCCCGATGATTGTCCTGTGTGCCAAAATTCAAGCCTCCAGTTTTAAAATTGACCATTACATGGGATTTTAAGTTTTTTTTTGAATAACTTCCGAGATTATTATGCGATCGCGATGAAATTCCCAGGATACGTTAAGACCCTGATACCCGTCCTGTGTGTCAGGTCTCTAGCTTTAATATTTTTCATTTTATGGGATATTAAAAATTTTGTTTTCGATTTACGGTGGCGGAAGGGGGCGTGTCAAAATTTTAAGATAAACTTGATCTGCTTAGCTCATAGACGAACCACCATACCAAATTTGGTGACTCTAGCTCTTATAGTCTTTGAGTTCTAAGCGCTCATACAGACAGACGGACATGGCTATATCGACTCGGCTGGTGATACTGATAGAGAATATATATGCTCTATGGGGTCAGTCGGACTTCCTTCGATCTGTTACGCACATTTTGACAAACTTAAAGACCCTTTTTACTTTTTTTTAAAAAGGTAAAGGGTCTAATAATAATAATAAACAATTTTATAGTTACGCATGTATATTTAACTGTGCATTTATATATAAATGCATTTATATAAAATAAATACAAATTCTTATCACCCCTTATTGCCCACCATCAAAACAAAACTCAGCTGGCTTGCCTGTAAAAGAAAAAGCTGAAAACAAAAGCAAAGCATAAAGAACATGCATATATGTGCAACATTGCACACATATATGCACACATACATAAATGCTCATATCGCACAGCAAGCGTCGCGGCGTTCTCCGCTCTCGCTTTGCTGTGGCCTCTACGAGCTCTTGCTGCCGACTAATTCGGCTTCGTCAAATGATTCCGAAAAAGCGAGTATCTCTGTCGAGTGTCTCTGTTGAATGTTTTGGAATTTCGGAGGTGTCCGTGTCGCTGGCAGTATCTGCTGTACAGTGGCAATGTATGAAATCGGTTCTCTATAGGTCATTTACTTAGTGATCTTGTTTTGTGTTGTGTAGTGTAGTTTCGATATGTGTATGCGGCGATGAGTCGACATGATGAATCGATTGCTCGGACTGAGCCAGCCGTCGCACAGTGACTCACTCACGAGACTCACGTGGCAAAAAAGAAATCGGTCATTTCTCGCCCTGGGAAATCCTTAAATGCAGTTTGATAGAGAATTGTCCAAAATTTATAAATCCGTTTAGTTTTTTTAATTTGGGCAAACGGTTTCGGCGGTAGAGCCCATCAAACATGAAAAAATCGTTTTTTTTTTTATAATAATGGTTTTTTTGAAGAAATTTTTATTTTTGCGATGAAATTCTATCCAAATGGTTCAATGAATTTACAGTTCCTTAATTTTATCTAATAGGTGTGTCTATTCTAAAGTGAATGGGCTCGCATTTTGCGCTACCTACGGTGCGGAATAGTCGTTTTTGGCAACATTTGAACGTTTTTCCGCTAGACTAGACCTTTCTTTGAACGCTTTACCTAAATATAATATTAGTATTTTACTGAGTAGCTAAATGTACGAATGTAACCCACACAAACAGGTAGTGATTATGTAATTTTTAACCCTTTTTATAGCCTGTGCCCATTAAAATGGGCAAAAAAGGCTATAATGAATTTGTGTGAATGTATGTAACAGGCAGAAGAAAGCATCTCCGACACTATAAAGTATATATATTCTTGATCAGTATCAATATGCGAGTCGATTTACACCCGTCCGTCTGTCCGTCCGTCTGTCCGTCCGTCCGTCTGTCTGCCCGTCTGTTTCCACGCGTGGATATCCGCAACTATAAGAGCTAGAGACTTCAAATTTGGAATGTAGGTTCCTGAATACCATACGCAGATGAAGTTTATTTTCAATTTTCGATATCAAGTCCCGTTGGTTTTAAAATTAGAAAAATCACCATAACATAAGCAATGTCTAAGCTAGAGACTTGAGATTTGGCACACATGATAAACAGCTTGGGCTTAATGTGTCCTGAATTTCATCGCGATGCCACGCCCCCTTCGCCCATAATTTGGAAAAGCTGATAACAAGAGCAGTTTTATAGCTAGAGACTTGAGATTTGGCACACATAATAAGTATCCTACTCTCAATATGTGCAACAAATTTCAGTACGATTGGATACTGAACTCAGAAGTTATTCAAGAAAAAAATTTATGCAGCGCAGCAGATGCGTTGGAGCGCAGTAACAGCGCATTCGCTGCGCCGCGCCGACGATATAATGAACGAAAAGACGCCTTTGTTCATGTATGTTTGATATGCCTTTCGTCTGCTGTGGCGCTAAACATAAACAATTAACAGCCGCAGTCCAGTGTTGCCAGACTATCGCAAGCAACCTACTCTCGATGCAAGCAAAATCTACTTCAATCGATACATTTAAATCCCATTATAATGAAAATACTTTTCTTTGAAGACCTGCACAGGGTATCCAACTGTCGCGCCCGGTCGACTGATCGGCTTTTTCGTACTCAATTTCCGCGTTTATAAAATTCAATTACCTAAGTTTGTAAATTTTGAGGGACTACACTTGTTAAACCTTTTGTGCTACCTAATTTGATAAGTAATAATAGGGATTAATAGTATATATTCAACTATTTAGGTGCATTGTATCACAGTTTACTTTTGGCAACTATCACGACATTTAACAAATTCAGTGCTGATTAGTGTTTTTAATATAAATCAAATATTGAAGCCGCAAAATGTCTTTGAAAATTCGAGATGTATTTCAGATCTTAATTGATGTTCCAAGCAAGGAAGAGTTTATATTGATCATTATGAGTACAGTAAACTTTGCAAAGGAAAATATGATGGAGGCCGACCAGATAGAAAAGAAACTTCATATAATGTTGACACATGGAGGAGATCTCATCGAATACCAATGTCTGCCAATCGGGGAATTATCAGAAGAAGCCCAGGAATCCCAAAACAAGTATTACAAGAAATAAAGGTACTCGAATACTTGCAAGGTGACACGGAAGAGACAAAATGACGACCTTATAATATGTTATCAGTTTCATCAGTTCCACTGATATCAACAAAAAGATTTTGTAAGTCGCAATGAACTGCAAGAGTTTTATACTAAAAAAATGGTAGATTTAATATACATAAGTTACGAATTTAAAGACATAGCTGAGGAAAATTAAATAAACCAGGGACACTTAGACCGTAATCATTATTTTTGATAAAAAAAAAAAAAAATCTCAAAAATAATGATTATTAATGATTTTTACTTTTTTCTTCACTGATAATAATTATTTTTGAGTAATTTTATAAAACTTAGACCGTAATCATTATTTTTGATCAAAAAAAAATAAAACTCAAAAATAATGATTATTTATGATTTTTATTTTTTTCGCTTAAAATAAAACTCAACAGTAATTTACGGCCTCTGGGTTAAATATTTTGCCAATATTATTTTTTATTCTTATAAATGGAACCTAAAGCTACCTCCCAGCATAATTTTTTTTTTCTAAAATTTTTTTTTAAAAAATTTAATAATTAATTTATTATATATTTCAAATAATTTTTATATTTTTGCTCGAAATAAAACTCAACATTTAATTGCTTTTTTTAATATTTTTTTTTATTTTCAGCTTTTGTGTCAGATTATGTGACACGTTTAATTATTATTTAATTTTACGAAAAGTAATTTCGCCAATGACTCTTCACCGAGGTTGCACCTTTGATCCGTGAGCATCATTTTGAGGGCCGAAAACGATCTTTCAACACTCACTTGTGTTGCAGGAACCGAATGTACCACTTTGGCCAGCTGGTATAAAGTTGGGTATAGAAATCGCTTTTCCTCCCAATACTCCATAATATTGGAGGTCAAGCAAATTGGCTTTGGGCTATAGCCGTCAATTTCTGCATACCCCTTCTTTATTTCGTCAGTTGGCCCGCCATCTTCCGTTTCATCATCTGAACATGAAATAAATTATTCCGCAATAGAAAAATAACTTCTAACTCTCGTTTGGGCCACAAAATACTTCAGGTCCTATCTTTTTGGCAAAAAATTTGAAATCCTTAGCGATCATAAACCGCTAGTTTGGTTAAGCAATGTAAAAGAGTCAAACATGAAGTTGCAAAGATGGAAAATTCAATTAAATGAATTTGATTATCACATTAAATACGTCCCCGGCAAAGAAAATTACGTTGCAGACGCCCTATCAAGAATAAAATTAGACGAAATTTTTTTAGGAGAAACCCCTAACAGTACAGCCGCAACAATACATAGCGCACAAGAAGACAATCAGTCTTATATTTTAATAACTGAAAGACCACTTAATTATTATAACAGGCAAATAGAATTTATTAAAAATGATACTAATAAAATAAACGTAATTAATTAATTTCATAAAATAAAAGTACAAGTTTTTTTATCCAGAAATGACAAACACTAACACTAAAGAATTTATTAAAGAATACTTATGTACTAAGAAAAGTTAGTTTACTTTCATAACGAAGCAGATTTCCTAATCTTTCAAACCACTTTCATAGAAATAATCAGCCCAAGTAATTTAACAAAAGTTATGAAATCCAATAAAATCCAAATTGATATTCAAACATATGCAGAATTTAAAGAATTCATTATAAAAACCCATAGAAAATTACTTCATCCAGGTATAGAAAAACGTACCTTATTATTTAAAGAAAAAGATTATTACCCAGATTACCAAAACTTAATTCGAAACATTATTAACGAATGCCAAGCTTGTAACATTGCTAAAACAGAACATAGAAATACAAAGTCAGCTTTTGAATTAACGCCAGAAACTTTTAACCCTAGAGAAAAATATGTTATAGATTTTTATATGATAGATAATAATCAATTTTTGTCTTGTATAGTCATTTATTCTAAATTCGAAACATTTATCAAAGTAAATAGTAGAGATTGGTTACACAGAGCGAAATATGCCGTACTAAAATTAGGTACGAATGACCTCGAATTAAGTATTTCCCAATCTTAAAATCCATACTTGATACAAGTACGCATTACTAAAAATGAGTGAACAAATTCTTAGACCAAGTACACATATTCTTGATATAAGAGTAAACAAATTTGAATTAAGTAGAACTCCAGATTTACTAGATATGAGTATGAAAATTCTAGATATAAGTTCGGAACTCGCGTTCGAAACAGATTATCCCTGAACAAGTTTGTGACATCTTATATCAAGATTTATTAAACTTAAATCATTTTTGCGTTTTCTTGCTTAGAATTCCCAAATGGTTCTAGCTTGTCTGCTATAAGGAGCATTTCAATGGGCATCGAGAAGTTAAGACTAAATTCGACAGGGGGATAATTTTGTGTAGTCAGTCTTCGCCAACTTTCACACTATCTGAAAGTCTTTAACACCCACGCTGATAATTTCGACAATTTTATTAGGCAGCGTGTTGTATTATTTTAAGAACATTTTACACAATCACTCTATGTTTACACAATTCTGATTTAAGACTGCTGTAAGCAAAAATCCATAATCATATTTGTATTTTGAGATACTTTTGTACTTAGTTACAGAATTGAAGTGACTCAGAACAAGTGTGAATTGTACTTAAATCAAGAATGAATGTACTTAGTTAAAGTATGCTTCGAACTCACTTTTAAGTCTGAAAATACTGAATACTTAAATTTTCAAACTTAAGAAATAGTACTTGAATTAAGATTGAAAATCTTGACTTCAGTAATTTCATTCTTAGTGAGAAATCAAGTATGAAATGTGGCGTTTTAAGTACGAAATACTTAATTTTTTCGCTCTGTGTAGAAGCAAAAAGAGCATTACTTAAAATATTCACTGATATGGGAAAACCAAAAGAAATTAAAGCAGATAAGGACCCAGTATTCTTATGCTCATCATTAGAAATATGGTTAAAATCATAAGAAGTAGATTTAAAAGTTACAACCAGGGACCGAAAATAACAGTTATTGATCCAATATTTAACTAAAAAAATCAAAGCGAAGGAAGCATGCTACACAAACACGGTTTTTTACCAAAATTCATATTATTTTTTCTATTATTGAAATCCGCGAACAATTTTTATTCATAACTTTTATAATAAAAATCATTTTATCATTTCTTATTATTAATTTTAGTTTAAAAGTTGCAAATTAAGAGGTTTTTTTTATTTTTATTTAAAAGTTACAGAATAACAGTTATTCTTAACATTTATTTAAAAGTTACGGAATAAGAAATATTTCATGACTTTTATATAAAAGCTACGGAATAAGAGGTATTTCATAACTTTTAAATAAAACTCAAAAATAAAACTTAAACTCAATTATCTTTTAATCCAAGAGGTTTATTATTCAAATTTAAAAACATTTACGATGTATGGCTTAATACCTTTCATATGATACATGGCATGTCCTTTAGAAACATTAAGGATCCTATTAGGTGTACACAATGAAAGTTGTCGTTAACGAATGAACATTTGAGCTATCTTTTACTGATGGCGCCATTATTTGAATAGTGGAAGATTTTCATTTGTATACCTAATAGCATGGCACCAATGAAGGGAAAGAGAGCTTACTTTCTAAAGCATTGTATCCAGTAGCTCGAAAAAGTTTGAGCGCTCAAAATGCTCGATTTTCTTAATGCCTGCCAGGCGGCCATGACTTAAAAATTATTTTCACTAGTCGAAAGATGAAAAAGTTTCATATTCATTCATTGCAACCCTTTTTTTTATATGGAGCTGATACCTTTCAAACAGAATTTCGAGCTACTGGATACTATGCTTAATACTGAAAACGTATCGTCTTTGGAATGCACATAAATTCTAGCTAGCAATAACTAAGATTAGCAACACCAATTAACATAAGCCAGGACATAATGTAGTATTGGGAGAAAAAAATATATATTTCGCCTCTATTTTCAATTAGCGAAAACTGTCCATTTTGTTCCGGTATCGCAAGTTAGTTTTTTTTTTTTATCACAGGTTCATTATTTGCAATCTGTCCTAATTGGACAATCAACAAATTGAATTAAATACATTGACTTTTAAATAACATTTTGGGTATTGATATTAAGTTTCATTTAGAGTATGACAATTTTGATTGGGTAAGGGTGGGTGGTAGTAGGTGGGGGGAGTGCGGGAGGGACAGAGATGTTCAGCTTCAGCGGTGAGGGAGGTCCAGTGGGTGGAACCTTTTCAACCGTCGGGTGGTGGTGCTGTTGTTCAGCAAGTTAATGGCAAGGGGGTTGATGTGCCGATCCAGTCGTACGGTGTGATTTTTGCTAAGCCTTTTCACTTCATCTTGCACCCATGGGATTCCGAGCTCATTATGGATTTCTGCGTCTGACGTGAGCAGGTTAGCGTTTGATAGGACCCTCATTGCTTTGCTTTGGAATTTTTGAATCTTCCTGAGATTTGTGTTGCTAGCGGTGCCCCAGATGGGGATTCCATGGGTCCACATTGGCTTCATGATGGCTTTGTAGATTTGGAGTTTAACCCTTAGCCTGAGTGTGGATCTCTTCCCCATGAGCCATAGGAACTTCTTCAGCCTCCCGCTCATCTGCACCCTTTTGTTTTTCACGTGTGGCTTCCAAGTAAGCCTCCTGTCCATGATGATACCCAAGTACTTGGCGGTGCTGCTATCAGGGATTGATGAGCCGTCTAGGGTGACTGGAGGGCAGTCTCCTCTTCTCAATGCAAAAGTGCAGTGGGAGGATTTGTCAGGGTTCACCATGATGTTCCATTTCCTTAGCCAGCCGTTGGTTAGGTCGAGCTGGTATTGCAGTGTAGCAGAGGCGGTTTGAGGACAGGTGTCGCTAGCCAAGAAGGCCGTGTCGTCCGCGTATGTAGCAGCTAGTAGGCTCGGGTCAGGTATCAGGGGCAAGTCGGCGGTGTACAGTGTGTACAAAACTGGGCCCAGTACGCTTCCTTGCCGGACTCCGGCTCGGACTTCCATAATAGCTGACGTCTCGTCTCCACACTTGACGAAGAATCTTCTGTGCTCCAGGTAAGACTTCAGCAGTAGGTAATATGGGGCGGGCAGAGCAGTTTTAAGTTTGTATAGGAGTCCAGCGTGCCATACTCTGTCGAAGGCTTGCTTTATGTCCAGAAATACTGCGGAGCAGTACATCTTCTTCCATAAAACTAGATTTGAGGATCAACTTATTGCACATCGATAAAACAAATTTTGCGATTAAAACTAAATACATTTTCTTAAGATTTTAATTAAATTACCAATAGCTCTAGGCTGACGCTTGAGTTTCCGAATTATAAGGAATAATTGAAGGATCCATACTTTAGGTCCTTTAAGGATATGTGATACATAATGTGAATGGTATTGAGCCATACATCGTGAATGTTTTAAAATTTTGATAATTCACCTCTTGATTTAAATGATATTTGAGTTTAACTTTTATTTTGGATTTCTACGTTATTCCATAACTTTTATTTAAGAGTCAAAAATAACTGTTATTCCGTAACTTTTTAATAAAAGTCACTAATAACTGTTATTCTGTAACTTTTATATACAAATTGAAAAATCACTGTTATTTTGTAATATTTAAATAAAAATCAATAACAATTCTTACTTAGGAACATTAAAATAAAAATCTATAATAAATAAATAAATAAAAGTATAAAAATAACTGTTATTTCGTAACTTTTATTTCAAAAATTATAACAGTTACGGTCGCTGGTTTCTTATATTTGCTTCTATTTTAATTTAATTGAAATCGACCCATATACGCAGGCACTCCAGAATAAGATTCACAATTAAATAAAACAAATCAAATAGAAAAATTAAATGAAAACCATTCAGATTTTAAAATAGACACTAATTACAGACAGTCCCCATTGGTTCGGTCAAAATCAAGTAATCCATTTAAAAAGACATGTAGTTTGAAACCTTATATTCACAACGGGAACTATAAACTACGAATACCACTACTTAACTGTTAACCTTACAAAGATTGAAAACACATACAATAATTTAATTAAACAAGCGACAGAATTTAAGGAATTAGCACAAATCCAATACCTAACCGAAAAACTAAATAGAGAAATGAACGGCATCAGAATAGCACAGCGAAATAAACGAGGACTTATAAATTTCATGGGAACATTTTATAAATATCTTTTCGGAACACTAGATCAAGAAGACAGAGCAGAATTAGAACTCAAAATAAACAACTTATCAGAAAATAGCGTACAAGTGAATGAACTTAATCAAACAATAGAAGCAGTAAATAAAGGGATAGAAATTACAAACACACTAAGTTTGATCAATGCAGGAGAAGAAATATTGTCAATATAAACATTCAATTTACAAGAATTTACCGAACATATCGAAGATATTGAGCTAGGAATGCCGTTAACAAGATTAGGTATATTTAATACAAAAATTATTAAAGCATAGTCCATTATCACACGTAAATTCAGAAAAGATTCTAAATATTAAAATATCGACTTTGTTAAAAACAACAGCAAATGAAACTCTGATTATTTCCCATATTCCGCGTGAAGTCATAAACACTCCTATTTAGGAAATTTTTCCCAACCCAGACGAAAATAACAAGCCGATTAGTCGGGACCCCGACCGTAACATACCCTGTGTGCTTACAGGAACCCGCTCAAATTCACTCCAGATGAAATTATCTAGTAATTCGTTTTTTTAATTTTTGTGGGCGAAGGGGGCGTGGTATCGTGATAAAATTTTCTGGACACATCAACCCCAAAATATTCATCATGTGTCCCAAATCTGAAGTCTCTAATATTGCTCTTGTTATAAGCTTTCCGTTGACCACAAAATATTTATCATGTGTGCTAAATGTGAAGTCTTTAGCTGTATTATTGCTCTTGTTATGAGGGTTTTGAGCTACAAAACTGCTTGCTTTATACTTTTACTTTTACTTTTACTTACTTTTAGATAAACTTGATCTGCCTGCAAAAATTACCAGTGCTGGGACACCAAGTTCAAGCTTCTAGCTCTTACCATCACTGAGATCCTTTCGTTCATACGGACGGACCGACAGACCGACGGACAGACGGACATGGCCATCGACTCGGCTATTGATGCTGATCAAGAATATATAAACTTTATGGGGACCCCGATGATTGTCCTGTGTGCCAAAATTCAAGCCTCCAGTTTTAAAATTGACCATTACATGGGATTTTAAGTTTTTTTTTGAATAACTTCCGAGATTATTATGCGATCGCGATGAAATTCCCAGGATACGTTAGGACCCTGATACCCGTCCTGTGTGTCAGGTCTCTAGCTTTAATATTTTTCATTTTATGGGATATTAAAAATTTTGTTTTCGATTTACGGTGGCGGAAGGGGGCGTGTCAAAATTTTAAGATAAACTTGATCTGCTTAGCTCATAGACGAACCACCATACCAAATTTGGTGACTCTAGCTCTTATAGTCTTTGAGTTCTAAGCGCTCATACAGACAGACGGACATGGCTATGTCGACTCGGCTGGTGATACTGATAGAGAATATATATTCTCTATGGGGTCAGTCGGACTTCCTTCGATCTGTTACGCACATTTTGACAAACTTAAAGACCCTTTTTACTTTTTTTTAAAAAGGTAAAGGGTCTAATAATAATAATAAACAATTTTATAGTTACGCATGTATATTTAACTGTGCATTTATATATAAATGCATTTATATAAAATAAATACAAATTCTTATCACCCCTTATTGCCCACCATCAAAACAAAACTCAGCTGGCTTGCCTGTAAAAGAAAAAGCTGAAAACAAAAGCAAAGCATAAAGAACATGCATATATGTGCAACATTGCACACATATATGCACACATACCTAAATGCTCATATCGCACAGCAAGCGTCGCGGCGTTCTCCGCTCTCGCTTTGCTGTGGCCTCTACGAGCTCTTGCTGCCGACTAATTCGGCTTCGTCAAATGATTCCGAAAAAGCGAGTATCTCTGTCGAGTGTCTCTGTTGAATGTTTTGGAATTTCGGAGGTGTCCGTGTCGCTGGCAGTTCCTGCTGTACAGTGGCAATGTATGAAATCGGTTCTCTATAGGTCATTTACTTAGTGATCTTGTTTTGTGTTGTGTAGTGTAGTTTCGATATGTGTATGCGGCGATGAGTCGACATGATGAATCGATTGCTCGGACTGAGCCAGCCGTCGCACAGTGACTCACTCACGAGACTCACGTGGCAAAAAAGAAATCGGTCATTTCTCGCCCTGGGAAATCCTTAAATGCAGTTTGATAGAGAATTGTCCAAAATTTATAAATCCGTTTAGTTTTTTTAATTTGGGCAAACGGTTTCGGCGGTAGAGCCCATCAAACATGAAAAAATCGTTTTTTTTTATAATAATGGTTTTTTTGAAGAAATTTTTATTTTTGCGATGAAATTCTATCCAAATGGTTCAATGAATTTACAGTTCCTTAATTTTATCTAATAGGTGTGTCTATTCTAAAGTGAATGGGCTCGCATTTTGCGCTACCTACGGTGCGGAATAGTCGTTTTTGGCAACATTTGAACGTTTTTCCGCTAGACTAGACCTTTCTTTGAACGCTTTACCTAAATATAATATTAGTATTTTACTGAGTAGCTAAATGTACGAATGTAACCCACACAAACAGGTAGTGATTATGTAATTTTTAACCCTTTTTATAGCCTGTGCCCATTAAAATGGGCAAAAAAGGCTATAATGAATTTGTGTGAATGTATGTAACAGGCAGAAGAAAGCATCTCCGACACTATAAAGTATATATATTCTTGATCAGTATCAATATGCGAGTCGATTTACACCCGTCCGTCTGTCCGTCCGTCTGTCCGTCCGTCCGTCTGTCTGCCCGTCTGTTTCCACGCGTGGATATCCGCAACTATAAGAGCTAGAGACTTCAAATTTGGAATGTAGGTTCCTGAATACCATACGCAGATGAAGTTTATTTTCAATTTTCGATATCAAGTCCCGTTGGTTTTAAAATTAGAAAAATCACCATAACATAAGCAATGTCTAAGCTAGAGACTTGAGATTTGGCACACATGATAAACAGCTTGGGCTTAATGTGTCCTGAATTTCATCGCGATGCCACGCCCCCTTCGCCCATAATTTGGAAAAGCTGATAACAAGAGCAGTTTTATAGCTAGAGACTTGAGATTTGGCACACATAATAAGTATCCTACTCTCAATATGTGCAACAAATTTCAGTACGATTGGATACTGAACTCAGAAGTTATTCAAGAAAAAAATTTATGCAGCGCAGCAGATGCGTTGGAGCGCAGTAACAGCGCATTCGCTGCGCCGCGCCGACGATATAATGAACGAAAAGACGCCTTTGTTCATGTATGTTTGATATGCCTTTCGTCTGCTGTGGCGCTAAACATAAACAATTAACAGCCGCAGTCCAGTGTTGCCAGACTATCGCAAGCAACCTACTCTCGATGCAAGCAAAATCGACTTCAATCGATATATTTAAATCCCATTATAATGAAAATACTTTTCTTTGAAGACCTGCACAGGGTATCCAACTGTCGCGCCCGGTCGACTGATCGGCTTTTTCGTACTCAATTTCCGCGTTTATAAAATTCAATTACCTAAGTTTGTAAATTTTGAGGGACTACACTTGTTAAACCTTTTGTGCTACCTAATTTGATAAGTAATAATAGGGATTAATAGTATATATTCAACTATTTAGGTGCATTGTATCACAGTTTACTTTTGGCAACTATCACGACATTTAACAAACTCAGTGCTGATTAGTGTTTTTAATATAAATCAAATATTGAAGCCGCAAAATGTCTTTGAAAATTCGAGATGTATTTCAGATCTTAATTGATGTTCCAAGCAAGGAAGAGTTTATATTGATCGTTATGAGTACAGTAAACTTTGCAAAGGAAAATATGATGGAGGTCGATCAGATAGAAAAGAAACTTCATATAATGTTGACACATGGAGGAGATCTCATCGAATACCAATGTCTGCCAATCGGGGAATTATCAGAAGAAGCCCAGGAATCCCAAAACAAGTAGTACAAGAAATAAAGGTACTCGAATACTTGCAAGGTGACACGGAAGAGACAAAATGACGACTTTATAATATGTTATCAGTTTCATCAGATCCACTGATATCAACAAAAAGATTTTGTAAGTCGCAATGAACTGCAAGAGTTTTATACTAAAAAAATGGTAGATTTAATATACATAAGTTACGAATTTAAAGACATAGCTGAGGAAAATTAAATAAACCAGGGACCGTAATCATTATTAGTTTTATAATAATAAAAATTACAAAGTAATGATTATATTTTAATTTTAAACAATTTTGTTTAGTGATAATAATTATTTTTGAGTAATTTTATAAAACTTAGACCGTAATCATTATTTTTGATAAAAAAAAAATAAATCTCAAAAATAATGATTATTAACGATTTTTACTTTTTTCTTCACTGATAATAATTATTTTTGAGTAATTTTATAAACCTTAGACCGTAATCATTATTTTTGATAAAAAAAAAATAAAACTCAAAAATAATGATTATTTATGATTTTTATTTTTTTCGCTTAAAATTAAACTCAACAGTAATTTACGGCCTCTGGGTTAAATATTTTGCCAATATTATTTTTTATTCTTATAAATGGAACCTAAAGCTACCTCCCAGCATAATTTTTTTTTTCTAAAATTTTTTTTTAAAAAATTTAATAATTAATTTATTATATATTTCAAATAATTTTTATATTTTTGCTCGAAATAAAACTCAACATTTAATTGCTTTTTTTAATATTTTTTTTTATTTTCAGCTTTTGTGTCAGATTATGTGACACGTTTAATTATTATTTAATTTTACGAAAAGTAATTTCGCCAATGACTCTTCACCGAGGTTGCACCTTTGATCCGTGAGCATCATTTTGAGGGCCGAAAACGATCTTTCAACACTCACTTGTGTTGCAGGAACCGAATGTACCACTTTGGCCAGCTGGTATAAAGTTGGGTATAGAAATCGCTTTTCCTCCCAATACTCCATAATATTGGAGGTCAAGCAAATTGGCTTTGGGCTATAGCCGTCAATTTCTGCATACCCCTTCTTTATTTCGTCAGTTGGCCCGCCATCTTCCGTTTCATCATCTGAAGCAACCTCAATGGTCTGCAAGAACTCATTTAACAGCGAGCAGGTGTTTGAGTTTTGCGAAAGCAATGCATTCTCTGCCTCGAAGGAAGTTGATGCGATATCTTCACTAAAGCAAGGCTGTGCTATTGGACTAGTCTGAAATGTATATATCAATATGTTATATGTTATATATTAATGACATAAATACTAACGGGTTCTTTCAACTGAAAAAGTTGTAAAAATAGCTTCTTATGTTGGGCTCTGGCAAGCATTAGGTTGATAGGGTTCTGCAGCAACACTCGTCTTATCCGCGGGTCCAAATATATGCTGCAAATGATTGCATCGCACCCCAATAGGCTCGCTTCCCTTTCATTGATGCACTGGCTCAGAGCTTGGCTCTATGTGGTATTTGCTGCTGCAACGGTGAGCTTCAGCTCCATCCATAATATATAAAAATCACCCATGAACAACTGAGTGCTTTGCAGCTTTTCTGTGGCGAGGTACGCCGGTTCCAGGGTATTAACAAACCTTTTTAAGTCACCCCACTCAGTTAAATCAATTTCATTGAACTTTTAAGGCGCCGTTCGCAAAACTCCTCAAATTGTTGCAGCTTGCTTAACATGGAGTATGTTGAGTTCCAACGTGTCGCAACATCTAACTCTGGTTGTGGCAATGACTCCTCCGTTATCAAATACCTACACCCCATAGAATAACGGGATTGTATAATAAAATTTATTACTATTATAAAAACCATACTAAAATTTAAAAAAAATAGAAGCAAATTAAATTAAAAAAAAATTTTAGAAAAATATTATTTACTAATATTTCCATATTTAATTTGAACAAAAATATATTTTAAATCAAAATGTGCTGGGAGGTAGCTTTAGGTTCCATTTATAAGAATAAAAAATAATATTGGCAAAATATTTAACCCAGAGGCCGTAAATTACTGTTGAGTTTTATTTTGAGCGAAAAAAATAAAAATCATTAATAATCATTATTTTTGAGTTTTATTTTTTTATCAAAAATAATGATTACGGTCTAAGTTTTACTCAAAAATAATTATTATCAGTGAAGAAAAAAGTAAAAATCATTAATGATCATTATTTTTGAGTTTTATTTTTTTTTTTTATCAAAAATAATGATTACGGTCTAAGTTGTATAAAATTACTCAAAAATAATTATTATCAGTGAAGAAAAACGTAAAAATCATAAATTTATAAATCATGACGGAAATGCAGAGATTAAGAAAAAATAAAGATTTTGGTGTGAACCATTTTTTTCTAGGTCCATTAGAAGTTTGTGATTTTTTTAGTTAAAAAAATAAAAATAATCATTATTTACGGTCCCTGAAATAAACAAGTACATTAATTGAATACTTTTATTGTTATTAATTTATACAAATATAAATTAAACCAAATATATAATATAAAAGTTTAATTGAAATTACATTTTGATTTTACGAGAATTTATACGATATATATGTATTGGAAACATGACATCGATCAAATATGTTCTCTATAGTGTATACAAGTATTCATTTATAGTTGTCGGAGAAACGTTATTACTCATCTTTATTTAACTATATTCTGGCAGCAAAGCATGACCCGAAATGATTATTGTTCAGATTAACGTTAGATTAAAACAGTCTCGCAACACGTCTGTACACCACGACCGCAAAACCGGAAAAAAGAGAGACCTTTCATCTTTCATCTTACACGTCAGTTCGGTTCTCATGTTTGACACCGTCATTTAGACCTGTCAGTGAACACTTTCAACACTGTTTACTGAACAACACTCTCGGGCCATGCTCGGTAGAGGCAATCCTTACCTCAGACCTTACTGTCAGTAGTAACTCTGGTATTTCAGTATAGAACAACTCTGTCTTTATTTTTGATACTTATCGGTTAACATTCAAAATTAATACTAAATATTACTATTATCTTCGACACGGCTATCCTGACAATTCACACGTCCTCGTGTGTGCAACTTTCGGCTATAATCATGTAATACTCAAAGTTGTGTTGGTTGAAATCTTTTAATTATTTTAATTTTGACTTTAGTTTATCAAGCAAGAGTGCAATATATGAGTTTCACAAAAGTCTATCATCAAAGAGAATCATGTAAGAGTATCATCGGTCAAAGTACTTTTTCTATGTTTATTTGTCATCACACGTCTATAGGCTCTTGCTGCCCAGCAGCGATAACATGGAGCAATTTGTTGCGTAGCACAGAAATCTTTAAATTTTGTACTGGCAAAACATCTGCCTTGGTCTGCTATAATGCGTACTGGTACTCCAAATAGAGAAATGGATTCCTTAACAGCTTTAATGCAATTTTCCGCATCAAGGTTCGGTGTGTGATGCAGATGCACAAATTTTGTAAAGGCATCAATTTGTACTATGACATACTCTTTTAAGTCATTTTTGCCACTTAATTTTCCACTAATGTCAATGTGCACGGTGTGCCAGGGTACATCAACTTTGGGAATGGCGTGCATTTCAATTTGTGGCTTTCCTGATGGTGGTTTTGCCACCTTACATGTTATGCAATTTTCAACAAACTTTCTCACATATTTAGGCATTTTGTCAAACCAGAAATTGCTATACATTTTATCTAAGATTTTTTTCCAGCCTAAATGCATTATTGCTTCATGCACGTTATTAATGACAGACCACCTGAAAGCCCTAGGTATAACAGCTAAACATCTTGTTCTGCCATTTCTTTGTATCCTTCGATGTAGTATTCCCGATCTTAATTCGTAAGTCCTTGTCATGTCTTCTCCCAATTCATTGTTGCGCAATTTAGAAATTATTGACGTAATCTCAGTATCTCGCTGCTGCTCAGCAAGAAGCCAATTGTCGGTTATTTCTGTTAAATTTATGCGCTTTTCAATAGTTTTTAATGAGGGTGTGAAAGCTACGGGCAATGGATTTCGCGAAAAGAAATCAGCATGCAACATGCGTTCTCCCTTCCTGTATTCAATACTGAAATCGAATGATTGAAGGTAAGACCACCATCTATGTACCCTTGGAGTCAGGTCAACCTTTTTCATGCTTGCTTTTAACGAGTTGCAATCCGTAAACACAACAAATCTTTGACCATGTAGATAATGGCGAAAGTGTTTGACGGCATTGTAAACTGCAAGAGTTTCAAGCTCATATGAATGGTATTTTGACTCTATCAGTGTCGTACATTTGCTGTAATATTCTATAACTCTTGGTCTATTTTCTATTTTGTGCAATAAGATAGCACCATACCCAATGGAACTTGCATCCGTGTGCAATTCAATTGGCTTCTCTGGATCAAAAATTGTTAGAACTGGGTCATTAGTCAATATTGTGATAATCTTTTTGCGAGTATGTTCATTTTCTGGTTTCCAGACAAACTCGATATTTTTTGAGGTTAGACTATATAACGCTTTCATCTGTTCGAAAATCTTGGCACGAATTGTCTAAAATAAGAAGCCAGTCCTATGAATTGTCGCACCTGCCTAATGCTTGTACCTTGCGCGGATTTGGTCGGATTTCTCCTGCCTCGACCAGGAATCCTAAATATTCTATGCTTGTTTAGAGAAAAGAGCATTTTTTCCATTTTTCTTCCTTACCATAAGCATTGGACTTGCAAATGGGGAGCAACTCGGACGTATGACATTTGATTTTAATAGTTCAGCTACTTTACTTCTTACAAGTTCCTTCTCTTCTATGCTCAACCTATACGGATGCGATGAACAGTTTTATTGGAGTCCATGAGACGGATTTCAAGTTCACCCGTTGTTACTCGGCTTTGAAGAATACCATCCATCAAATTCTCGGCATATTTTTGCAATATTTCCATTAGATGAGATCTATCTAAACTACTTAAAGTTTTATCATTATTCAAATACTCGATGTAACTCATATCTGGCTCTTTTATTAGCGCATTGACAGTTTTGGTTTTGTACATTTTAAACTTATCAATCTCAATAGAAACACCAAATCCCAATCCCAAAATGTCACGTCCTATCATTACATCATTTTTCAAAAACTTATCCATTATTACATGAAATAAAAGTTCTAAAGAATATTGATCAATTTTTACAGTAGCTAGAATTTGCACAGTGCTATATACAGGATCATCTCCTATCCCCCTCAAAATTACTCAATTGTTAATTCTTTTTCCAGAGAATTTTTCTGCACAGCTCTCTTTGATCAGCGTACATTCAGCACCGGAATCGAAGCAAAATGGAACGGGCTCACCATATTGACGCAGCATTCCTCTAGGTTCGGATACGCAACAGATATTCACTCTCTTCTCATTTAATCCACCAGCGCTAGTTGAAACTCCTTTTGTGCATGATGACGCAATGTGACCAGCCTCGCCACATTTAAAGCACGTTATGGCAGAGCGTCCTTTCGTTGATGATTTGCTGCTCGTCATAATGTTGTTTGTTGCCAGGGATTTCTCTTCGAATTTTCTTTTGCGACATTCGGCCATCTTATGTCCAAGGTTTCCACAATGGTGACACTTGACGGTGTACGAGGCCTTCGATCTCTTCCGGTTGGTTCCAATGGGTTGTTTGATTTGACACCATCGTTGGACCTTCCATAAGCATATGCTTTCAAGTGTTGTTGCATCTCGTCCTGACCCTTAATGTTCGTCGTGAGAAGCATGTGTTGCAGACTTTTATCCATTTGCGAAGCGTGCGCCAGAACAACTAAGACGGCTATTTCTTCTATATTTGCTGTTTTCCATTTAGTCAACAGAGATGTCACAAGTCGGCTCGCATATACAGAGAGGCATTCACCAGGGTTCGGTCGGCCATTAAAAATGTTCATCAAAATGGCTGCTGACGTCTCTATGCCCACGAAGCGTTGCAAAAATAATTCCTTGAATTCTTGCCATTTCATTGCGGAATAACAAATTTGCGAAAGCCATGGCAAGGCGCTTCCTTCGAGAGAGCCACTCAGGGTCATCACCAGTGCACTTCCCTCAATCGGATTTTCGGTTAAAATGATGTCCACGGTCTTGCACCAAGCAGTTGCGTCTGCGCCTGCCAAATCTGGGTTGAATTTTGGCAACGTGATGCTCCTTTTTGATGATGAGGCAGTATTAGTATGTTGCATTGCTCGGATAATCTCAACAAAATTGCGATTTTGAGACTCCAGGATTTCACGCCACGAATAGTCAGAATTTGCCAGTGGAGAGGCATCGCCCGATCCCACTTCTGATGTCGGAGAAACTTATTACTCATCTTTATTTAACTATATTCTGGCAGCAAAGCATGACCCGAAATGATTATTGTTCAGATTAACGTTAGATTAAAACAGTCTCGCAACACGTCTGTACACCACGACCGCAAAACCGGAAAAAAGAGAGACCTTTCATCTTTCATCTTACACGTCAGTTCGGTTCTCATGTTTGACACCGTCATTTAGACCTGTCAGTGAACACTTTCAACACTGTTTACTGAACAACACTCTCGGGCCATGCTCGGTAGAGGCAATCCTTACCTCAGACCTTACTGTCAGTAGTAACTCTGGTATTTCAGTATAGAACAACTCTGTCTTTATTTTTGATACTTATCGGTTAACATTCAAAATTAATACTAAATATTACTATTATTTTCGACATATATAATTATGTATATAAAATCACAAATTTACACATAAATTAAAAAAAAGCATACGATGAACGTCGCGTTTCACGAAAATCATCGTATAAACATAAAATCCAACTTTGAACACCTGCTGACAAATTGTCTGTCGTCCGAAGCTACAGGAATTCTCTATTAAATGCTTTTTAAATTTTGGTGATTTCTTACTTGGATCAAAAGATATGATTTATGCAAAGTAGAATGGGAAAACGAGCCACTGTGCGTCGCGGCCCCACGAGAAGAAATCAGTCCGCAACACGCGAACACAAAAACACACAGTTACATACAAAAAAAATTGAAACTTAATTTGTACCGGAGCTGTAACGTTATCAGTTATAATATTTTCAATTGGATTGTAAGACATAAGTTTCCTAACAATTTGGCAGTAAATTCTCAATTTCGATAAAATTGACATACGATACTTTCGCGGAAATGCGTCCATAAATACTTTATGGGGTCTGCCAGGCTTTATTTTAACTGTTACATACTTTTAACAATCAAAGTATACACTGGGTATAAAACAAATTTGATTTATTTATATAGATATATGTGGTATAGATTTTTTATGAGCAGTCAAAAGACGTATGCTGATTTAATAAAAATTATCATATGACTTGTATAAAAAGGTATCATGTAATTTAGCAGGTACTAGTTACTGTTCCAGCAAAAGTAAAGGAACGATTATTGACTGAAATTACCTGTTTGATGGCCCAGTGGGGATTTATGTATTAAAGTAAATTTATTCACAAGCTCATATTCTTGTTGTCATATACGATGTAAACAAAAGTTGATAATCAATATTAATTAGGAGTAGCGGCCGCCGTTGCTCTCACTAAATACACCCAGGTTTCTGTCCACAAATGATCTTCAGGGTCCGTGCTATGCGGGTATATGTTTACCCAAAAATTCACTTGATTTGTTTCCCACGCGTAATTTGAGCCGTACATATGTCTCATGTGATATAATTGACCAGGATCTAATCTTTTTAACATACGCCCGCCATTCTCAAAGTTTCCTAACGTTTCTATCAAGAATGAGGTTGGTGACGAGTCTTCGGAAATATCCTCAATATCCGATGTATCGTCATTGGCTTCTCGTAAGCCCCCTAAATGGCAGCAGGGTGTCAAGCACGCCCGTAGTCAGTGCCTTTATTGTACGCGTCGACTTCAGGCACAAACTCAGGATCAGGACATCAACACTGATGAACTTGGCGGCACATTGACTCCTAGTGATCTCTAAAGCAACAAAGTGGAGGCGCTTGTGGCTACTGGCATGCGGGCCGGTCGGACACTAGCACGAAAAAGGTCCGGCAAGGTCAGCGGTACAACACAGCTAGAGAACATGAACTTTCACTCACCGGAAAGCATAATAAGCGAGGAATGTCTGCCTGATAAGCTCACTGCTTCCATATTATACAATGTGCAGCGCATATCTAATCCGGTCAGCGCATTGCTAGAAATTAAACATCAGTATCCTCACGCTTTTCAGGACATTTGCTTGTATTTCGAGTCATACAAGACGCTTGGACGCAGCAGTTATCATATGAGTGTGCGTTGATTTTACAGGAGCTCTTTCTTAATCTTAAGTTTGATAGATTTTACGTGTAGCCTCAACTTATTATTAGTTCTCGCAAGCAATCTGCCGCTGATCAACTAGAATCAATACTTACCTTCGTTTGCTCATCTCTACATCCATAATCATTATTATCAGTATCAACATGACCAACGACAACATCAACAATACCAGCACAAGGCACTACGATGCTGTCTTAAAAGACACAGCTGAAGCCGAAATATATCTACTAATACCTTTCATATGATACATGGCATGTCCTTTAGGAACATTAAGGATCCTATTAGGTGTACACAATGAAAATTGTCGTTAACGAATGAACATTTGAGCTATCTTTTACTGATGGCGCCATTATTTGAATAGTGGAAGATTTTCATTTGTTTACCTAATAGCATGGCACCAATGAAGGGAAAGAGAGCTTACTTTCTAATACTGAAAACGTATCGTCTTTGGAATGCACATAAATTCTAGCTAGCAATAACTAAGATTAGCAACTATTCCTCAACACCAATTAACATAAGCCAGGACATAATGTAGTATTGAGAAATGATATTTGAGTTTAACTTTTATTTTGGATTTTTATGTTATTCCATAACTTTTATTTAAGAGTCAAAAATAACTGTTATTCCGTAACTTTTTAATAAAAGTCACTAATAACTGTTGTTCTGTAACTTTTATATACAAATTGAAAAATCACTGTTATTTTGTAATATTTAAATAAAAATCAATAACAATTCTTACTTAGGAACATTAAAATAAAAATCTATAATAAATAAATAAATAAAAGTTTAAAAATAACTGTTATTTCGTAACTTTTATTTCAAAAATTATAACAGTTACGGTCGCTGGTTTCTTATATTTGCTTCTATTTTAATTTAATTGAAATCGACCCATATACGCAGGCACTCCAGAATATGATTCACAATTAAATAAAACAAATCAAATAGAAAAATTAAATGAAAACCATTCAGATTTTAAAATAGACACTAATTACAGACAGTCCCCATTGGTTCGGTCAAAATCAACTAATCCATTTAAAAAGACAGGTAGTTTGAAACAAATAGACGAGAAACATTTCGAAGAGACGAATAGAGGCAGGAAAATTGTACACTACAAATCCAAATTTAAAAAGAAAAAGAAAATTAATAAGAATAAATATGACAGTTCCAGCTCATCCCCAAAATGAAAACCCAAATCAGGAAACTACAACATAAATTTATACAACTCCTAGTTACATTCATGCTAATGTATCTTATTCAACAAGTCCAGGGCCAAAGCCTCGAAGTAAACCTGATCCAATCAAAAAAGGGTTACCTTATATTCACAACGGGAACTATAAACTATACCACTACTTAACTGTTAACCTTACAAAGATTGAAAACACATACAATAATTTAATTAAACAAGCGACAGAATTTAAGGAATTAGCACAAATCCAATACCTAACCGAAAAACTAAATAGAGAATTGAACGGCATCAGAATAGCACAACGAAATAAACGAGGACTTATAAATTTCATGGGAACATTTTATAAATATCTTTTCGGAACACTAGATCAAGAAGACAGAGCAGAATTAGAACTCAAAATTAACAACTTATCAGAAAATAGCGTACAAGTGAATGAACTTAATCAAACAATAGAAGCAGTAAATAAAGGGATAGAAATTACAAACACACTAAGTTTGACCAATGAAGGAGAAGAAATATTGTCAATATAAACATTCAATTTACAAGAATTTACCGAACATATCGAAGATATTGAGCTAGGAAGGCCGTTAACAAGATAAGGTATATTTAATACAAAAATTATTAAAGCATAGTCCATTATCACACGTAAATTCAGAAAAGATTCTAAATATTAAAATATCGACTTTGTTAAAAACAACAGCAAATGAAATTCTGATTATTTCCCATATTCCGCGTGAAGTCATAAACACTCCTATTTAGGAAATTTTTCCCAACCCAGACGAAAATAACAAGCCGAACAGTCGGGACCCCGACCGTAATATACCCTGTGTGCTTACAGGAACCCGCTCAAATTCACTCCAGATGAAATTATCTAGTAATTCGTTTTTTTTAATTGTTGTGGGCGAAGGGGGCGTGGTATCGTGATAAAATTTTCTGGACACATCAACCCCAAAATATTCATCATGTGTCCCAAATCTGAAGTCTCTAATATTGCTCTTGTTATAAGCTTTCCGTTTACCACATAATATTTATCATGTGTGCTAAATGTGAAGTCTTTAGCTGTATTATTGCTCTTGTTATGAGGGTTTTGAGCTACAAAACTGCTTGCTTTATACTTTTACTTTTACTTACTTTTAGATAAACTTGATCTGCCTGCAAAAATTACCAGTGCTGGGACACCAAGTTCAAGCTTCTAGCTCTTACCATCACTGAGATCCTTTCGTTCATACGGACGGACCGACAGACCGACGGACAGACGGACATGGCCATCGACTCGGCTATTGATGCTGATCAAGAATATATAAACTTTATGGGGACCCCGATGATTGTCCTGTGTGCCAAAACTCAAGCCTCCAGTTTTAAAATTGACCATAACATGGGATTTTAAGTTTTTTTTGAATAACTTCCGAGATTATTATGCGATCGCGATGAAATTCCCAGGATACGTTAGGACCCTGATACCCGTCCTGTGTGTCAGGTCTCTAGCTTTAATATTTTTCATTTTATGGGATATTAAAAATTTTGTTTTCGATTTACGGTGGCGGAAGGGGGCGTGTCAAAATTTTAAGATAAACTTGATCTGCTTAGCTCATAGACGAACCACCATAACAAATTTGGTGACTCTAGCTCTTATAGTCTTTGAGTTCTAAGCGCTCATACAGACAGACGGACATGGCTATATCGACTCGGCTGGTGATACTGATAGAGAATATATATGCTCTATGGGGTCAGTCGGACTTCCTTCGATCTGTTACGCACATTTTGACAAACTTAAAGACCGTTTTTACTATTTTTTAAAAAAGTAAAGGGTCTAAAAATAATAGTAAACAATTTTATAGTTACGCATGTATATTTAACTGTGCATTTATATATAAATGCATTTATATAAAATAAATACAAATTCTTATCACCCCTTATTGCCCACCATCAAAACAAAACTCAGCTGGCTTGCCTGTAAAAGAAAATGCTGAAAACAAAAGCAAAGCATAAAGAACATGCACACATACCTAAATGCTCATATCGCACAGCAAGCGTCGCGGCGTTCTCCGCTCTCGCTTTGCTGTGACCTCTACGAGCTCTTGCTGCCGACTAATTCGGCTTCGTCAAATGATTCCGAAAAAGCGAGTGGCTCTGTTGAATTTTTTGGAATTTCGGAGGTGTCCGTGTCGGTGGCAGTTTCTGCTGTACAGTGGCAATGTATGAAATCGGTTCTCTATAGGTTATTTACTTAGTGATCTTGTTTTGTGTTGTGTAGTGTAGTTTCGATATGTGTATGCGGCGATGAGTCGACATGATGAATCGATTGCTCGGACTGAGCCAGCCGTCGCACAGTGACTCACTCACGAGACTCACGTGGCAAAAAAGGAAATCGGTCATTTCTCGCCCTGGGAAATCCTTAAATGCAGTTTGATAGAGAATTGTCCAAAATTTATAAATCCGTTTAGTTTTTTTAATTTGGGCAAACGGTTTCGGCGGTAGAGCCCATCAAACATGAAAAAATCGGTTTTTTTTAATAATAATGGTTTTTTTAAAAAAATTTTATTTTTGCGATGAAATTCTATCCAAATGGTTCAATGAATTTTCAGTTTCTTAATTTTATCTTATAGGTGTGTCTATTCTAAAGTGAATGGGCTCGCATTTTGCGCTACCTACGGTCCGGAATAGTCGTTTTTGGCAACATTTTAACGTTTTTCCGCTAACCTAGACCTTTTATTGAACGCTTTACCTAAATATAATATTAGTATTTTATTGAGTAGCTAAATATACGAATGTAACCCAAACAAACAGGTAGTGATTATGTAATTCATAACCCTTTTTATAGCCTGTGCACATTAAAAATGGGCAAAAAAGGCTATAATGAATTTGTGTGAATGTATGTAACAGGCAGAAGGAAGCATCTCCGACCCTATAAAGTATATATATTCTTGATCAGTATAAATATCCGAGTCGATTTACACCCGTCCGTCTGCCTGTCCGTCTGTCCGATAAGAGCTAGAGACTTCAAATTTGGAATGTAGGTTCCTGAATACCATACGCAGATGAAGTTTATTTTCAATTTTCGATATCAAGTCCCGTTGGTTATAAAATTAGAAAAATCACCATAACATAAGCAATGTCTAAGCTAGAGACTTGAGATTTGGCACACATGATAAAAAGCTTGGGCTTAATGTGTCCTGAATTTCATCGCGATGCCACGCCCCCTTCGCCCATAACTCGGAAAAGCTGATAACAAGAGCAGTTTTATATCTAGAGACTTGAGATTTGGCACACATAATAAGTATCCTACTCTCAATATGTGCAACAAATTTCAGTACCATCGGATATTGAACTCAGAAGTTATTTAAGAAAAAGATTTATGCAGCGCAGCAGATGCGTTGGAGCGCAGTAACAGCGCATTCGCTGCGCCGCGCCGACGATATAATGAACGAAAAGACGCCTTTGTTCATGTATGCTTGATATGCCTTTCGTCTGCTGTGGCGCTAAACATAAACAATTAACAGCCGCAGTCCAGTGTTGCCAGACTACCGCAAGCAACCTACTCTCGATGCAAGCTAAATCGACTTCAATCGATATATTTAAATCCCATTATAATGAAAATACTTTTCTTTGAAGACCTGCACAGGGTATCCAACTGTCGCGCCCGGTCGACTGATCGGCTTTTTCGTACTCAATTTCCGCGTTTATAAAATTCAATTACCTAAGTTTGTAAATTTTGAGGGACTACACTTGTTAAACCTTTTGTGCTACCTAATTTGATAAGTAATAATAGGGATTAATGGTATATATTCAACTATTTAGGTGCATTGTATCACAGTTTACTTTTGGCAACCATCACCGCATTTAAAAAATTCAGTTCTGATTAGTGTTTTTAATATAAATCAAATATTGAAGCCGCAAAATGTCTTTGAAAATTCGAGTTGTATTTCAGATCTTAATTGAGTTTCCAAACAAGGAAGAGCTTATATTGATCGTTATGAGTACAGAGTAGACTTTGCAAAGGAAAATATGACGGAGGTCAACCAGATGAAAAAGAAACTTCATATAATGTTGACACATGGAGGAGATCTCATCGAATACCAATGTCTGCCAATCGGGGAATTATCAGAAGAAGCCCAGGAATCCCAAAACAAGTAGTAAAAGAAATATAGGTACTCGGATACTTGCAAGGTGACACGGAAGAGACAAAATGACGACCTTATAATATGTTATCAGTTTCATCAGATCCACTGATATCAACAAAAAGATTTTGTAAGTCGCAATAAACTGCAAGAGTTAATTTAATATACATAAGTTACGAATTTAAAGACATAGCTGAGGAAAATTGAATAAACAAGAACATTAATTGAATACTTTTATTGTTATTAATTTATACAAATATAAATTAAACCATATATATAATATAAAAGTTTAATTGAAATTACATATTGATTTTACGAAAATTTATACGATATATATGTATTTGAAACATGACATCCATCAAATATGTTCTCTATAGTGTATATAAGTATTCATTTATATATAATTATGTATATAAAATCACAAATTTACACATAAATTACAAAAAAAGCATACGATGAATGTCGCGTTTCACGAAAATCATCGTATAAACAGAAAATCCAACTTTGAACACCTGCTGACAAATTGTCTGTCGTCCGAAGCTACATGAATTCTCTATTAAATGCTTTTTAAATTTTGGTGATTTCTTACTTGGATCAAAAGATATGATTTATGCAAAGTAGAATGGGAAAACGAGCCACTGTGCGTCGCGGCCCCACGAGAAGAAATCAGTCCGCAACACGCGAACACAAAAACACACAGTTACTGTTGGACATGCCCATATATATGTTGAATCAAGGGTATTATTGCGTTGCCTAAGACATGACCATATATGGACATGAAGCAAAAGTTACAATGATTCCTTAAGGAGAGAAAGGGACAAACATATATATATATCCAGTTAACGGGATCCTTCCAGATATTTTTCTATACTGGCATGAACACTCTGATGAGCGTTCTGCTCTGTCAGTTGCCTTTAGACGACGAGTTTGTGCGCATCGAAAACAAGTGAAATTAAATTGAATTGAAATTGGAACCACGTGTTATTATTGATGTGATTCGTGCTTATAATTCTTTTCTTAAAAGTGCATCTCATGTAAATGAGAAAATAAAAAGGAAAATACATTGTGTGATTAAATTAAACTATAAAAAAAAATAGAAGAAAAAAAATTATATAAAATAAAATTCACTCCAAATCATAACGTGCAGAAAACGTATAAAACGCGCACATTTCCATAAACATACATACACACATATATGTATGTGTCTGTGCGAATAAGCATTTGCTTAAGTGTGATCGCGAAAAATTGTACAAGGCAAACGAAGCAGAAAGGAGAGATAGAAAAATTGAGAGAGAGCCTGGAATTGCTGAGCGTACGTGCAACCACACGAAAACTTAAAAGAAAAATAAGGAAAGGAAACGTACAAAAATGGAATATAAAAAACGGAATGTAAAGCCTTTCGATGGAGAGAAATATTCCATCTGGAAATTTCGTGTTAGGGCATTTTTGGAAGAAAGTGATTTGTTAGACGTAATTGACAAAAACCCAGGGGAAGTGACAGGGGCATGGAATACGAAAGTTAAAAAGGCTAAAAACTTAATAATTGAATATTTATCTGATTCGTTTCTTACCTTTGCTACTTCTGACAAAAGTGCGAAGCAAATTTTTGATGACTTGGATGCAGTATATGAGCGTAAGAGCTTAGCATCCCAACTTTCTTTACGAAAGCAGCTGCTGGCACTGAAATTAAAGGGTGACACTACTTTAATTGATCACTTCACCTTGTTCGATGAGTTAATAACAAATTTAGTAGCATCAGGAGCAAAGTTAGACGAGATGGACAAGGTATCTCACCTCCTTTTGACTCTACCTTCAAGTTTTGACGGAGTTACAACAGCTATTGAAACTTTATCGGAATGTAACTTAACTTTGGCATTTGTAAAGACCCGTCTCCTTGACCACGAGATTAAATTGAAAAGTGTCAGTAGGGATACAAGTGTCAAGGTATTACATGCTGTTCGTCACAAAGAGCAAAAGCAGAATAAAGCAAATCCGAATTTCAAAAATAGCAAGAAACCTTTCAAAAATAAATCGAAATCAAAATGCTTTCATTGTGGAAAACCAGGCCATTTCAAAAAGGATTGCTATATTTTTAAAAGGAGTATAACTAATCAAAATACTGAAAATCAAAATGCAGGAAAAGAAAGGCAGGTTCAGATAGCGACAACTCAGGTAGATCGCGGCTTTGCATTCATGATGAGGAAAGTGGTTAATAAAGAAAAGGAAAGCGAGGCAATGTTTATTTTAGATTCAGGAGCTTCCGACCATATTATTAAAGATGCTGTTTTGTTTGCCGATTACATTAATTTGGAAAATCCTGTTGAAATTGCGATAGCCAAACGTGGCGAATGTATTCATGCCACTGCAAAAGGAATTGTTCAACTTAGCTGCTCTGGTAATGAGATTACTCTGGAAGATGTGCTGTTCAGCAAGGATATCCCACATAATCTCCTATCGGTGAAGAAGTTGCAGGATGCTGGGATGACCATTCAATTTGATGCAGGAGGTGTGAAAGTCACTAAAAATGGTCGGTTGGTATTCAACGGTACATGTGAGTATAATGTTCCAATTGTTAAATTCCAAATGAATCATAAATCATATTTGTCAAAAGATTTAAATAATGTAGAGTATCGCTTGTGGCACGAAAGATTAGGACACATAAGTGTTGGGAAATTTTTAGAAATTAAACGCAATAATTTATTTGATTATATTAATCTTCTAAAAAATGTAGAGCTGAACACTGATTTGTGTAAGGCCTGCATAAATGGAAAACAGTCCAGACTTAAATTTGAAAAATTTAAGAATAAAGACTATATTAAAAGACCATTGATTGTAGTTCACTCTGATGTTTGTGGTCCTATTACTCCTAGTTCTATTGACAACAAAAATTATTATGTTGTGTTTATAGATCAATTTACACATTACTGTGTAACATATCTTATAACTTACAAGTCTGATGTATTCTCCGTTTTTAAGGATTTTATTGCTAAAGGTGAGGTTCACTTCAATGTAAAAGTTGTAAATCTTTATATAGACAACGGAAGAGAATACTTGTCCAATGAGATGCGTGAATTTTGTATAGAAAAAGGCATCAGTTATCATTTAACAGTACCTCACACTCCACAGCAAAATGGTGTATCTGAGCGTATGATCAGAACAATTACAGAAAAGGCTCGGTCTATGATTAGTGGTTCTAAACTGAACAAGACTTTTTGGGGTGAGGCTGTTTTAACAGCAACCTATTTAATAAATAGATGCAAAGGCCGAGCATTGCAAAATGTAAAGAAAACGCCATACGAAATGTGGCATAATAAAAAGCCTGTTTTAAAGTATCTTAAGATATTTGGCTCAACTGTATACCTATTAAATAAAGTTAGAAAACGAAAGTTCGATGAAAAATCGACGAAATGTATACTAGTTGGATATGAACCAAATGGGTTCAAGTTGTGGAATATGGAATCGAGGAAGTTTTTGATAGCTAGAGATGTTGTGGTGGATGAAGTAAACATGATAAATTCTAGGACTGTGGATGACTGTGCTCAACAGTCTGAAGACTCTGTGTTCCAACTTGACAGTATGGAACAGATTGAAGACCCTTATTTGGAAAATGAGAATGAAGATGGTGATTTTCAAAACATAAATACTCAAAATAAGGAGTCTGATTTTCCATTGAAAGATATGGATGTTAGTGAGTCTATAAATGAAAAATCTGATAATTCGAATTCAGATATACAGACTAGTGAAAATTCCACATATCTTGAAAATGCCGATCGAGTTGTAAATGCTGGTGATAGATTGCATCATTTAAAAGAAAATATGAAGAATGTAGACATCAGGCAAAGTGAAAGAATAAAAAATCGACCCAAATTATCCTATAGATTATTAGAAAAATGTTTAATGAATGCTCATACTCATTTTAACAATATCCCCAGTACCTACGAAGAAATAAAGCATCGAAATGATAGAGTTTATTGGGAAAATGCAATTGAAGATGAATTGGATTCTCATTTTGAAAATGAAACATGGTCTTTGGTACAAAGGCCAAACGATAAAAACACAGTTGATTGCAAATGGGTGTTTACAGTAAAACAAGATGAATTTGGCAATTTGGTAAAATATAAGACAAGATTAGTAGCGCGTGGGTTCACGCAGGAATTCTTAACTGACTATGACGAAACATTTGCACCAGTTGCCCGAATCTCAAGTTTCCGATTTATTCTAGCACTTTCAAACCAATATGGTTTAAGGATTCATCATATGGATGTCAAGACGGCATTTTTAAATGGAGTTCTAAAAGAAGAAATTTACATGATGGCTCCTCAAGGTCTAGAACAAGACAAGAATACCTTCTGCAAACTAAACAAGGCAATCTACGGTCTAAAACAAGCAGTTAGATGTTTGTTTGAGGTATTTGAAAATGTACTAAAAGAAAGTGGCTTTGTAAATCTTGGAGTTGATAGGTGTATTTATATCAAAGACAATGGAGACATTTCTAAAAACATGTATGTATTACTTTATGTTGATGATGTAGTGATAGCCAAAGAAAATATTAGTACAATGTCTAAATTTAAATCATATTTAATGAACACATTTAAAATGACTGATTTAATGGACATTCGATACTTTATTGGAATAAGAATAGACATGAAAGAAGATAAATTGTGTTTAAGCCAATCTGCTTATATTAATAACGTTTTAAGAAAATTTAATATGCAGGACTGTAAACCAGTCAGTACACCACTTCCAAGCAAGCTCAACTATGAAGCTTTAGAATCAGAAGAATCGTGCGATGCACAATGTCAAAATCTAATTGGATGTCTTATGTACATTATGTTATGTACACGACCGGACCTAAGTACTTCAATAAGTATTTTAAGTCGGTATACCAATAATAATAATAAGGAACTGTGGCAATGTCTAAAAAGGGTTTTGAGATACCTGAAGGGTACCGTTGATTTAAAGTTAATCTTTACTAGAAATGTTGATTGTGAAAATATTATTATTGGATATGCAGATTCTGATTGGGCAGGAAGTGAAACAGACAGAATAAGTACAACTGGATATCTTTTCAAAATGTTTGAATCATGTTTAATTTGCTGGAGCTCTATGAAACAAAAATCAGTTGCTGCTTCATCTACTGAAGCTGAATATATGGCATTATTTGAAAGTGTAAGGGAAGCATTATGGTTTAAGTCATTAATGAAAGGAATAAAGTTTGAGTTAAATGAACCAATTGTCATTTTAGAGGACAATCAAGGTTGCATTAGTATAGCCAATAATCCTACTTGCCACAAGCGAACTAAGCATATAGATATCAAGTATCACTTTACTAGAGAACAAATTGAAAAGAAACTAATTGCTATTAAGTATATTTCCACAGAAATGCAGTTGGCTGATATCCTGACGAAACCACTACCAGCAGCAAGGTTTCTACATTTGAGACAACAATTGGGACTCTCTGAATGAAGCGGCATAATAATTTTTGTATTTAAATATTATCTAATTTAATGCATATTAATGCACATTTAAAATGAATTTAATATGAAGAAATGTAATTTGAATCTATTTAAAATGTAATTTTCATTTAAATATTTTTTTTTGAGTTTTAAATTTTAGTATGTAAACTTATAATTGAAATCTAATTTGAATATGTTTTAAATCTAATTTGAATTTAAGAACTTAATATTTGTTTACGATTTTTTTTATTAATATCGATTGGTCTGATTAGGTTTTTCCTGGTTTTTCCTGGTTTTTCCTAATCCTGCGCAGCGAATGCTGGACCATGATAATTGTATGTTCCCAGGATGCACAAACTCGTTATATAAGAAACATTGTAATTTTTATTTTTTTTAATCAATGTAACTTTTGAGGAGGTGTGTTGGACATGCCCATATATATGTTGAATCAAGGGTATTATTGCGTTGCCTAAGACATGACCATATATGGACATGAAGCAAAAGTTACAATGATTCCTTAAGGAGAGAAAGGGACAAACATATATATATACCCAGTTAACGGGATCCTTCCAGATATTTTTCTATACTGGCATGAACACTCTGATGAGCGTTCTGCTCTGTCAGTTGCCTTTAGACGACGAGTTTGTGAGCATCGAAAACAAGTGAAATTAAATTGAATTGAAATTGGAACCACGTGTTATTATTGAATTGGATAGCTGGGATATATATGTACATACATGCTTATGTATATATGTATATTTATTAAAAAACTATAGTTACATACAAAAAAAAAATTGAAACTTAATTTGTATCGGAGCTGTAACGTTATCAGTTATAATATTTTCAATTGGATTGTAAGACATAAGTTTCCTAACAATTTGGCAGTAAATTCTCAATTTCGATAAAATTGACATACGATACTTTCGCGGAAATGCGTCCATAAATACTTTATGGGGTCTGCCAGGCTTTATTTTAACTGTTACATACTTTTAACAATCAAAGTATACACTGGGTATAAAACAAATTTGATTTATTTATATAGATATATGTGGTATAGATTTTTTATGAGCTGTCAAAAGACGTTGTATGCTGATTTAATAAAAATTATCATAGTAGAATGACTTGTATAAAAAGGTATCATGTAATTTAGCAGATACTAGTTACTGTTCCAGCAAATGTAAAGGAACGATTACTGACTGAAATTACCTGTTTGATGGCCCAGTGGGGATTTATGTATTAAAGTAAATTTATTCACAAGCTCATATTCTTGTTGTCATATACGATGTAAACAAAAGTTGATAATCAATATTAATTAGGAGTAGCGGCCGCCGTTGCTCTCACTAAATACACCCAGGTTTCTGTCCACAAATGATCTTCAGGGTCCGTGCTATGCGGGTATATGTTTACCCAAAAATTCACTTGATTTGTTTCCCACGCTTAATTTGAGCCGTACATATGTCTCATGTGATATAATTGACCAGGATCTAATCTTTTTAACATACGCCCGCCATTCTCAAAGTTTCCTAACGTTTCTATCAAGAATGAGGTTGGTGACGAGTCTTCGGAAATATCCTCAATATCCGATGTATCGTCATTGGCTTCTCGTAAGCCCCCTAAATGGCAGCAGGGTGTCAAGCACGCCCGTAGTCAGTGCCTTTATTGTACGCGTCGACTTCAGGCACAAACTCAGGATCAGGACATCAACACTGATGAACTTGGCGGCACATTGACTCCTAGTGATCTCTAAAGCAACAAAGTGGAGGCGCTTGTGGCTACTGGCATGCGGGCCGGTCGGACACTAGCACGAAAAAGGTCCGGCAAGGTCAGCGGTACAACACAGCTAGAGAACATGAACTTTCACTCACCGGAAAGCATAATAAGCGAGGAATGTCTGCCTGATAAGCTCACTGCTTCCATATTATACAATGTGCAGCGCATATCTAATCCGGTCAGCGCATTGCTAGAAATTAAACATCAGTATCCTCACGCTTTTCAGGACATTTGCTTGTATTTCGAGTCATACAAGACGCTTGGACGCAGCAGCTATCATATGAGTGTGCGTTGCTTTTTACAGGAGCTCTTTCTTGATCTTAAATTTGATAGATTTTACGTGTAGCCTCAACTTATTATTAGTTCTCGCAAGCAATCTGCCGCTGATCAACTAGAATCAATACTTACCTTCGTTTGCTCATCTCTACATCCATAATCATTATTATCAGTATCAACATGACCAACGACAACATCAACAATACCAGCACAAGGCACTACGATGCTGTCTTAAAAGACACAGCTGAAGCCGAAATCGACGGCTCAACTTGCAAGCCTGTATGAGACCAGCTGGGGAAATCTACTTATATCTACTAATACCTTTCATATGATACATGGCATGTCCTTTAGGAACATTAAGGATCCTATTAGGTGTACACAATGAAAATTGTCGTTAACGAATGAACATTTGAGCTATCTTTTACTGATTGCGCCATTATTTGAAGAGTGGAAGATTTTCATTTGTATACCTAATAGCATGGCACCAATGAAGGGAAAGAGAGCTTACTTTCTAATACTGAAAACGTATCGTCTTTGGAATGCACATAAATTCTAGCTAGCAATAACTAAGATTAGCAACTATTCCTTTACACCAATTAGCATTGAGAGAGCATTTTCTGCAATAAAACTAGATTTGAGGATCAACTTATTGCACATCGATTAAAACTAAATACATTTTCTTAAGATTTTAATTAAATTACCAATAGCTCTAGACTGACGCTTGAGTTTCGAAATTATAAGGAATAATTGTAGGATCCATTCTTTAGGTCCTTTAAGGATATGTGATACATAATGTGAATGGTATTGAGCCATACATCGTGAATGTTTTAAAATTTTGATAATTCACCTCTTGATTCAAATGATATTTGAGCTTAACTTTTATTTTGGATTTTTTTGTTATTCCATAACTTTTATTTAAGAGTCAAAAATAACTGTTATTCCGTAACTTTTTAATAAAAGTCACTAATAACTGTTATTCTGTAACTTTTATATACAAATTGAAAAATCACTGTTATTTTGTAATATTTAAATAAAAATCAATAACAATTCTTACTTAGGAACATTAAAATAAAAATCTATAATAAATAAATAAATAAAAGTTTAAAAATAACTGTTATTTCGTAACTTTTATTTCAAAAATTATAACAGTTACGGTCGCTGGTTTCTTATATTTGCTTCTATTTTAATTTAATTGAAATCGACCCATATACGCAGGCACTCCAGAATATGATTCACAATTAAATAAAACAAATCAAATAGAAAAATTAAATGAAAACCATTCAGATTTTAAAATAGACACTAATTACAGACAGTCCCCATTGGTTCGGTCAAAATCAACTAATCCATTTAAAAAGACAGGTAGTTTGAAACAAATAGACGAGAAACATTTCGAAGAGACGAATAGAGGCAGGAAAATTGTACACTACAAATCCAAATTTAAAAAGAAAAAGAAAATTAATAAGAATAAATATGACAGTTCCAGCTCATCCCCAAAATGAAAACCCAAATCAGGAAACTACAACATAAATTTATACAACTCCTAGTTACATTCATGCTAATGTATCTTATTCAACAAGTCCAGGGCCAAAGCCTCGAAGTAAACCTGATCCAATCAAAAAAGGGTTACCTTATATTCACAACGGGAACTATAAACTACGAATACCACTACTTAACTGTTAACCTTACAAAGATTGAAAACACATACAATAATTTAATTAAACAAGCGACAGAATTTAAGGAATTAGCACAAATCCAATACCTAACCGAAAAACTAAATAGAGAAATGAACGGCATCAGAATAGCACAACGAAATAAACGAGGACTTATAAATTTCATGGGAACATTTTATAAATATCTTTTCGGAACACTAGATCAAGAAGACAGAGCAGAATTAGAACTCAAAATAAACAACTTATCAGAAAATAGCGTACAAATGAATGAACTTAATCAAACAATAGAAGCAGTAAATAAAGGGATAGAAATTACAAACACACTAAGTTTGACCAATGAAGGAGAAGAAATATTGTCAATATAAACATTCAATTTACAAGAATTTACCGAACATATCGAAGATATTGAGCTAGGAAGGCCGTTAACAAGATAAGGTATATTTAATACAAAAATTATTAAAGCATAGTCCATTATCACACGTAAATTCAGAAAAGATTCTAAATATTAAAATATCGACTTTGTTAAAAACAACAGCAAATGAAATTCTGATTATTTCCCATATTCCGCGTGAAGTCATAAACACTCCTATTTAGGAAATTTTTCCCAACCCAGACGAAAATAACAAGCCGAACAGTCGGGACCCCGACCGTAACATACCCTGTGTGCTTACAGGAACCCGCTCAAATTCACTCCAGATGAAATTATCTAGTAATTCGTTTTTTTTAATTGTTGTGGGCGAAGGGGGCGTGGTATCGTGATAAAATTTTCTGGACACATCAACCCCAAAATATTCATCATGTGTCCCAAATCTGAAGTCTCTAATATTGCTCTTGTTATAAGCTTTCAGTTGACCACAAAATATTTATCATGTGTGCTAAATGTGAAGTCTTTAGCTGTATTATTGCTCTTGTTATGAGGGTTTTGAGCTACAAAACTGCTTGCTTTATACTTTTACTTTTACTTTTACTTACTTTTAGATAAACTTGATCTGCCTGCAAAAATTACCAGTGCTGGGACACCAAGTTCAAGCTTCTAGCTCTTACCATCACTGAGATCCTTTCGTTCATACGGACGGACCGACAGACCGACGGACAGACGGACATGGCCATCGACTCGGCTATTGATGCTGATCAAGAATATATAAACTTTATGGGGACCCCGATGATTGTCCTGTGTGCCAAAATTCAAGTCTCCAGTTTTAAAATTGACCATAACATGGGATTTTAAGTTTTTTTTGAATAACTTCCGAGATTATTATGCGATCGCGATGAAATTCCCAGGATACGTTAGGACCCTGATACCCGTCCTGTGTGTCAGGTCTCTAGCTTTAATATTTTTCATTTTATGGGATATTAAAAATTTTGTTTTCGATTTACGGTGGCGGAAGGGGGCGTGTCAAAATTTTAAGATACTCTTGATCTGCTTAGCTCATAGACGAACCACCAACCAAATTTGGTGACTCTAGCTATTATAGTCTTTGAGTTCTAAGCGCTCATACAGACAGACGGACATGGCTATATCGACTCGGCTGGTGATACTGATAGAGAATATATATGCTCTATGGGGTCAGTCGGACTTCCTTCGATCTGTTACGCACATTTTGACAAACTTAAAGACCGTTTTTACTATTTTTTAAAAAAGTAAAGGGTCTAAAAATAATAGTAAACAATTTTATAGTTACGCATGTATATTTAACTGTGCATTTATATATAAATGCATTTATATAAAATAAATACAAATTCTTATCACCCCTTATTGCCCACCATCAAAACAAAACTCAGCTGGCTTGCCTGTAAAAGAAAATGCTGAAAGCAAAAGCAAAGCATAAAGAACATGCACACATACCTAAATGCTCATATCGCACAGCAAGCGTCGCGGCGTTCTCCGCTCTCGCTTTGCTGTGACCTCTACGAGCTCTTGCTGCCGACTAATTCGGCTTCGTCAAATGATTCCGAAAAAGCGAGTGTCTCTGTTGAATTTTTTGGAATTTCGGAGGTGTCCGTGTCGGTGGCAGTTTCTGCTGTACAGTGGCAATGTATGAAATCGGTTCTCTATAGGTTATTTACTTAGTGATCTTGTTTTGTGTTGTGTAGTGTAGTTTCGATATGTGTATGCGGCGATGAGTCGACATGATGAATCGATTGCTCGGACTGAGCCAGCCGTCGCACAGTGACTCACTCACGAGACTCACGTGGCAAAAAAGAAATCGGTCATTTCTCGCCCTGGGAAATCCTTAAATGCAGTTTGATAGAGAATTGTCCAAAATTTATAAATCCGTTTAGTTTTTTTAATTTGGGCAAACGGTTTCGGCGGTAGAGCCCATCAAACATGAAAAAATCGGTTCTTTTTATAATAATGGTTTTTTTAAAAAAATTTTATTTTTGCGATGAAATTCTATCCAAATGGTTCAATGAATTTTCAGTTTCTTAATTTTATCTAATAGGTGTGTCTATTCTAAAGTGAATTGGCTCGCATTTTGCGCTACCTACGGGGCGGAATAGTCGTTTTTGGCAACATTTCAACGTTTTTCCGCTAACCTAGACCTTTTATTGAACGTTTTACCTAAATATAATATTAGTATTTTATTGAGTAGCTAAATATACGAATGTAACCCAAACAAACAGGTAGTGATTATGTAATTCATAACCCTTTTTATAGCCTGTGCACATTAAAAATGGGCAAAAAAGGCTATAATGAATTTGTGTGAATGTATGTAACAGGCAGAAGGAAGCATCTCCGACCCTATAAAGTATATATATTCTTGATCAGTATCAATATCCGAGTCGATTTACACCCGTCCGTCTGTATGTCCGTCTGTCCATCCGTCCGTCTGTCTGTCCGTCTGTTTGCACGCGTGGATATCCGCAACTATAAGAGCTAGAGACTTCAAATTTGGCATGTAGGTTCCTGAATACCATACGCAGATGAAGTTTATTTTCAATTTTCGATATCAAGTCCCGTTGGTTATAAAATTAGAAAAATCACCATAACATAAGCAATGTCTAAGCTAGAGACTTGAGATTTGGCACACATGATAAAAAGCTTGGGCTTAATGTGTCCTGAATTTCATCGCGATGCCACGCCCCCTTTGCCCATAACTCGGAAAAGCTGATAACAAGAGCAGTTTTATAGCTAGAGACTTGAGATTTGGCACACATAATAAGTATCCTACTCTCAATATGTGCAACAAATTTCAGTACGATCGGATATTGAACTCAGAAGTTATTTAAGAAAAAGATTTATGCAGCGCAGCAGATGCGTTGGAGCGCAGTAACAGCGCATTCGCTGCGCCGCGCCGACGATATAATGATCGAAAAGACGCCTTTGTTCATGTATGCTTGACAATTAACAGCCGCAGTCCAGTGTTGCCAGACTACCGCAAGCAACCTACTCTCGATGCAAGCAAAATCGACTTCAATCGATATATTTAAATCCCATTATAATGAAAATACTTTTCTTTGAAGACCTGCACAGGGTATCCAACTGTCGCGCCCGGTCGACTGATCGGCTTTTTTGTACTCAATTTCCGCGTTTATAAAATCCAATTACCTAAGTTTGTAAATTTTAAGGGACTCCACTTGTTAAACCTTTTGTGCTACCTAATTTGATAAGTAATAATAGGGATTAATGGTATATATTCAACTATTTAGGTGCATTGTATCACAGTTTACTTTTGGCAACCATCACCGCATTTAAAAAATTCAGTTCTGATTAGTGTTTTTAATATAAATCAAATATTGAAGCCGCAAAATGTCTTTGAAAATTCGAGATGTATTTCAGATCTTAAATGATGTTCCAAGCAAGGAAGAGTTTATATTGATCGTTATGAGTACAGAGTAGACTTTGCAAAGGAAAATATGACGGAGGTCATAAATAAATACGTCCATAAATACTTTATGGGGTCTGCCAGGCTTTATTTTAACTGTTACATACTTTTAACAATCAAAGTATACACTGGGTATAAAACAAATTTGATTTATTTATATAGATATATGTGGTATAGATTTTTTATGAGCAGTCAAAAGACGTATGCTGATTTAATAAAAATTATCATATGACTTGTATAAAAAGGTATCATGTAATTTAGCAGGTACTAGTTACTGTTCCAGCAAAAGTAAAGGAACGATTATTGACTGAAATTACCTGTTTGATGGCCCAGTGGGGATTTATGTATTAAAGTAAATTTATTCACAAGCTCATATTCTTGTTGTCATATACGATGTAAACAAAAGTTGATAATCAATATTAATTTTTTAACCTTCGTTACATATTTGCAGACGTGTTTCCTCGGAGGAGTAGCGGGCGCCGCTGCCCTCACTAAATGCACCCAGGCTTCTGCCCACAAATAATCTTCAGGGTCCGTGCTATGCGGGTATATGTTTACCCAAAAATTCACTTGATTTGTTTCCCACGCGTAATTTGAGCCGTACATATGTCTCATGTGATATAATTGACCAGGATCTCATCTTTTTAACATACTCCCGCCATTCTCAAAGTTTCCTAACGTTTCTATCAAGAACGAGGTTGGTGACGAGTCTTCGGAAATGTCCTCAATATCCGATGTATCGTCATCGGCTTCTCGTAAGCCCCCTAAATGGCAGCAGGGTGTCAAGCACGCCCGTAGTCAGTGCCTTTTTTGTACGCGTCGACTTCAGGCACAAACTCAGGATCAGGACATCAACACTAATGAACTTGGCGGCACATTGACTCCTAGTGATCTCTATAGCAACAAAGTGGAGGCGCTTGTGGCTACTGGCATGCGGGCCGGTCGGACACTAGCACGAAAAAGGTCTGGCAAGGTCAGCGGTACAACACAGCTAGAGAACATGAACTTTCACTCACCGGAAAGCATAATAAGCGAGGAATGTCTGCCTGATAAGCTCACTGCTTCCATATTATACAATGTGCAGCGCATATCTAATCCGGTCAGCGCATTGCTAGAAATTAAACAACAGTATCCTCACGCTTTTCAGGACATTTGCTTGTATTTCGAGTCATACAAGACGCTTGGACGCAGCAGCTATCATATGAGTGTGCGTTGCTTTTTACAGGAGCTCTTTCTTGATCTTAAGTTTGATAGATTTTACGTGTAGCCTCAACTTATTATTAGTTCTCGCAAGCAATCTGCCGCTGATCAACTAGAATCAATACTTACCTTCGTTTGCTCATCTCTACATCCATAATCATTATTATCAGTATCAACATGACCAACGACAACATCAACAATACCAGCACAACGCACTACGATGCTGTCTTATAAGACACAGCTAAAGCCGAAATCGACGGCTCAACTTGCAAGCCTGTATGAGACCAGCTGGGGGAAATCTACTTATGGATCAATCACCGCTAGTGTCAAGGCGCCAGCATCGATGGCAAAGCCAGTTGGTCGTCTTTACTGCGAAAAACGTCTTCAAAGTTCCAAATCAGAGGCAGTGCTTGCTGACGTAAGTGTCAACGGCAATGGCGACAACACCTAAGCAAACAACTTTATTAACTAATGTGATAGTATAGAAATGGGAATGATAACTGGTTCGGTCAGCTTTATCGCGACTCTACGGTAAGATCTGTTGCTATCATTTAGTGAAAAGTAGCATAACTGACATTGGATTGCCAAGAATGTCAACAGTCAATGTTGTGATCCGGAACGTGTGGGGCCGATATAATAAAGCAGCTATTCAATTGATGACGGCGTTTAGATTTTCTGCTTACTCATCGTGGTAGGGATAGTTTTATTATCTGTTTAAAATAATTCAACTGTTTTTGTTTATAAAAATGCATGTTCCATTGAATGGCAAAACGATAAGTCTATCGGAATGCTGTGTTAAGCTTATAAAATATCGATAAATATAAAGTGCGGCTCTTCATGCGCGCAAATTTTAAAATACATAACAATATGAATAATTTAAGTTCACAATGGCCTCCGTGAATCGTGGCAGCGGCTAAGATTCACCATACACGTCTAGGACTGCTAATTTCGAGACTGGTCTTCTGATTACTCCAGTTGCGGTTTGAACTGATGCACTGCGGACTTGTCCATCGCACGCCGTTTGGACGTCAATGATCCTTCCTTTCTTCCATTGTCCGCGGCTCTCATTCTCGTCGCATATGATGACTACATCACCAGTTTTTATTGGTTCGACCCGTGTATGCCATATCGTTCGTTCTGCGTGTCAAGCTCGGTAGATACTCCAGGACCCATCTTTTCCAAAAGGTTTGCATCATTTGTTGACTTATATGCCATTGCTTGCGTGGGCACACCGAATTTTTGTCACTGGCCGGAGTTTGTACATAATTTGGACAGCCAATGAGAAAGTGATTTGGGTATAAAGGTTCAGCTTCAGAATGATCAATGGGAACATAAGTTAAAGCACGTGAGTTTATTAAGTTTTCGGCTTCCTTTAACAAACCCTGTTGCGTCTCAACCTGTAGTATCTTAGTTTTCAGAGTAAATGCCAACACTCTTTTCACACTGCGCACCATACGCTCCCAAGCACCGCCAGCAGCCGGATTTCCTGGTGTATTAAATACCCACTCAATGCCACGTTGACCGGATTCCGTTGTCACCGCATTCATGACTTCAATCCATTGATCCTTGCTAGCGCCGACAAAAAGGTCTGCCTTGGTCACTCCTTATTGGTACGCCTCTCTGACAACAAAAATTACTCAAACACAAAATGTCTGCGTCCAAAGATAAGTCCTTGGCTAATTCAAGATGTATAGCTCTAACTGTCATACATGTGAATAGTGCGACCCATCGCTTTTCTGTACGCTTTCCAATGGTCCTAAGTAATCTATTCCAGTATATGTGAAGGGTCTTACAAAGGGAGCAACTCGGTCTATCGGAAGTTGTCCCATTAGCGACGGTTTCGGTTCTGCTTTAAGATTCCTGCATAGTTGACGGCGAACAAAGGGGATTCAAAATCATTGTGTCTACGTTTTGGTGCTTACACTGCTCATGATGATATTGCACGATTAGCAATGTCAACTTGTGGTCTTTTGGCAGTATTATTGGCCTTTTTACCATAGGGCCCACGCATTTTGCATTACCAATGCGCCCTGACAAACGCAGAATGCTCTCGCTATCAATTTCAGGTGTAAGACATGTGCTGGAACCCGGAATGTACTGACCATTTTCCAGTTGATAAATTTCGTTGTTCTAGCATGTTCGTTGAACTAATCGACACATCAATATTTCGGAACTATTGATTTCCTTGGAAGTCAATAGTTTGGATGATTTGTAGCATTTGTTAGTTTTGTCATTGAAGAAATTAATTGCACGAATCTAACAAATAACTCGTAGAAGTTTTTCATAACTAGAATATCTATTCAATAATTCCAGCGTTGTTTCTTCCGTCATAGTAAATGTAAATTTCTGGCGTTGTTCATTTGCTTGATCATGCTCTCCTATATCCTCGGGCTGCATAGGCCATTCTTAGAATTCTTTACGCAAAAATGAGGGTCATTTTATCCACTTTTCTGTTTTTGCGTTTGAAGACATGTTACGTCAGCAGGATTTTGTGCTCCAGGTACCTATTTCCATTGCAAAGAGTCTGAGCAGTCCAGAATTTCGGCTACGCGATGAGCAACGTATTGCTTGTAACGACGACTATCAGATTGTACACAATTTATTACGGTTTTTGAATCGGACCATAAGTATACGTCGTTCGGGCTGACTTAGTGATTGCTTATGATAGTATTTTTAAGGCGAACTGCCAGTACAGCGGCTTGTATCTGGAGCACTGATAGTGTCTTAATGGGACTACAGTTTGCCTTTCCCATGACAAAATCGACGGCTACTTCCTCTCTGTATTTCATTCGCCAATAGGCTACTTCGGCGAAGGCGTCTTCACTGGCATCCACAAAAATGTGCACTGTTTATCAAGCTTAGAATTGAGAAATTGAGTGTGATAGCATCTTGAAACGCTTACGTTCTGAATTTCATGAGTTTTGTCATTCCAGTCATACCAAATTTGATGAAAGCGTTCTGGAATAACTTCATCCCAACTTGTCCTTGTTCTCCATAGCTCTTATATTAACAATTTTGTCTTTATAACAAAATAAGCTATAAATCCGAAAAGATCAAATATGGACATCACCATTGACAAAACTTGTCTTTTAGTTGGAGGTGCCTTTGCTTCAGCAACTGTGCTCGGTACCTTTTTAAAGTTTAAAACAAGACAGAATACTTTAGAGCGGTGATCCCAGTGTAATCACAAATTTTTTTCTGTGCTTGACTCCGATTGATTTAACTTGATCGACATTGCTTTCCTGTCGCATTTAGTTTTTCCAAAAGTTCTGCAGAATTTGATACGAAGCCGCGTAGTTCAAAGTTCCCATCCAGTTGTGTTTTAACGACCAATTCAATGACTGATTGTGCCTCGTCAATGCTTTCAAAACGTTCAACATAATCATCAACATAGTGATGCTGAATGATGGTTTTGACAGCTCGTGAAAGCTCCTTTTCATAGGCTTTGGCATTCATATTTTTTACGAACTAGCTGACCCAAGTAAAATTTGGCTTATCCATCGACTGCTCATTATCAGGTTTGATTGGTTGTTTTTGATCGTGGAGCAAGCGATTGTGTAATTTTTTACATGCGTTGACTTTGCATTCTTTTTGTTGAGTCCAATTCCGTACAGAGTTCCCTTGCCTTAGGCAGCTAAAACATAAACGATTTTTCTTTATGATGTCCCATCTCTCTGACACACTTTTGTTGCGGAGCTCATCGCACTGATACAGTTTGTGATCCTTCTTACAGAGTACGCATGTTTTTGAATAGCTTTGTTGTTCATACATGGTGAATGTCGTTTTCTGTTGGTTCCGTTTATCTTGTGTATTATCAGACTGCGGCATTGTTAATATGCTTCCCAGAGCAAGTGTAACACAACTGTCAACATCCTAAAGCCAGTCTGAAAAATGTCTCACTGTTGGGTAAATAATTTGTCTTACCATAATATACTTTGCCCAATCATCTCTTTTATTCATGGGCAGCCTTGTTTCCAATTCATCAATCGATGTTGGGTTATTCAAGTGAGACCGAGCATTGCTGTTTTCTAAAAATGCAGTCATATTAGATTTCAATATGCTGAATTCAATGAGATCACTCATCTAATTGTAATTTATTTGTGGAAATGCTCTTGATTTTTATACCCTGTGCCCATTAAAAATGGGCAAAAGCGGTATAATGAATTTGTGTGAATGTATGTAACATGCAGAAGGAAGAATCTCCGACCTTATAAAGTATATATATTCTTGATCAGTATCAATAGCCGAGTCGATTGACACCTGTCCGTCTGTCTGTCCTACCGTCCGTCCGTCTGTCCGTCTGTATGATCGCGTCGATCTCAGCAACTATAAGAGCTAGAGACAGAAATGTAGGTTTCTGAATACCATACTCAGATCAAGTCTATTTTAAATTTTCGATATCTCAACCCCCGCCCACGCAAATAAAAGAAACCCGTAAATTCCAAGATAATTCAGCCTAACACGACTGACAGTTGAAGTATAACTCACGCTCAGAAATTTTCTGCAAGTTTCATCGCGATCGACCCATAAATAAGGGAGAAATTAATGAATTTGTTTTAAGTCAATTTTTTGGCAAAAGCGAGAGAGCATATGAAAATTCCATTTGCGCAAACGAGAAAGCATATGATAATCTGATGATTTGCGGTGTCGGCCGCTGTGTGGCGCCACATTGTGCCATGTGGCGCCATACATCGGCCACACTCAGAACTATATTTTGCTGAATGCTACAGGCTAACGTAAAATTAATATTAGCAATTGCGTACACGCATGTTTGTTAAGATAACACATGATGTAACAAAATATAACAATTTGCTACAAGTCTTATCGCGATTGACCCACAAGTAAAGGTGTAATTAAGGAATTTCTTTTTTCGCCATTATTTCATAATGGTTGGCAAGAGCGAGAGCACATATATGACAATCTTCTTTGCACTATCGCTTGACTTGTCTTTCTTTTGGAAATGTAAAATTAATATTTGCGACTGTTTACACTCACCTTCGTTGAGATAACACAGCTTAATTTGACAGTACGACAACGCTTAGCAATTTGATGCAAGTTTCATAGCGATCCACCCACAAATAAAGGAGATATTAAGGAATTTCTTTTATTAACATTATTTCATAGTTGTTGGCAAGAGCGACAGAGCATATGACACTCTTCTTTGTACAATCGCTCGCCTTGTCATTCTTTCGGGAATGTAAAATAATTATTTGCGTCAGTTTACACTCATCTTCGTTGAGATAACACAGCTTAAATTGACAGTACAATAACGCTAAGCAATTGACCCATTAATAAGGGAGATATTCAGGAATTTGTTTTATTGCCTTTATTTCATTATAAATGGCCAGTTGTCCAACACTGTCCTACAACAGTCTAAGAGTTGTCCAGTACTGACAAACTGAATAATTACTATTATTATATTAATTTATATTTGCGATTGATAACATGTATTTTTGACAATTCTACGTATCTATCATAGTATTAAAATAATTCAAATTTCCTGCATTACAAAACCCATATATATAAACATTTCCTTAAATTTCAAAAATAAATGGTTTGGCGCGCAATACAAAACCCATATATATAAACATTTCCTTAAATTTCAAAAATAAATGGTTTGGCGCGCAAGTTAAGTTAGTTGTCAAATTTTGAAGTCTAGTGTATGTTAGGTTTAGGGCGGAGTGAGAGCATAATAAAGTGCTCATTTCGTTAATTGCTCAGAGAGCGAATTCACCTCGCTCCGCCACCTAAGCTTTATGTAGGCTTAGAATATTTGTAAGAGTGGTCGTATCAATTATAAATCGATCGCACGAAATCGTCCGCATAGTCTCGCATTATAAAAACGCCACCAACAATTTTCTCGCATCATAAACACTCTTATGATTTTTCATGGCGCTCCCCGGTGGACTGATTTTATAAAGTGATATAAGTGATTTACGAACATTATCTACCTACATAACTCGCAAGTGCGATAATTTGTGTGTGGCTCGCGACGCGATTAACTCAGTGCTTAAGCCCAACAAACTAATCGCGTCAGTTGTAAACCAACAGTCTGCTGCATAATACGGCTGCTGCATAATTCGTCATCTGCATAATTCATCTGCTATCATCGTTGGACAATGCCAAGGAAAGTAGCGTCGGAAGTTCAGAAACCGGAACAGCAGGTACTGTGCTAAAAATTGAAAGCCCAATAAACAGTTTGGCGTTGATTGTGCTAATAAAGCCGACGCTTTCAATTCTTGGCACATAAGTAAAGTAGTTGAGAATTTGCATGCACTATTTATTTACCACTTTGGAGTGAAGTAGATAGTTACTTATATTATATCAACATAAATATGTGCGATTTTAGTGCTCTGAGCGACTGTTAAATTGTTAGCATTATTAATTGCTACGCAATTTCAATTCGCTCAGTCGTTGTCGTTCCCCTCCCTCCTTGTCGTACCATCACTCGCAATCACTGTTAATTCGGCGATTGCTTGTTACCAAGCTCTTATTAATAAGTGCAGTAAGCACATACATACACACACACACTTACATAACAAGTCAGCTGCAGTCAGCTATATTTCGTTTCGCTTTGTGCTTAGCAGCTGTGCATTGTTATTGTACGCACTTGCGTTGGCTTCCCTACACATTGCTGGTCACGCATATTTATTTTCTCAAGTCGTTTGCCAACTTGAGTTTATTTCGTGGAAATTTGGATCGCAAACAATTTTAATAATATTTTAATTCGATATTTGTTTAAAATAATAAAAAATTAATTATTAATTGGATATAAATTAATAAATTAATATTTATTATTGTTAATTATAATTAATACATTTTTGCTATAATTTATTAGTTAAACAAAAAAATCGAATTTTAAAATCGAAATGGCCACTAAGGAAAGTTTTGACGATTCAAAGAAGAAACGAAATATGTGCGTTAAAAGCATATTGCGCTTATACGACCAGCTTAATAAAGGTAAATTAATCCTAGAATCTACAGAATTGTTGAAGTATCAGAATAGAGTAGAAGCCTTTGATCCCGAAGATGAATATCGTACTGAGCTAGAAGAGCTCTGCATAACGACAAAAGCTAGATTAAAGTTCATTATTAAGAATTTAGGTCCAGCTACGCAGGCTGTCCTTCCTGTCGCAACTCCGCGCACACGTCTTTCGTATCAGGCGCTTCCCAAGTTTAGTGGAAAATACTCCGATTTTAAGAATTTTATTAGCCTGTTCGAAACACTTGTTCATAACGATGGCATAATTCCGATTATCGAGAAGTTCAATCATTTGTTGTCATGTCTCTCTGGTGAAGCTCTAGGAACGGTGAGAGCGGTCCAAGTCACCGAGGACAATTATTCTAAAGCCTTGGAAAGCCTGAAGAAAGTTTATGACAATGAGTGTCTTATATTCAATGAGAATATTGCAGCTCTCTTCAGCTTGCCGAAGTTGACACATCCTTCGGCTCCAGCTTTACGAACAATGATTGACACTGTCTCTGCCTTCTATGGCTCACTTCCTTCAATCGGTGATGACAAGAAAATTTCCAACGCAATTATTATCCACCTAGTTATAAACAAAGTTGACCCAATGACCAGACGAAAATGGGAGGACCAACTCGATTATTCATCTATTCCATTGTGGACTGATTGTGAAATCAACATCTGTCTGCTGAAGATTCAGTAAGAATCGTGTCCGATGGCTCTAAGTCAGAGTCCAAGGCTGTTTCCAAAAATAATCGAAGATAATTTTCGTGTTATGTGGCCAGTGTAAGAAACGACCAGGTTTCCCCAAAATGTGTATATTGTAATTCCGAAGGCCATTCAATATTAAATTGTTCTGCATACGCTGCACAATCAGTGCAACAGCGGTTTGAGTTTGCTAAGGCGGCTCCTTTATGCATCAATTGCCTTCGGAATGGACACACTGTTGCCAGATGTAAGGCAAACAAGTGCAGAGTATGCAGTCGTTCTCATAATACGCTATTGCATAGATACTCTGCAGTTTCTAAAATGCATGCGATTCATGCGAATGTGTCTGATAATGTTATCCTCGCTACAGCAGTCGTGAACGTTAAAACGAAAAGTATCGAGTTCGTTTTTGTAACAGACGAGCTAGCTCAACGATTGCAGCTGCGTAGAGAAGAGGCTAGTATCAGCTTACTTGAAATTGCTCAGTGCAATACACAAGTTCGAAAAAAAATACATACAATGATGAAGTCGCTAGTCAATTGTAGCGAGTTCTCGTTAGATCTTTGAATCTTAAAAACGATTTCCGGCTACGAAAATCCCGGAGAACCTGCAATTGGCTGATCCATATTTCCACAAGCCACAGAAGATCTACATACTCATCGGAGCTGAGACGTTCTTTGAACTTCTTTCTGTCGGTCAAATTAAACAAGGTCCAAATTGTGCGATTCTGCAAAAAACTCATCGTGGTTGGATTGTCTCTGGACGCTTAACGTAGACAAATCCCAAAAAGTCTCAGGTTGTCAATCTGAGCTGCCAGGAAGACTCTTCTACCTCAATAGACAACACTTTGCAGAAATTTTGGTCATTGGAAGAGCTGCCTTTAAATAAAAAGGTACGAACAGTTGAACAGCAGTTAAATGAGAGCGACTTTCAAGATAATTTGAAAAAATTGCCGTCAGGTCGATTTGAAGTAAGACTGCCATTTAAATCGGATCCTAATCAGCTTGGAAACTCTTACGAAGTTGCTAAGCGGCGGTTTCTGTCGCTTGAAAGACGCTTATGTCGAGATCCGAACTTAAGCGTATGTACTTGGAAATTATGAACGAATATGTTTCACATTCCAAGTACTCCTCACTATTTCATTTCGCACCAGTGTGTTCTAAGACCACAGAGCACGTCGACGAAGCTATGTGTTGTGTTTGACGCATCTTGTCGAACTTCGTCGCAGCTTGCGTATGATGGTTGGACCGTCCATTCAAGAAGAGCTATATTCGACTCTGCTTAGATTTAGATTGCATAAATATGCATTGACAGCTGACGTCAAAAATATGTACAGGCACGGCATGGTGCACAAAGCAGATCGAAATTTTCAGCTCGTAGTGTGGACTGACTCATTGAGGACCTCCAGATTGAACACCGTAACTTAAAACAAAAGCTGCTGAAGTTATCAGGCACGACTTTTACGTCGACGATTTGTTAACTGGCGCTGCACGCGTAGAGAACCTTCAGACGATTAAGTCGAATGTATCGCAAATACTACTTGGCGGAGGCTTCGAACTGACCAAGTGGATTTCCAATTTGCCAGAGTTCTCCGCCTCAAATGCCGCCAAGCTGATTGCGATCTCAGGGTCAGACACAACTAAGACACTTGGCGTGTTATGGTTGCCAAATGAAGACGTCTTTCAATTTAGAATAAACGATTCGTTCATGGCTCTTCAAGCGACAAAACGGAATATTCTCCCGGTGATGTCACGGTTATTTGATCCGCTAGAGCTGTTAAGCCCTCTAATCATTAAAGCAAAGATACTGCTTCAAGAGCTTTGGCTTCAAAAGCTGGACTTTGATGAATCCATTCCAATTAACTTGGACACATCGTGGCAGCAGCTAAAATCAACTTTGATTCAGTAGCAAATAATCAAGATACCACGATACGTGCATACTGAGCCAACTTCACCGATCGAGAAACATGGTTTCGCCGACGCATCAATTAGAGCGTTTGGCGCGTGCGTATACATACGCAGTCATACTGCAGAAGGTTATCGGATATCCTTATTAACATCGAAGTCCAAAGTAGCCCCCCTCAAGACTAAGACTCTACCTAGACTTGAGTTGTGTGCGGCTCACCTTCTCGCAGATCTCTGTCACCGAATCAGAAATCTCATAAGATTACCAATTGAACGGACTGTGCTTTGGTCTCATTCGGAAGTCACGCTATATTGGATTCGGACGCATCCTTCGTCCTTGGCAACATTTGTGTCAAATCGTGAAGCTGAGATCCAAGAGTGGACAGAGAATGCTGAATGGCGCCATATACCTACAAAGCAGAACCCAGCAGATATGGTTTCGAGAGGCTGCAATGTTGACGACTTGCTCGCGTCGATTTGGTTCGAAGGGCCTTCATTTTTAAAGGAACCGAAAGAATTCTGGCCGGTTAACCAGCATCTGGTAACAGATGAGATGCGTACGTGTGAGGTGCGTAGAACAGCTGTTGGACTGGCAGCAATGGTAGACCGACCAGATCTTGTCGACGCGATCAATAGTTATTCATCGCATGCTAGACTGCAGAGAGTGTTCGCTTATGTGTTCCGTTTCATTAAGAAATGCAAGAATAAAGACATTCATTTTGAAAAAATCCCTACGGCACTTGAAAGAAAAGAAGCTTTCGAGAAAATAGTTGAAGTCATCCAACAAGTTGAGTTTAAAGATGACTTAAGTAGGGTTCGAAAGGGCACGCGTGTGGGTCATAGCCTGCAGCTATCCAATCCGTAGAAGCTATATAAGATACTTCCATTTAACAAATTGTCATGCTGACCCAAGAGCTCTCGTGAGTCTTCTTCGTGAGCGACTTTGGATAGTTAATGCTCATGAGGTCTGTCGTCAGACAGTGAGATCATGTATTCGTTGCTCTAAATGCAAACCTCGTCTGCTCTCCCAAATTATGGGAAATTTACCAGCAGATCGACTCCGAGCGCTCCGCCCATTTTCCATCTGCGGCGTTGATTTCTGTGGCCCAATTAGCACGACTTATCGAATGCGTGGAAAGCCCACATATAAGTCGTATATCGCATTGTTTGTTTGCTTCGCCTCCAAAGCGGTTCATTTAGAATTAGTATCTGATCTCTCGACTAATACCTTTCTTATGGCTTTCCAAAGGTTTGTCGGCCGTCGAGGGATACCCCAGACCGTCCATTGCGACAACGCGACGAACTTCGTCGGACGAATTTTCGTTCACACCGCCCAGGGCTCCGCACTTCGGGGGACTTTGGGAGGCAGGTGTGAAGTGTGCAAAGCACCTACTCCTACGGACGGTCGGCAACCTGCTGCTGACGGCAGAAGAGCTACAAACGACGTTGGTAGCAGTGGAGGCCGTGCTCAACTCGCGGGCAATAGGTTAGGTTTAGGGCGGAGCGAGAGCATAATAAAGTGCTCATTTCGTTAATTGCTCAGAGAGCGAATTCACATCGCTTCGCCACCTAAGCTTAATGTAGGCTTAGAATATTTGTAATAGTTGTCGTATCAATTATAAATCAATCGCACGAAATCGTCCGCATAGTCTCGAATTATTAAGACGCCATCAACAATTTTCTCGACAACTAACTCTTACACTCTTTGGAAGTACTGACCTAAGTCTAGAGTTCCATTGGTGAACAGATCGCTTACATCAAATCTTGCTATAACTTTAATTCCATGCTTTGATAAAGATTTAGATTATGTTATTCGCAATGTCACTACTTAAAGTACGTCGTCATTATGAATGACATCATATACGTTGGTCTGAGAAGCATTAGAGATAGAGATTAGAGATTACCTAGGCAAATCTGCTTGTTTATTTCCTGCGCAGGATTTTTATATCCTTACAGACGGTATTATAATTTTCTCACGAAATGTGTAACTCATGAAGGCAGACATTTCCGACCCTAAAGTATGGCTCCGTGAAATTAGGCCGCGTGAAATAAGGCCGCGAGTAAGAATAAAATTAGACCGCGCGGTCTAAATTCATTCTTAAAAATGAAATAAGGCCGCGATCAAAAAATGAAATTAGACCGCGCGGTCCAAATTTATTTCTCAACATTAAATGGGTTCGCCATTTGAAATTAATTTAGACCGCGTGGTTCTATATCCTTTAAACAATTTATGAAAACATTATATGACAATTTCTAATGTCTACAAAATTCTTTACAAATTGTGTGTACATATATTCACAGGGTGAACATTGTTTAATACACTAAACTGTAATTCAATACATTTTCGATTAATTTATAACATAACATAACAGTATATATATGTTTACATAAGTACATATCGATATAAATAAGGACTTTAGGGAAATCGATTATCTTAACATAAACTTCCTCGACGCTTTAACAATAATAATTGAATACATAAAAATACTTGTTTTTATAAATCTAATGTTTAGTTGTATATATATATACCACATAAACTGGAATGTTGATGCTGATCTGCTACTTTTTTTCTGACTGTTGCACACTATTGTTCAAAATGTGTATAACCCTAACTACATATTATATATTAAATTAATTATTATAAAAACAAGCCGATCAGTCGAGCGTGACTGTAGAAAGCCCTGTTCCTGTTCAAATCCTGTACCTGTTCTAAGACAAGTATTTATTTATTTATTATTTATTTATTTTTAAAGCTAGATTACAAATAAATTCATAACCTAACGAAAAGATACAGCACTGGCTACTAGGGCCTTTGGCTGTGTATAAAGTAATTAATTAATACAAATTATATTTATTTAAATTCTATGACAGTGTGTTTTGTGTATGTATGGCACAGTGTAAGTATTGTATGTATATATATTATTTTATTAATTTTTTTTATATTAAAGATTTAAATTAAATTGTGTGGTATAGTTTGGCTTCTTTAAAGAAGTTGGTGATACTTAGGATATTGGAATTTGTTGGGTTGGACAGAAAAGTAGTTGGGGATGATTTATTGAAGAATTTGAAACGTAGAGTGGTTAGGATAGGAGATGTGCAGTCTATTAATATATGTCCTAATGTTATAGATATGTTGTTTTGACAGTGTCTGCAAATATTGTTAATGTTATTCTTGATGTAATATTCGTGGGTTGTCTTAGTGTGTCCAAGTCTAAACCTAAAAAATTTAGATTGTATGTGTCTTGGTATTGATTGATGATCTATATTTTTTATATACTGGTTGACATTTTTAAAGTTTTCGTTTATTTTTTGATACCATCTGGATGTTTGATTTATTTGATTTAGTTTATAGTTAAGAAAGTATGTTTTATTTAATTTATTGATATCTGTGATGTTGAAATTATTTGTAAGGATAAGGGGGAATTTAGAAGCTAGTTTGGCTTGTCTGTCAGCAAATTCGTTGCCTATAATAAAAAAAACTAAAAGGTAGTTTTGGTGTAACTATAGAGGGTTGATGAGGTTTTATGTTCAAAAAATTGCATAGTTTTACTCCTCTGTTTATGGCAGATGAGAGTTTAATTTTGTCATATGGTTTATTATTTAATTTCTTAACTATGGTGTTTAGTGGTGAATCTTTAGAGGAATATATATTTTTGATTCACTTAGCTTGGAAAAAGTCACGGCGCTCTATTACTGTGTTTATAGCAGATTCCATTAGCAGGTTATTAATAGGTGTAGTGCGGAATGCGCCTAAAGCCGTTCTAATTGAGTTGTTAAGCATAGTTTGTATTTTTTTAAGTTAAGAGTATGATGTATTACCATAAAAACATAGACCATAATCAATTTTTGATATTATTATTGATTTAATTATTGATATTAGAGTGTGTGTATGGCATTTAAATTTGTAATTAGATAAGCATTTAATAATATTTAATTTTTTATTTAGAGAAACAATCAGTTCCTCAATATGTTTAGTCCATTTATATTTGGAATCAAATATTAGTCCAAGTATTTTCGTAGACGAAAGAATGGGTATGTGGAAATTATTTGGAGAAATTTTGCATTGGCAGGACAGTTTTCTGAAAACATGTAGATGTTTGCATTTATTTAGTGATAAGTATGATCCCGTAGAGGAACACCATTCAGAGATTTTTTGGAAAGTGTTGTCTAAATTTGCTGTGTGTTGTTTTTGGTTTTGATTAAGCCTACAAGTGATAAGTTGCTTTGTATTTTAATTAAATTGGCAAGTTTATTATATACTGTGAGGAAAAAAATAACTGAAATGGGAAAACCCTGAGGAATCCCATTATCTAATGGGTAAGAGTCTGATATACTGTTTGAGACTTGGCATTTGATTTTCCTATTTTTCATGAAATTAATGACAAAATTAAAAATATTAGGTCCTATACTTCATTCTTGTAGTTGGGTTATAATAGCATGGATACCAATTTTGTCAAAGGCTTTATTGAAATCTAGAGAAATAATTGAAATGTGTTGTTTGTGTGAAACGGACTCTGTTATGAGATGATCTATGTAAGCTAGATTATCTAGAACAGATTTCCCTTTCTTAAAGCCAACTTGGTTATTGTGTAGAAGTTTGTTGGTTGTAACAAACCACCATAACCTTTTGGCTATAATTTTGTCTAATAATTTGGCAAGGCATGGGTTAAAAGTGATTGGTCTGTATGAATTAATTGAAGTTTTATTTGACTCGGGTTTGATTATTGGAATAACTAAACTAGTTTTATATTGTTGTGGTAAATAGTTTTGAAAAATATTATTAAAGTGTTTTAATATACGTGATTTAGTTGCTAAAGACGAATTACCTATCATAGGATAAGAAATTCGGTCAAGGACAGGAGTGTGGCCTTTTAAGCTGGAAATTGCAGAATCGAATCCAGTTAATAAAATTTTAGTTTCAATTTGCTGTGCTGAACGAGAAGGGCAGGCGACATAGGGGTACGTTGAGCTATATTTTTCATGAATGAAAGTTTGCCAGAAATTAGCGTTATTTGATTGCATAGACCAAAAGTTAGCAAATGTATTGGCTATTTCTGTGTAACAGGTCGAAGGAAGTCAGGCAGACCCCATAAAGTATATATTCTTGATCAGTATCACCAGTCGAGTCGATATAGCCATGTCCGTCTGTCCGTCCGTCCGTCTGTCCGTCTGTCTGTATGAGCGCCTAGATCTCAGAGACTATAAGAGCTAGAGCCAAATTATTTATCTTAAAATTTTGACACGCCCCCTTCCGCCTCCGTAAATCGAGAACAAAATTGTTCAAATCCTATAAAACAAAAAGTATTAAAATTAGAGACCTGAAATTTGGCACACTGGACGGTTATCAGGGTCCTAACGTATCCTCGTAATCTCGGGAGTTATTCAAAACTCAATATTACTCAGTGTCGGACCAAAGGAAGAAGAAGAGCATATTGACGTTATAACGCGTTATGGGAACTTTGAGTGTTACTCTTATTTCCATTTTGAAGAATAAGTAAAGGGTCTCTCATAGTCGACTTCGACTGTAGCCTTTCCGACTGGTTTTAATAGAATCTGCTTCAATTCCAGTAGAGTCAAAGTCGTTTCTTAGAGGGATACGTTTGGATTGAATGGAATTGTGTATTAATATGGTTGTACCCCCATAAGTGGGACAATAGTTGTTAGAGTATAAATTGTAGTTGACTGGGATTGGTAATTAGTTTGTAGAGTGAAGGTGAGTTTCCTGTAAGGCAATAATTTTAGGGTGATATTTTTTGATAATAATATGAAGTTCACTGTAACTGTTTAAATAACCACGAATATTCCATTGAATTATTTTTAAAGACATTTTGGTTATTTTAAAAGTAATATAGCTATGAATTATTATATGTAATGTGATATTTTTACAGTGATTTTGTGTGTGTATGTGATAAAGTGTCCCTGGCTGACTGACTAGGGAGCCATACTGTCACAATATTTGTGAGTGATGAGCTTCCCAGTCAGCCAGTCGGGGACACAGGGAAGGTTTGGATGACTATAGGCACTCCATGTTGTCAGAACTGTCTATAGAATTGTCGTCAGACAATTTATTTATTGTTTTTTCGAATTTTTTTTGAGATTTTAATGTTTTTAGTGTTCTTTTGGAGGTATTCCTAGGAAGGACTTGGACATTTGGTTTTTTTGTAATTGGTATCTTGTTTGTGTTGGGTGTGTTGGGTATTAAGATGACAAGATCATTTTATCATTTTTGCAAAAAAAAAAGGTATGTTCAAAACGATGGCAGTTGTTGAATCGAAGGGGGTTGGGATGTATTTGCGAATAGAGGCTCTCTCGTACCCAATCATGATGTGGTCTGGGAGAATGGTTAATAAAAAAGTTAGGATGTGTAATCCAGTTTCCGGGGGGTGAGATATCAAAAACTGAATATTAACTTGATATGCGTATTGATACTGATCAAGAATATATATACTTTATAGGGTCGCGGATGCCTCATTGTGCCTATTACATACATTTGCACAAATTCATTATACCTTTTTTGACCATTTTTAATAGGGACAGGGTATAAAAATAATTAATTTAATTTATGAATTATTTACTTTGTTTAATTTGAGAAACGCCGTAACTTCATTATTTTAAATGAAATATATTTTCGATCAAAAAATCAAATTAGGCCGCGCCATCAAAATTCCTAAAAACTAAATAGGACCGCGATCCAAAAATGAAATTAGGCGGCGCGGTCTAAATTCATTTCTCAAAATGAAATAAGGCCGCTGTCTAAAAATGAATTTAGACCACCAAAGAAAATACACCGCTGCCTTATTTCCATCTACCCTCTATTATTAATGGGTCCATCGCGATAAAATTTGTAGAAAATTGTTATATTTTGTTACATCATTTGTTATCTTAACAAACATGCGCGTAAGCAATCGCTAATATTAATTTTACGTTACAGCTTGTCACACAATGTATAGTAGACTGGCCTTTAAAAATAGATTTCAAAGCGCCGGGCAAAAATGGTTTCTCCTTGGGTCCAAATAAAACCCCAAAAAGTTTGGGATCGATCGGATAACGTTTGATGGCCGCACCCTCGACAAAAAGTTTGAATATATGCGAATATGAGGAAAATGAGGGGTGAGTTTCGATTTTTAATTATAATAATTTTTCCGAACTGTTGATCTCCAATTTTTTTTTCTTAATACTATAAACCAAAATAATAATTTTAAGGGTCAGGACATTTTATTCAAGGATCAAAAAAAGGATAATATAATATTTTAAGGAATTTTCAAAAAAATTTTGCAACATTTTATTTAAATTTGAGAAAAACGTAGAAAAATATTTTATTTTAAAGTTAATTTAAGTCAAAACGTCGAATTTCAAGTTTGCCGCCTTAATCAAAATACAACCGTGCTTTCTAAAATGCATCTCTGGGTCATTTGCTAAGCACCGTTATAAATACAGCTGGACAAAGTTCTGTTAAACTAAAACGAGCTTGAGAAGTAAATTTTCAAAGATGTCAAATTTGCAAATAAAAAAGACGAGAGCAAATGCATCTATTATCACTCGAAATGCAGTTGAAGTGTTGAAGTGTTGGGTGCAAAACTCCCGTCAAACCGTCAAGTTCTACAACTTTTCTTTTACAATATGCGAATTGTTAAACTGACATCGAAAGAAAGTTTAAGATTAACTATAAATGCAGTCTCGATATTTTGGCAATAAGCACGCATACCACTTCGCGAGTTAAAGAGTTATGCTAGAGCAGACTATGAAGAACTTCTTCATTTAGCACTAGCGTTTCTTGGGGAAAACTGTATCTTTCGCAAATGTAGCTCAATATCATATGCAGGATTTATGTCAAAAGCAATTTGCAGCCTCAAAATATTTCTTTTTCGAAGTCAATTCCGACTTAAGACGCGGGAAACGAATGCACTAAGAGATATATGCATTTTTCTCATAAGGCTTTATATTAAAGTGTGGTACCGGAGTACAAATGCAATTTCTGCTCCAAATCTCTACTTGGAATTTGTGAAAGATTCAATTTCTTACAAAAGTATTGTCAAGGAAGTTTCGGAACGAATTGTTTCCATGATAAAAAATCATTTGTGGTATCTTTCTCCAGAAGCAACGGCTTTGCGATTTTTTGATCCCACCCTGAATGGTATCGAAAAAAGAAAAATGGTAAGATGCTTGCAGTTAAAAGAACTGAAAGTATCGTTGGAAGAGGGTAGACGCATTTTGAATGCAGAAGACTTACAAGATTACACTTCAAGCGACTGCGTATCATACCAAACGATTTCCTGTCAATTGATCCAAGTCTATGGAATGAAAACGATGAGTATCAGGAAGCAGCTGAGTTTTAACGAAATTTATTTGTAGTAAATGACACTTCTGAGCGTGGTGTAAAGTTTATGAAAGACTATAATCGCATATTAACCAAAAGTGAACAGGAGCAACAGCTCATTTTGCAGTTTGTCGAGGATTGAAAATAAAAATATTCAAGTTGCAAAGGAGCGCTAATTTAAAAAAAAATATTTATAATATTATCATAAATTTAGTTATTATGTATTTTTGTTAATATTCTCATTTATCATATTCAAAAAAAAATTTGAAAAATTTGTTTGAAAATTCCTTAAAATATTATATTATTCTATTTTTGATCGTTGAATAAAATGTCCTGACCCCTCAAATTATTATTTTGTTTAAAATTATTATGTATAAAAAATTATTATAATTAAAAATCGAAACTCACCCCTCATTTTCCTCATATATCGTATATATTCAAACTTTGAGCCGAGGTCGCGGCCATTAAAAGTTATCCAATCGATCCCAAACTTTTTGGGGTTTTATTTGAACCCAAGGAGAAACCATTTTTGAATTTTTGAAAACATTTTAATAAATAAGGGCCAGTCTAATGTATAGTTCTGAGTATGGCCGTCAGTATTTTGCACTGTATTACGCCACGTGACACAATGTATAGCTCCTTTGCGGCCGACAGCGCAAATCATCAGACTATCATATGCGCCCTTGTTTGCGCAAATGGGATTTTCATATGGCTTTTCATTTGGTTAAAAATGGATATAAAACAAATTCATTAATATCTCCTTTATTTATGGGTCGAACGTTTTTAAACTTGCAGCAAATTTCTCAGCGTGAGTTATCCTTCAACTCTCGACCTGGCCAACAATTATGAAATAATCGATAAAAAATACAAATTGCTTAATATCTCCTCTATTTATGGGTCCATCGGTATGAAACTTGCAGCGAATTGCTCAGCGTGAGTTGTACTTCAACTATATGTTAAGTTGTATTATCTGAGGCTGTGATAGTTTTCTTCTATTTGCGTGGGCGGGGGGTACGACATCGAAAATTAAAAATAAATTTGATCTGCTTATGGTATTCAGGACCGTGCATTCCAAAATTTGAAGTCTCTAGCTCCTATAATTGCTGAGATCTACGCGTTCACACAGACAGATGGACAGACAAGCGGACAGGTGTCAATCGACTCGGCCAATTTTAATGGCCGCAGGGTATATAAATTAAAAAGAAACAATAGAAAACATAAATCAACAAATAGCGGTTAATAACGATGTACTTATAAGATTCAAAAATATAACATATCACAACAAAGAAGCATAAGCATATTTGTCAAAAACTATCTAAATAATGTATTTCATAAATTAAGTGTGGAACACAACGAGATTCATTTACTCTAATACAACAATAGATTTTCAATATAGACGTATTACTTAACCATGTAAACAATATTGCCGTGAGACCCAACTTGCAAAATTAAAAAGAATACCCAAAATTTTACTGACACAGCAACGGCTAAAGATTATTGAACAATTACTTGTAGAACAAAACAAAGAAATCAACTCAGACGAAAATGCTCAACACCCAACTACCCTTCTTTGAACCAATAGAATATAACCTTACACACATTGTTCCTTTACCTATACATAACACTAAATTTCTAATATTACCTGATTCTATTCTAGCGACGAAACCGAAGATCAGATGGCGGTGTTGTATGTATATTTGTCGCTTTTGACGGCGGCACCTCAAGTGTCGCTTTGGCCGTGTCGACTAAGTTGTCGGAGGACATTTATGTTCGTGGGTTGGACTCCCCGTCGAGTCATTTGTTCTTTAATTGGAACATATTTTATTATATTTATTTTTTTATTTTTTAATAATTATTCTTAATATTTTAAAAATAGTTATTATTTATTATAAATGTTTTATAAAAATGGATTATTCCACATCGCAAGTAGCTCAAAAATTTGAGCGGCGCCGCAACGCAATTTTCACCCGCTTAAAGGCACTGTGCGTTAATTGTTAATTAAATAAAAAGATAACTGACACTTCCTGGCACCTGATCTTTTTTGAAATTGCTGCAAAAATATTCACAAAATAACGTGTTTATAACCGTATGCCTGGACTAGCCTGGACTTGATGTTGAAAGTCTATATAAAGTTCAAAAACGATGTAAAAAAAGTGTTAACAAAAAAGACCCAAGTGCAAAAATGTGTGGTAACTGCGGAGGAAATCACACAGCCAAGTACAGAGGCTGTCCAGTTTACAAAGAGTTAAAAAGCCGAATCCGACGAGCGACAACGACGCGCTCCCAGAACACACCAAATGTATTTATACCATCCCAAACACCTGACGTCTTCTTCGCTAAAGCAGCAAGATCTTCATTTGGTCCCGCAAACACTATCAAAGGCACCTCCTTTGCAAGTGCTCTAAAAACAGGACTGGAAAACTCAACCCACACAACAGCGATTCCACATTTAATTGAAGCAGAGCCAAATATGGTAAACTCTCACCAGCCCATGGGGCAGCCACAAAACAACATTGAAGCCCTGATCTTTTCTCTGCAACAAAATATGATGGACTTCATGTCATTCATGAAAACAACTTTGCAAACCCTCATGCAAAATCAAAACATACTGATACAGATGCTTGCATCTCAACAGTCCAAATAATCAATGGCGTCTCTACGAATATCTCTGTGGAATGCCAATGGTGTTTCACGGCACAAACTTGAACTAACACAATTCCTGTACGACCGACACATTGACGTGATGCTGCTCGCAGAGACACACCTCACATGCAAATACAACTTCCAAATACGAGGCTATTTGTTCTACGGTACAGATCATCCGGATGGCAAAGCTCACGGTGGATCCGGCATCCTAATCAGAAACCGCATAAAGCACCATTTTCATAAAAGGTTTGCAACAAATTATTTGCAATCTACAAACATAAATGTACAATCGGGTAACGGCAATCTCACGATTGCCGCTGTTTATTGCCCACCTCGCTTTACAATCTCTGAGGGTCAATTCATGGACTTCTACAATACTCTAGGAGAGCGATTTATAGCAGCAGGAGACTACAATGCCAAGCACACGCACTGGGGATCCCGCCTTGTGACCCCCAGAGGAAAGCAGTTATACAACGCAATCATCAAACCAAACAACAAACTGGACTACGTTTCCCCAGGTAGGCCCACATATTGGCCAGCAGACCCCAGAAAGCTACCAGATCTAATTGACTTCGCAGTCACAAAGAACATTCTACGCAATCTGATAAGTGCCGAATCACTTTCGGACCTATCATCCGATCACTCCCCGGTGCTACTAAATCTTCTCCAAAGCCCGCAAATCATAGAGCATCCTCATATGCTAACAACGCACAGAACCAACTGGCTTAAATACAAGAAATATGTTAGTTCCCATGTTCAGCTAACCTCGCAGCTCAACATCGAAGAGGACATCGACTGCTCTGTTGATGCTCTGGAATCCGTACTCGTAGCAGCACCCAAAACTTCAACACCACAAGGGATAGCTGCGCGGTCCAGCCAATACAAAACCAATCGGCAAATTGAAGAACTTGTTCTGCAAAAACGATGATTGCGACGAGATTGGCAGATCTACAGATCGACATCTTCAAAACAACGCCTCAAAGAAGCCACTTGAGACGCACCAAGGCTCTAAAACATGACGAAGAAGACGCTCAACGTCGGTACATAGAGCAACTATCTCCAACCAGCACAAAAAATCCGCTGTGGAGGGCTCATCCAAATCTTAGCGCACCGACCGAACCTGTCATTCCCATAAGAAACTCTTCAGGCAGCTGGGCCCGCAGCGACAAAGACAGAGCCAACACATTTGCTTCTCACCTACGAAATGTGTTCCAGCCAAATCCCGCAACTAATTCATTTGAACTGGACGCATTACCAACTCGTAACCAAACTGAGACTGAGCCAATTGAGTTTCTGCCTAACGAGATTGCAAAAGTCATCAGAGAACAACTGAAAGCAAAAAAATCACCAGGTTGTGATCTAATAACTCCAAAAATGATAATTGAACTTCCAAACTGCGCTATCTGCCTCGTTTGTAAGCTCTTCAACGCAATTACAAGACTTGGATACTTTCCAAAAAAATTGAAAAAATCGACCATTATATTGATACCGAAACCAGGAAAAGACCACACAATACCATCATCGTACAGACCAATAAGCTTACTCTCGTGCTTGTCAAAACTGCTTGAAAAATGCCTCCTTGCGCGGATAATCCCATACCTGAGGACAAACAATGTAATTCCAGCACATCAATTTGGCTTCCGGGAGAACCATGGAACTATCGAGCAAGTCAACCGAATAACATCAGCAATACGTACTGCATTCAAAAACCGGGAATACTGCAGTGCGATATTCCTCGACGTATCTCAAGCATTCGACCGAGTCTGGCTCGAAGGTCTCATGCATAAAATCAAAATACTACTGCCTGAACATACCCACAAGCTATTTGAGTCGTACCTCTACAACAGAGTCTTCGCAGTGAGATGCAACGCTACTACATCCGACGACTACAGTATAGAAGCTGGAGTTCCTCCAGGCAGTGTACTGGGGCCAACTCTTTTTGTTCTATTCACGGCGGATATACCCATAAACGAGCGACTGACAACATCTACGTTTGCTGACGATACCGCTATCTTAAGTCGCTCTAGATGTCCAATACAAGCTACAGCACAACTAGCTGACCACCTAGTGGTGGTGGAGAAGTGGCTATCAGACTGGCGTATTAAAGTAAACGAGCAAAAGTGTAAGCATGTAACTTTTACTCTTAATAGGCAGACTTGCCCTCCGCTAACGTTACACAATACGCAGATCCCCCAAGCTGATGAAGTGCATATCTTGGCATACACCTTGATAGGCGACTTACCTGGCGGAGACACATCGAAGCTAAAAAAACGCACCTAAAACTAAAAGCTAATAGCCTCCATTGGATTATAAATTCTCGATCGCGTCTATGCTTGGACTACAAGGTCCTACTCTACAATTCCACTCTACGGCTCGCAGCTTTGGGGAAATGCGAGTAGCAGCAACATCGATATCATACAGCGCCAACAATCCAAAATCCTGAGAACCATCACTGGGGCGCCATGGTATGTTCGGAACGAAAACATTCACAGAGATCTAAACATTCTACCCGTAAAAGATGAGATAGTTCAACAAAAAGCGAACTACCACCTCAAACTATCTTTGCACCCAAATCATCTTGCAAGGTGCTTATCTTTGGTGTGCGACCGAACACGCCTCCAACGCAACGATCTACCAGCCCAGCAATAATTCATTAGGGCCCTTTAACTCGGATTCAGTCAAAATGGCTGTTATCTAACGTATTATTTTAAGATTAGATAAACTTATTGTTAGTCTCCCTCTGGAGAAGATTCAATAAATAAAAGCAAAGCAAAAAAAAAAAAAAAAAAAAGTAAAACAAACCGATCAGTCGAGCACGCGCGACAGTAGGAAACCCAGGTCTTCAAAGAAAAATATTTTTATTATAATGGGATTTCATTAAATTGCTTGAAGTCGATTTGGCTTGCATCACGAGTCGGTAGCTAGCAATAGTCTGCCAACACTGGACTTCCACTGTTGACGTGTCGCTCTGCAACAGAATGTTTAGCGCCACAGCGGCCGACAGGAACCTACATTCAAAATTTGAGGTCTCTAGCTCTTATAATTGCTGAGATCCACGCGTTCATACAGACGGGCGGACGGACAGGTGTAAAACGACTCGGCTATTGATACTGATCAAGAATATATATACTTTATAGTGTCGGACACCATCGCCCATAACTCGGAAAAGCTGATAACAAGAGCAGTTTTATAGCTAGAGACTTGAGATTTTGCACACATAATAAGTATCCTACTCTCAATATGTGCAACAAATTTCAGTACGATCGGATATTTAACTCAGAAGTTATTTAAGAAAAAGATTTATTCAGCGCAGCAGATGCGTTGGAGCGCAGTAACAGCGCATTCGCTGCGCCGCGCCGACGATATAATGAACGAAAAGACGCCTTTGTTCATGTATGTTTGATATGCCTTTCGTCTGCTGTGGCGCTAAACATAAACAATTCACAGCCGCAGTCCAGTGTTGTCAGACTATCGCAAGCGACCTACTCTCGATGCAAGCAAAATCGACTTCAATCGATATATTTAAATCCCATTATAATGAAAATACTTTTCTTTGAAGACCTGCACAGGGTATCCAACTGTCGCGCCCGGTCGACTGATCGGCTTTTTCTTACTCAATTTCCGTGTTTAAAAAATCCAATTACCTAAGTTTGTAAATTATAAGGGACTACACTTGTTTCAAATTGTGGGCGAAGGACGTGACATCGCGATGCAATTTTCTGGACACATTAACCTCAAGTACTCATCATGTGTGCCAAATCTCAAGTCTCAAGCTGCAAAACTGTTTTTGTTATGAGCATTTTCTTGATTTGTGGGCGAAGGGGGCGTGGTACAAAAAAAAGGTAAACTTGATCTGTCTGCAATAATTACCAGTGCTGGGACACCAAATTCAAGCTTCTAGCACTTACCATCTTTGAGATCCTTTCGTTCATATGGACGAACCGACGGACCGAGAGACCGACGAACCGAGAGACCGACGGACATGGCTATATCGACTCGGCTATTGACACTGATCAAGAATATATATACTTTATGGGGTCGGCCAAATATACCACTCAGTGGACCTCCGCCTGTATACCCACAATGCCACACTCTCGGGCCTTCGCAAAACTTAGCGGCTATCGCATCGTTCCAACTGAACTCATCGTCTCACCTAGACGGATACCACATCGTCCTGTCTGCCGGATAACTCATCGTCTCACCTAGACGGATACCACATCGTCCTGTCTGACGGATAACTCATCGTCTCACCTAGACGGATACCACATCGTCTTATTTAGACGGCTCATTCTCAGTCCAATCTGGACTCTTAGGCAGGCTCAACTCTTCATTTTCAATGTCTAACTCGTTTGGTACATGGCCCTCTGGCATATTTCGAATATCTTCATGGCAGTACTTATATGTCCTTTTGTTTCGTAATGATTTTAACATATATCTGTAACCATATAAAACCTCGACTACTAAAAATGGAACTCTAAACTTTGCATCTAACTTTGTCGTTTTTAAGTAGCGTATAGTCTCCAACTTTGTGTCTCACAACGGTTGCCTTACTTCTGCCGAATCTCGACTTATCATAAGGAGCCAAGGATTCCATACTCTTTGTGGCTTTAGCCCTTACATTTTCCAAATTAATTTGGTTTTCTATATCGCACGGTGGAACCAACCCTAGAGGACGAGATTCTTTACCAACTAGCATTTCTAGTGGACTTGCCTTAGTTGCACGACTAGTTGTGCAATTCAGCGCAAGTTATACCTCGACAAGAGCATCTGGCCAAGATCGGTGGCTCGATTCAGCCGTTGTTAACAAGTTTTAAGGGTGCTAATTACTCGTTTTACTTGACCGTTTGCACGGCTCGCTCCTGTGAGAATTAAATGTAGTCTAATTTTTTGTGACGAACAGAATTCTGAAAATCTTGACCTGGTGAAATACCTATCATGGCCCGCAATGATACGCGTCGGTACTCAAATATAGAAACAGACGATTTAATAGCATTCACACAGCTCTCAGCATCTAACTTTAGAGTATGATGCAGATAAACGAATATTGTGAAACTATCAACCTGGACGATTACATACTCCTTTTGGTCACTTTTACCACTCAATTTGCACAGTATGCCAGGCTACATTGACCTTTTGGATGGAATAAAGTTCTGTTTGAATTTTACACGAAGAGAACTTCGCAGATTTGCAAATTATGCAATTTTCGACAAATTTGCGAACATATTTACTCATTTTATTAAACCAATAAATCTGGTAAGCTTTATCAAGCGTCTTCATCCATCCCAAATGCATTATTGATTCATGCACTTGGTTTATAACTGACCATTTGAATGCACGAGGCACAACGGACAAACACCGAGTTCTTCCATTCCTCTGAACTTTACGATGTAACACGCCCTGCCTTAGTTCAAAAGTCTTAGCCAAATCTTCAGTTAGTTCATTTGATTTAAAATTAGTGACAATATCAACTATATCAGAGTATAATCGCTGTTCCGCGAGAAGTCAGTCAATTGAAATTTTTGATAGATTTACTCGCTTTTCGGGAATTTTACATATACATAGTTAAAGTACAGTTTGACGGTAGAGGGTTTTTGAAAAGAAATCGGCGTGAGCCATGCGTTTTACCTCTCTGTATTGTATGTCAAAGTTGAAAGATTGTAAATATGCCCACCAGCGGAGTTCCCTAGGAGTTAGATCCATTTTGGTGCGCGATGCTTTCAGGGAATTGCAGCCAGTGAATTGCAAGTACTTTAATTAGTTCGTCTTTGTCATTTCCAATTAACTCAGTGTCAATGTCAACCGCGACGCCCGTCTCCTCAGACACCGAAAAGATATTAACCGATTTTGACTTTATACCTTTGACTTTATCTGGTGACAACATAACGTTAAAACCCTGATGGAGAATTTCACGTCCGATAAAAATATCATTTTTTAGATGTTCGTCCTGCACTACATGGAACATGATTTTCATAGTATTTTACGACATTATTGAGGCGTTTGCCAGATAACATATAGCTTATCTTCTCCGTGATAATCGAACATTATGCTCCAGAATCAAAACAAATCGGGTAGATCTCACCTCGCTGCACCATGCTTCCTATTGGCTCCGACACAAAGCACCGGTTCACTGTTTTCTGTTGGATTGGTTCTTGTTTGACTTTCCCGTTATTCGAGCATTGGTTGGAAAAGTGTTCCGGCTGGCCACATCGAAAACAGGTCACATTCGGCTTTTCACGCTGCGGTCTCGTCTCCTCACTTTGTTGCTTCTTAGCTCTACATTCCGCCATTTTGTGTCCTGGCTTTATACAAAAATGGCACATGACGGTTGACGGTCTTTTGTGATCAGGTTCAGTCAAATCCTCACGGTTGGATCTGTGCTTCTTGTCGAACATAAACGCCTTTAGTTTCATTTTCAACTTGCTTCTGGTCTTCACATTTGAAGTAAAAATCATGTGTTGCAATCGGCTGTCAAAATTCGACATATGTGCAAGCACAGTTGAAACGGCTATTTCTTCGACGCTCATATTTCGCCACTTCGTCGTTAACGATGTCACCAGACGACACGCATATACTGCATGACACTCGCTGTCAGTCGGTCGACTGTTCAGCAAACTTAAAAACATTGCCGCCGGTGTCTCTTCGTTCTCGTACCGTTGAATGAACAACTCCTTAAACTGCTCCCACTTGACCCCGGGATAAAATATTTGGGTTAGCCACTGCGAAGCACTACCCTCTAACGAATTGCTTAGCTCCATTATGAGACGACTTCCTTCCAAAGGGTGCTCTGACAGAATAATGTCAGCAGTTAGACACCATTTAGACGCATCCACGACTCTGCATGATTGCTGCACGTTCGACGATGTCTGCATAACTTTCGCGAGCTCAATAAAATTGCGGTTCTGCATCTCGAGAATGACACGCCACTGCTCCGGGGAGAATGTACATAAGTGGTGACACCGATCCCACTTCTGATGTCGGGTTAGCACTATTTTCCGAAATATTTTCCATTATTGTCTTTTTAGAATTGTTTTTTTTTGTCTTTTTAGAATTGTTATATTTGACTTTTAGGTTTTAATCACGAGCTGTGCGCGTTCAACGAATTCCAGAGAGAAAGTGAGTGCTGCCTCTCCTGCGGTCAAACTTGTTAATTCTGATTGTCAAACATAATGACCACGCACAATGTGAGGGCACTCATTGCCATCTTACTCACACTCTAGGAACTACGTTTAGCAGCAGCTCGGTCCATTTGATATCAATAATTTTGGGGCTTGAATATGCTTTCGTCAGTAGACTTCTACCTCTTTTAGAGGTTTTTTTTGGGGTCAACGATACAACTATTATCAAATTCAGTAGTTGCCCCTTGGAAGCTAACGGCATTTCATATGTTGAAGACGCTATAAAATACAAAGATCACCGGAATATCACTCTGACACAAATCGAACAGGTGGTGCTAAAAAAAAACGACGGTACAATTTAGTCTACGGGTACTTAATTCCCAAAATTCAATGAACAACAAGAACATCAACAAGATCCCAGAAGGGATGCAAAACCATTTCTAGTCCACAGATATTTTCATTCCAATGGAAAATACATCAAGCTTCATTCCGACCATTCCATTGTTATGGCCCTCACTTCAGTTCAGATGGTGTGGAGTTACCGTCCCTGCACTAAGCCGCACAGACTTGCTTTCGCGTGGCGAGACTCCACTGTACTGGTACCCAACATCCGGGGGTTTAGCGTCATCTTTCCTCTCTTCTTGAGTAAAATTGTTTCTAGGATATCTTCTGATTTTATTATCCAATAATGATAAAATTTTCAAGACACGTCGAAACCACAATACTGATGTGTGTAAAATCTCAAGTCTATAGTTTTAAAATTGCTCTAGATATGATTTGCTTACTCGAAATTTGCTATTTCGAGAAAAACGCAATTAAAGATTTCAGTTTCGCTCACTTCTTTAAAACAACAAAAAATTTAAAACTTCTTCACTCTGGAAGTATAAGGAATATAAACTTGGAACTTCTACACAATATAAAGCTTTAGTTATTAATAATTTCTGCAAATTTAACTCAAAAATTGCATTTTTCGAGTTATGACGATCTTGCAAAAAGCAAGCGATATGATGATTTCTAGGAATCGGCGCATTCATACAAACGAACGTACATTTGCACAGATTCATTATACATTTTTTTGCCCATTTTCAATGGGCACGGGGTTTAAATATATATTAAAGAACCATGATTTTAAAATAATTCCAAAACTAGGTAGCATTACTCTTATTCAGGACGGTCTTGAACATTAACAGCTTTACATATTTGGTTAAGTTACAAATCATGAATTAAAATATTTGCTATATTGAATAGTGTATGCACAGATAACATACAAATTTAATTACCTCTCCAAAACAGTCACATGTTTTATGCATAACAAGTTTTGTATTGCTGAAATCGAGCAAAATTCCAGCCAAAATGTAAGAGATTTTTAAATGAGCTCAAACAGGGGTCTGTTACCTAAAATCAGCTTCAGATGGTTTCGGTTATTTTGAATTTCTGTAGCACCCCCGTTTAATTTGAAATATTCGACTTTATGCTATGAAAGTATACAGTAGTTGATGTACCAAAATTATCAATTATTATCAGGTATACACAAGTCAGATTATGTATTGCTGCCCTAAAATAATAAAAGATATTAGTTATTAACACAGCTGGTAAAATTTTGAAAGACGTCAGATCTATTTTGTTTTCTTCTTGCTGATTTCACTACTACTGGAGACACAATCGAATCTTTCCCGCAGACCTGTAAATGCCGGCAGGCGATCTAGTAGCGCCATAAGTATACTACCTGGCAGACGCTGGTGTTGATTGATAAGATATTCAATGGCTGTGGCAACCTAAATAGTTAAAATTAAAATAAAAAAATCGTTGTGATTAATTTTTGGTGAAGTCAAGCTCACCTTTATTTGTAGCTCCTGCGGTGTCAGGTTCTCATCATAGTCGATGGGCTTGCCTAGGTATGTGCGAAACTTGACCGGAAATCCGCCGTAAATGGGATAGACAGGTATACGCACTTTATGATATAACCGCATAAAGAACGTGCGAAAAATGCCCACCTGGCGAAAGCCTTCGCGCAAATTCTGTGTAAAGCAGGGTATAATGGGAACCTTGGCCTCCTGGGCCACTTTTGCAAATCCTACACGATTACGCCAGAGCAGTTCATAGTAATGATCACCGAACTGTGCCTCGTAGACGCCACCCGGTGAGATGGCCAGCAGATTTCCATCACGCAAAATGCTCACACACGATTGAACCGTACCAGGGCTGATTTGGAACGCTTCCGAGATGGTGCCCCATCCAGGTAGTTTAAATAGAAATCGATCGCCAATCGTGTAGATCAGGCGCTCACGCTGCAGTAGCATCCGCGAATTCAGATAGTACATGTCAATGGGAATCGCACCGTGGTAATATACAATGAGGGCTGGTCCTTCCTGAGGAACGTTATTCAAACCGATTACTTCATAGCCGTGATAAATGCGTGCATGTGCATCCCAAATTGCGGCTACAATCTTGCGGCCAACGCGCCAAAAATTCCGATCCGTTTGCACTGCTCGCATTATAACTTGCCTTAAAGGACAAAAAAGAAGATAGAGAGAATGATGACTTGCATCGGTAAATTTAAATAAAACTGTATCCTTAAATATAGTATGCGTCAAAAGAATTTTTTCCGACCTCAGATGAATTTATATAAGTATAACTCCCTAGCAAATAGCAGTCTAGCTTCGATTCATACAAGTCGAGGAATTTTTGTTTCATTAAATAAAAAATTCATAAGACAGCTTTAAAAACATATGATCGGCCTACATATAAACACATTTAAGCGAGTTTATAAAAAGTATTTAATTTTTAAAAATCAGTTATCTAGTGGTTTGTTAACATTGAGTTTAACTATCGACTTAGAGTAGACCTTATGGAGTTAAATTAATGTTAAATTTTTACTCAATTTCCCAATAGTTGTGGTTTACTGGATTAATCGGAAATAATTTATTATTAATGGTATAGATCAGAGGCGGGTAGCTAAATTTTGCAACTGAGCTCTACAATAGAGATGGGTGTGGGTCTTTATTTTTCGAGGTCCATTGAATTATGTTGGTGAGTTTGGTTGGACAACCCAGGCACAAAAAATCAATCATCAAAAACTCAAAATATCGATTAAAACCAGTCCGAACAGTCGGGACTCCGACCGTAACATACCGTGTGGCTCTACAGGGACCCGCTCAAATTCAACTCCGATCGAATTATCTTGTAATTCGGTTTTGTGTGAGCGAAGGATGCATGGCATCGCTATGAAATTCTGGACACATCAACCCCAAGATACTCATCATGTGGTCCAAATCTCAAGTCTCTATGCATAAGACTTTTTATGTTATGTGCTTTATTTCGATTTGTGGGCGTCCAAGAAAAAATATAAACTTGGATAAACTATACCGATTTGGCTATTGATGCTGATCAAGATAATATATACTTTATAAGGTCAGCCACGCTTCCTTCTGCCCGTTACATACTTTTAACAAACTTAATATGCCCCCATAGGGCATAAAAACAATAGATTACACATGCGCAGGTGAAGTCGAAACATGCAAAAAACACGTGACGGCTCTCTTCTAGTAATAACAAAAAACTTCATGCAGTCAAAAAAATAAGCTAAACTAAAAAAGTCAGATATTAAGGTGACAGTCACAGAACACAAGACTCTAAACCAGTGATGGGCACGTCTATCGACTATCGTCAGCTGTTCACACAGACACGGCTGTCGCGAGAGTAACTTTGAATCAGTGCACAGACTGCCTTCAACGAAAGCGGACGTTGTGTCGATCGATTTTTCAGGCAGACTTTGCAATGCACTGAAAAACTTCGTTTAATTTATGCGATATTGCGTTGTGTAAAAATGATAGCAAAATTTAATACGGAAAGACAGACGGACTTGGCTGTATCGCTGATATTTTTATCCAAGTGTTCTTGAAATTCGTTCTTAAATGAAATAAAAAGATCGAAATAAAAGTTAGGTAATTACATTTCTTCCATGACTTCATCAATATTTACCTCATATTCATAACATTTGATCCGAATCAAATTTTCCAACTTTTGATCGGTCAACCTATTCCTTAGTTTGTTTTTAATAAGCGCTAATGTTGAAAACGCGGCCTCGCAGATATAAGTTGATCCATGCATGGAATACAGCTTATAAATTTCATTTTTAATTTTGGGATAGCTTGTGTCGCTCACGTTTTTCCAAAACTCAATCCCAGTTTCAAGAGGCAAATTGAGGTCATTTTGCATTCTTTGTAACTCTTCCTTAATATCTGGATTCTGGTCTGTAATGTTACATGTTAGTGGATTATTGTGCAGTGTTATGGTACTTTTAATTTTAGCAAAGTCCTGAAATCTGTTTTCATAACCGCTTAAAAGAGATTCAAATACTGTGGCATATTCCGTCAATTTTTTATGGTTATTAAACTCATTAACAACATAATTTGTTTTTGTCATATTTGATAAATTATTGTTAATAAATTGGAGTTTTAAAATTTTCATTTTTCTGCCAAATTCTTTAACAGTTCCAATTAAGTCAAAAATATGTTTCTTTTTTCCCTGCAGAGCAAGATTTAACTGATTAATCTGTTGACTTATGTCGCACAAAAACGCTAAGTCTAACAGAAAGTCTGGACTTTTTAGGTGAGAAGCAAACTCTTCCGACTTAGCATCTTGCTCTAGAAATGAGACAACTTCTCTTCTGAGATCGAAAAGTCGTTGCAAACATTTGCCACGGCTAAGCCAGCGAACTTCTGTGTACATAAGAAGATCATCATATTCTACTTCTACTTCTTTTAGAAAGGCACTAAATTTTCTATGGCTTAGCGCGTTGTGGCCGCCTCTAATCTTATTGATTATTTGTATGCAAATTTTCATAGTGCGCAAAATATTTAAAGATTTAGAAAAAGGGCTTGTTGGTGTATGATGCAGTGAAATGTGGGCACATCAATGTTATTTTTTAGACAATATCCAACAAGGCCTTCATTTTTCCCGGTCATCACCTTGGCACCATCAGTGCAAATTTAACTTAACTTACGTTTATACGCAATGGAAAATACTTTTTCAATTAGCGCATCATACAAATTTTTCCCTTAACATTGCCATGCATACCAACCACCGCAAGTATCTCATTTGCAACAGAAAACTTTGCGTCAACGGTCTGTACGCAGATAATTAGTTGATTTAAATCATTTATATCTGTGCTCTCATCTAAACATAAGGAAAAAATTTACAGTTATTCATTCTTTGAACTGTATTATAATAAATAAATAATCCAATATCCTCTGTTCGGCGAGATATTGTTCGCCTAGACAAGGGAATTGAGTCAAAAATGCTGCAAAATTTAGCGCCTTCTTTGCCAAAACATTGTAAAACCTCTTTGCTTAGGTCTCGAAAGAAAATACCATCGTTTAAAGGACGGCATTGTTTCGCCAATGCTAATGAAACAACAAATGACGCTTTTCTGTACTGCCAATCGGTAATATTGTTGTTCTCTGAATCATTATTATTGTTGGTGTCGTTTTCAGACTCGAGAGAATCAGATATAACTTTTTCATAAAATTTTTTTTTTAATTCTAATATTAGTTTTTCCCTTTCATTATCTTTAATTTTTTCATAATCCCGATGGCAACCCAAATAATGTCTCTTAACAAAAAACTCTGAATAACGTGCAACTGTGTGGTTGCACACCAAGCATTCAGCTTTGCCGAAAAAATTTTCAGCAAATAAGTAATTGAATTCAAAATAGTATTTCACCTCCATTTTTCGCAGTGCATAAAATAATCAAAGCGCGCACAACCTTCACGTTTGAAGTTCTGGCTGCGACTGTTTCGCTCTGTTCGTTGCGCTCTTGAGCGCTCTTGAGTGCGTGTGCATTAACAAATTTGAACAGCTGATCTACACGCGTGTAAGGTTGTGCCCATCACTGCTCTAAACCTATCGACAGGGGTAATATACTGCAACGAATTACGCAACATAGTGGCAGAGGAAATACTGACCGAATTACAACCACATAAAATAACCGATGTGCGCAAAATACATAAAACCAAGGAAATTCTATGGTTGAAACAGGCCTCATTATAATAACATTTGACTCATACAACCTCCAGAATCGCTAATTTTTGAATACAAGAAGATAAGAGTTCGCCCATTCATCCCAATGTAAAAAAAAATAGATGTTAAAAATGCTTGCGCTTTGGCCACCCAACTCCAGCCTGCAAAAGCCCAGACGAGTCCAAGAAAAATTGTTCAGAAAAAAAACACACTTTGGAAAACGAGACCTGCAATAATACAAAAAATTGCTTAAACTGCAAGAATAACTTTAAAATCAATTCAAATCACATCCCTTTCGATCGCAAGCGCACAGCTTTCCTAAAACAGCAGGCATTAGTAGCAATAAAAACTACATAAAAAGTCGATCATAAAGCGGCACTTGCCATGTACTACACTCGGCACAACCAGCAACTAACTAACAGCTTTGAAAGAGCAGTAGGCAATATTGCACCAGGTAAAAGTAAAAATACAACAACAGCAAACACGACAGAAACTTCACCCACAACCACGGGTCATCACCGTCAAACCACCCCTTCGTCAGCCATATTATATCACAATCTCTCAACGCCATCGAGAAGACATGGAGCTGGACCTAGATACCAACTCAAGAGAACTAGCCTGTAAAACCGATGATCTAAGCTAAGCTTCACGCGACTTTGATATGGTATCCGCTGCATACATAGCACCAACTAATACATTTGGCATACAAAATCTCCAAAACGTATTAGAAACATCCAACAGACAAGTGACTTCAACTACTGGCTCAAAAACTGGGGATCAAAGACAAACAATAGTAAAGGAAAATACTGAAATTTTTTTTAGCACAATCTAATTTGACGATGGATCACCAACACATCTCAGCACCCACAATAAATTAATAAAAATTGACTAAATGTTTAGCAGCACAATATTACAATTACACAGCATATAATACACAGAAGACGATCTCTTTGGCAGCGACAACTTTCCAATCACCCCAAACTCACAACACTTTTTGTCCAAAACCCACCTTCATTACCAGCAAAGCAAATTGACAATAATTTTCAAAACTTTATGGCCACTCTCAAATTCTCTCCCGATGCATATACGATCAAACGCGTCTTTCCGTGCGCTACGACGCATCGGCTGCGCTGCATATAATTGTTTCTTAAATAACTTCTGAGTTTACTATCCGATTATTCTGAAATTTGCAGCATGAATTGGGACTAGGATACTTATCATGTGTGACAAATATCAAGTCTCTAGGTATTAAACTGTTCTTGTTATCAGCGCTTTCAAGTTGTTGGCGAAGCGGGCGTGGCATCACTATGAAATTTTCTGGACGCATTATGCCCAAGTTTCTTATCATATGTTCCAAATCTCAAGTCTCTAGTTTTAACATTTCTAATGTTATGGTGATTTTTCAAAATTTAAAATAAACGGAGATTGGTATCAAAAATTTAAAATAAACTTGATCTGCCTGCAAAAATTACCAGTGCTGGGACACCAAGTTCAAGCTTCTAGCTCTTACCATCTCTGAGATCCTTTCGTTCATACGGACGGACCGACAGACCGACGGACAGACGGACATGGCTATATCGACTCGGCTATTGATGCTGATCAAGAATATATATACTTTATTGGGTCGGCCATGCACGGGCGGAAACTTTCGATATTTTAACAAACTTAATATACCCCCACAGGGTATAAAAACAATCTGGAACAGTATTAGGTGCTTCTGCGGACTGAACCCACAAAAGCATATCCAACAAATCAGAAATAGCCGATCTTTTTTCCACAAGTTTCTCAGAAGCATCACTCGATTACAATTTTTCCACCACGTTTGTACATGCAAAACAAGCATCACTAACATTCACAACCACACATACACCCCCGCAAACTAGAGAGAGAAAAGTAAATTACTCTAAATACTTCAAAAGGTAATACACCCGGACTGGACGGAATGAACTACCATGATGAACAAGCCGATCTGTCGAGCGCGCGCGACAGTAGGAAACTCTGCGCAAGTCTTTAAAAGTATTTTCATTAAAATGGGATTCAAATATATCGCTTGAAGTCAATTTTGCTTGCACCAAGAGTAGGTAGCTTGCGATAGTCTGGCAACACTGAACTGCGACTATTGATTTGTAAAGTGTTTATGTGTAGCGCCACAGCGGCGGAAAGGCAAATCAAATTATCACTGCGCTCCCGCTTTCGCAAAAGGCATTTTCATATGCTCTCTTGCTCTGGCCAAAAAAAAAATTTATATAAAATTTCTTAATATCTCCTTTATTTATGGGTATACTTATTTTTAGTCATGACCTGCCTCATCGCGAGAATTGTTGCGCGTAACAATTGAATTTTTTTTAAATCTATGCCTTAACATTCTCCCGTCCGTTGAACAGCTGTTCAACATTCATTTATTTTGAATGAGAATCGGCGTGCTGAAGGGGATGACATCTCAGTTTCTGATTCATTGGGCGCAGATGCTGTTGGCGTCCGTTTCCAAAATGGGTACAATTTCTTTAGTGCGATCAGTACAAGCAGGATAGCTGAAATCGGTAACGCCACCTATGATGACACATGATGATAGTGATTAGGCCTTAGATCTTCAGGCAGGGTTAGGAGCTTGCCATCGGCCAACTCTTGTTGTAGAACATCCAGATCGTCGGTTAAGTTTTTCACGGTGGGAGTTGTTGCCTCGATTGGTATCGTAGGCAATGTAACATTTCCAAAGCGTGTGTAAGTTGTTTTCACTTCGCTAATTGTTACACCAAAAATGCTGATGCTGACTTCTGTTCTTCTGTTGATCTCTCAAATTTTTGACAGAAACTATTGGAGTTTGTAGTTCATACAGATTCCATCCTGTTGCGTCTCGGACGGGAATCGGTACCATTTTCAACAAATCCAATTGCGTAGTTGACACCAAAGGTAGAGTTGCCTTGAAGATTGCCTGAGTCCCTTCAATTGTGCCTTCAGCGTGGATGAGCTTGTAAACTTGAAGAATGTCAGTCGTAGGCAACATTTGGTTTTGGGACAAATGATTTCTTATTTGATCCAACTGATCTCGTAGCTGATTGGGGGATATAAGCAGCGGACTAATAGTCCGATGTCGAATGCCGAGTATCACATCCAATATTTCTGATTGGATTTTCTGCAGCTTAGCAGTGAGATGTGTAAGCTGAGATATCAATATCATGTATCCATGAAATTCATGGTCTCCAGAGAAGTTCCTTCGTTGCTCACTGTATACTTCCATTTGATTTTCCAATAAAGATTATCGCCTATCATTGGTGTATTTGTTGCTGCTGACGATATTGATCGTAGAATCTAGAATTGGTGTTCGTTTTTTGAATAAATCTAGCAGGAATTTTTCATTGTTTTGAACCTTAGCGATGGTTTTTCATAATTCCTTGGCGTAATTGGCACCAAGTACTCCAAACAAACTATTTGCTAGGCTTCCCACAAAGTCAAAAGGTGTTCGTCGATGTCATGTACGCTCTAAAAACATATTTTCGCCTTGTAGTTCATCAAATATATGTTTGAAGTGCTTGTGCATAATTTCATATGCCACCAGGCTTGTTATTCATGGACATGGAATTCCTAGTTTTTTTATTCCAGTTAATTCTGCCTTCATGTCTCACCAGTAGGGGGTGAGGTCATAGTATATGACTATTGTCCATTCGGATAATGCCATTTTCGATGTGCCAAGATTTTCGTAGTTAATTCCTGGTTTGTTGTCAAACTGTGTTACCTTGATTTGTTGCTATAACACCAATGGCATTATTAATAGCAATGCCAATATCGTTGACATAACTGATGGCATGGTGAGCTTCATCCTCTGATTGGGTGGTTCGATGTTTTTATCAGCATCTTCGATGAATCGTTTAGTGGCAACTTCTTACGGGAATAATTGAGCTAGTCGACCGATGGGGCGCTTCAAGATTCCAGACGCAGTTTAAACATCTACTTCGCGAACATAATTGTCTAAGCCAGGATAAGTTTTGACGACTCTTCCCATTGGCCAATACATTGGAGTATTGTTCTCCTTTAGGAGCACTAGTAGTCCTTCCTTGACGTTTGGTACCCCTTTCTTCCATTTGTATCGACATTGAAAATTCTTTAGGTATTCATCTGTCCATTGTTGCCAGAAATTTTGCTTTATTTTGGATACTAATTTGACCAATGTTTTCTTGTCAGCATTGACGTCAGGTGGGGATGTCAGTGGTTCACCAATCAAAAAATTTCCTGGTTTCAAAGCCGTAATGTCTGAAGGATCGTTGGACATTAGCGTTATTGAGTATGGCTTCGATTTCAATCACTACTTTGTTTAGTTCCTCGAATGTTAATGGCGCTGTCTTGGTTGTGGTCAGCAGTAGTCTTTTTTAACAGATTTGACAGCCGCTTCCCAGAGTCCTCCAAATGATGGTGCCCGTGGGGGTATAAATTTGAAAGCAACTTGTCTTTTACTGCAGTGATTAACTATAGCGTTTTGAGCAGTTTTTGAGAGCATTGTTTCCTCTAGATCTTGAAGTTTATTGTTGGCTTCAACAAAGTTTGTGGGGTTGTTAAAGTGGACTGTTTGGCACTTTTCACGACGACTTAAGAAACGACGAAAAGCTGCTAAGAAGGCATCAGTAGTAAGATCGCTTACTAGCTCCAAATGAACTGCCTTTGTAGAGAAGCAACAAAATACAGCAATATATGCTTTGTCTAGTCTCTTTCCATGAACTTTGTGATGAATCCAGAAAGGTCCACAGTAGTCCACTCCTGTATGAAAGAACGGCCGGCATGAAGTGACGCGTTCGGCTGGCAATTCTCCTATGATTTGTTCCAATAATTTGAGTTTTGCTCTTGTGTGTCTAACACAGTTTTTAATGGTACTTTTTGCCAATGTTTTATCTTTTATGATCCAAAACTGTTGTCTGGCAATTCCTCTTAGTGCTTGAGCGTCACAGTACATGTTAGTTTTATGCAGCTCCCTTACTAACATTTTTACAATTTCGTCGTTGCTTGATAGTCTTATAGGATGCTTTACGGTATATGTTAAATGTGAGTGCTCCAATCGACCTCCAACACGAATGACTCTATCATTTTCTAATTGTGGTGACAACGAAAGTATTGAGCTCGAGTCAAGTGGATATTTGGATGTTTTTGCATGTGGCGCGTATATACACTGCTGCGCCATATGCCTTTTCCGATGCGTCCACAAATGTAAGAATTTCCATTGTTAGCGGAGTTTTGCCATTGTATATATGACTGGAAATCTGCATTGCGTTTAGGGTTTGCAAATCTTATCGATAGTCCATCCAATCGTTTTGAAGGTATTTCGGTAGTGCGTCATCCAAATCCAATTTTCTCTCCCAAAGTTGATGCAAAAAGATTTTGGCCTTGACCACAACGGGAGCATACTTTTTTGCGTTCGTCCACACAGTTGATCCGTTTTTGGCATCCATATAAGGCCAAGAGTTTTAACACTAAAATGCTCTAGTGTCTCGCCCAGTTTCACGTTGCTGACAATGTTTTCCTTAGGGATCTCTTGCAGAAGTCGCTCGTTGTTTGAGCATAATTTTCTTAGTTTGAATCCTGAAGGTGACAGTATTTTAGATAGTTCCTTTTGGACCTGTATTGTGTCCAAAATGGAATCGGCTTCAGTCAAGCAGTTGTATACATAGAAGTCATTATTTAAGACAGATGCTCCTAGTGGTTGTTTATCCTTATTCCGTATTGCCAAATGGTCCAAACATTTAGTTGCCAGAAATGGTGCTGACGTTGTGCCGTATGCGATATCCTTCAAGCGATAGTACTTGAGATCATCTGACGGATTTTTCCTCCAAACAATTTTTTCAATGTCCGCTGTGAAGCAGAGCTCGCAAAATTGGCTCAACTAAAATTTTCTGCGCGGTCTGCTCACTCAAAAGACCGAAAAAATAAGAAGAAATCGCTCAGTGTCTGAACAGCAACCATATTTTTCGTTTCGTTCGTGTTCTTGCTCTCGGGTTTAGGGTTGAGCGTAAATCGAATCGTTCTCCTACTGACCGCTTGAAAAGACCAAAACCATTCGTCGCTCAGCTACTGAGAGTCAGTAAGTGATCAAAGCAAGAAAAGAGTCCGCAAAAAAGGTCTTTATTTTTGCTGTTTCGTTTGCCTTATGATATTGCCTTCCATATTTCTTCACAGTGAAAGCATTAAGAAGGAAGGTAGAAGAGGATAGAGCACTTATCTGCGTGCGCATGAAGATTCGCTGTTAATGCTTAGCTATCTACACGCGCAACACACATACATGCTCAAAAGACCGTTTGCCGAGTTTTTATGAAGTAAAGGGTCTCGAGTGAACACATGAGCCGAGCGAGCGAACATAAACGGTCGTACGTTGAGCGAAGAGCAAGCCAAAGAAGAACGAAGTCGGAGAGTCTTCTCGCGACAGCATCGCATCGGGTCAGCGGACGAGTGGTTATTTTCTGACAACAAGCACGAGAGGGACCAATTATTGCGAGCTCTGCTGTGAAGACATATTTATGGGTCCTGAATCGCAGTAAAATTGACATTAGTTCACTCTGATCAGTGGGGCCGGGAAACAGAATGTCGTTTAATGATTTTCCACTTGGTGTTTTGCAATCATTTTGGGAATATTGCAATTGCTTTTGTTGATCAGTTGAGCTGGTTGATCTGCCATAATGTGTGGCAATACGAATTCTTCAAGTCGTATTGTATAGTCGCTGTGTAGTGACTTCACTAACACATTTACACGGACTTTGCTGAGTTTTGGCTGCCCGCCAATGCCTTCGAGGCACAAGGTTGTTTTGTGTCGTTTTAATGACAGCAAAGACACAAGCCTTTCCGAAATAACATTGATTTGAGATCCCGAATCCAACAGAGCCTTGAAGGTGGCCTGTTGTCCATTGATCCCTTAAACAGCTACTTTTGCTGTAGCAAGAAGACTGTAGTTCTTATTGCTTGCAGATGCTACTACTTGTGTACCTTTTTCGTTTGATGATGCCATTTTTTCTAAATTCAACAATGTGTTGGGTTTCTTGTCGCACTTAAAACAAGTAAACTGGCTTGGACAGGCCTTTGTTTTATGGTCTCCTTTGAAGCAGTTGACGCATAATTTTTGTCGCTGAACCCAATTCAACCGTTCGTTGATTGATTGGGCACGAAAATCGTAGCAGCGGAACAGCAGACGATTTGGCTTCTTAAGCCCAGTATGGAGTTGATCGGAATCCATTCAACTCCATATAAAAAAAAGGTGAAAGAATCGGTACAAAAATATTTTCCCAACCTGTTTTGCTAGGAAGTATTAATAGTAGAAACATTATGGAGTTGCCAGACTATTGTCTGGCGTTATCCAACACTCTTTCTCAAACAGCTGATGATAATCAAGTAGGTTAGAACAAGTGTGTTCAGTGTTTTTCTAGCAGAATATGCTCAAAAGAGAAATTGCCGCCACGAAAAACAAAAGTTGCCTTGACTCAATTTTCAATTTGTTATTTGTTTTGTTTAAATTGTGCACAGCTGACGCAACAGTGTTACTACTCAACTTTTCTGGGATTATTTGGGAATTATTTTGGTTATTTTTGGAGCTAGCATAGCTGCTTTCACACTGCCGTTTTCTAGCAGGCTGTAAGAATATTGACTTCTTTTTTCTAGCATAATATTCTGAGCAACTCCATACTGGGCTTTAAAGTAAAAACATCCTTTCCCTGTAGTTGCCGACGATGCACATGTTGTGTTTTTTGTTCTATTTGTAGGTACTAGTGTCTTATTTCCAGTAGCCAAGATCCGAACTTCTTTGAGAAACTGGAGCATGGTGTCCAATGGCTGAACATCTTTTGAACTCCCCAATGATTGTTCATAGAGAGTCTTGTTTTTTGTACCCTGTTTACTTCTTATGACTTCAATATGAATGGGGTCCCAAGTAGAGATATCGATACCGAGTCCTTTTAATGATGCCAAAGATTCCATAGTTCTGATATGTAAGGCTTTAATTGATTTTACATCATCAATCATGGCTTGTTGTTGTAGAAGGCGATTTAATACCCTAGTAGTGATGTCTCTCGTGTTATTATTTGCTTCAATCAGAATATTCCATGCATATAGATAATGTTCTTCATTTAATTCCACATGGCGGATCATTCTTTCTGTTTCTCCGATTCACTGGTCTTAAGATACCACATTTTACGTATCGTAGGCAGTTTTGTTTCATGTATCATACATGAAAACATGTCCCAGAACTGTGTCCACTTCATGGCGTCCCCGTCGAACTTAGGGATCGTTATGTGTGGCAGATTTATGTCCTTAGGACCCACCATGTCGTTAGAGTGCATAACGCTGATTTAGTTTGATAGCGCTCTCCTTAAATTTGATTCTGTTTGGAAATACATATTTTCGTCGTAACCCATCTCTTCTGAATTTTTAAATTCTTCTTAAATGAGAAAATGCACTTCTTGAGCTTGTTCCCATAGCGACTTGATTTAGTCTATGGACTGCTCCCCACTGGATTCGCATAAGGCACGATTTATTGATGCAATCATCGCCTTCTGCTAACGGCACAGTGAGTGGAGTCTAACTTCCGTATTTGCCGTTTCCAAGATCTTTGAGCTGGGTGTTGGCGTTGGCCTTGGAGTTGCATCACCGGTGGTCCTGGTTGGATGCGGACCCACCTTAGGATTTCCAGATTGTTCTGATATGTCAGCCTGTTCAGAAAAGTGTTTTAAACTTTCTGAACTGTTATTTCGACGTCATCGTAGCATTTGAAGTATATGTGTCCTTCATCCAGTTCAGCATTTTTCCTGATGATGTCGTCATTGATTTGGAAAGCTGTCCACTTTTCATTGAGCAACGTAGTCCTGGCTTAATAGTAGCCAGACTTAGCTTTACGCTCGACCAAATCCTTCTTGCTGCTTCTAATAAGCTTTGCAATGTCTTGGCTTATTTCATCCTGAGCAGTGAGGATTTCTTCTACAATGATTGTAGGGGCCATATTTAAAATAGAACTGTTGTTTTGGTTGAATAGTTAGTTTTAATGGTCTTGGAGCTAGGAGGCGTTGATGTCGCCTGGTTGACAGCGTCAGCGCAGTATTGATCCTGTAAATTTCGCCTAGTTGACAACTTCTTCGTAGATCGTTCCTCGGGTTCCTTGGTGAAGAATCCTTGCTCGGCTATGAGTCCTTGGTCGAATAATGATCGATCCTCGGGTATGAGTCGTTGTTCGGGGTCACCAAAATGCTGAGTATGAGATTGTATGGAACTAGTACATAAACTAGGTGAACAGAGGGTAGCTGATAATTTACACAAAGGATTGAAGTGAATGACGTTTATTTTGGATTTTCGTTGAGTTTATATACCCGCTTCTTCTTAGAAAAACATTAATCTTAAGTGAGAGATATTTATTTTTAATCATGACCTTCCTCATAGCGAGAATTGTTGCGCATGACAGTTAAAATGTTTTCAAATCTATGCCTTAACACTTACAGAAGAATACTGCTCAAAACTACAAACAAGCATAAACATAAACAAAGATATTGCCACAATACACAAAAAAATTATAACTAGCGCACACAGGTCAATACTTAAACACATCCAATGTCTCAACCTCACCTGGTGGAACTAAGATCTACAAAAATTGAGCGACGAAAAAATTAGGAGATGGCACATACTAACAAACCGAACAGTCCCAACGGTTATATACCCTGTGACAGTACAGGGCCCCTCTCAAATTCTCTCCCGATGCATATATGAACAAACACGTCTTTTCGCTTGTTATATCGTGACCGCTGCGAAGCGACTGCGCTGCGACGCATCGGCTAAATGCAGCGGCATTTAATTGTTTCCTTAATAACTTCTGAGTTTTGTATCCGATCATACTGAAATTTGCAGCATGAATTGGGACTAGGATACTTATCATGTGTGCCAAATATCAAGTCTCTAGCTATTAAACTGTTCTTGTTATCAGCGCTTTCAAGTTGTTGGCGAAGGGGGCGTGGCATCACTATGAAATTTTCTGGACGTATTATGCCCAAGTTTCTTATCATATGTTCCAAATCTCAAGTCTCTAGTTTTAACATTTCTAATGTTATGGTGATTTTTCAAAATTTAAAATAAACGGAGATTGGTATCAAAAATTTAAAATAAACTTTATCTGCCTGCAAAAATTACCAGTGCTGGGACACCAAGTTCAAGCTTCTAGCTCTTACCATCTCTGAGATCCTTTCGTTCATACGGACGGACCGACAGACCGACGGACAGACGGACATGGCTATATCGACTCGGCTATTGATGCTGATCAAGAATATATATACTTTATCGGGTTGGCCATGCACGGGCGGAAACTTTCGATATTTTAACAAACTTAATATACCCCCACAGATTATAAAAACAATCTGAAACAGTATTAGGTGCTTCTGCGGACTGAACCCACAAAAGCATATCCAACAAATCAGAAATAGCCGATCTTTTTTCCACAAGTTTCTCAGAAGCATCACTCGATTACAATTTTTCCACCACGTTTGTACATGCAAAACAAGCATCACTAACATTCACAACCACACATACACCCCCGCAAACTAGAGATAGAAAAGTAAATTACTCTAAATACTTCAAAAGGTAATACACCCGGACTGGACGGAATGAACTACCATGATGAACAAGCCGATCTGTCGAGCGCGCGCGACAGTAGGAAACTCTGCGCAGGTCTTTAAAAGTATTTTCATTAAAATGGGATTCAAATATATCGCTTGAAGTCAATTTTGCTTGCACCAAGAGTAGGTAGCTTGCGATAGTCTGGCAACACTGAACTGCGACTATTGATTTGTAAAGTGTTTATGTGTAGCGCCACAGCGGCGGAAAGGCAAATCAAATTATCACTGCGCTCCCGCTTTCGCAAAAGGCATTTTCATATGCTCTCTTGCTCTGGCCAAAAAAAAAATTTATATAAAATTTCTTAATATCTCCTTTATTTATGGGTATACTTATTTTTAGTCATGACCTGCCTCATCGCGAGAATTGTTGCGCGTAACAATTGCATTTTTTTTAAATTTATGCCTTAACATTCTCCCGTCCGTTGAACAGCTGTTCAACATTCATTTATTTTGAATGAGAATCGGCGTGCTGAAGGGGATGACATCTCAGTTTCTGATTCATTGGGCGCAGATGCTGTTGGCGTCCGTTTCCAAAATGGGTACAATTTCTTTAGTGCGATCAGTACAAGCAGGATAGCTGAAATCGGTAACGCCACCTATGATGACACATGATGATAGTGATTAGGCCTTAGATCTTCAGGCAGGGTTAGGAGCTTGCCATCGGCCAACTCTTGTTGTAGAACATCCAGATCGTCGGTTAAGTTTTTCACGGTGGGAGTTGTTGCCTCGATTGGTATCGTAGGCAATGTAACATTTCCAAAGCGTGTGTAAGTTGTTTTCACTTCGCTAATTGTTACACCAAAAATGCTGATGCTGACTTCTGTTCTTCTGTTGATCTCTCAAATTTTTGACAGAAACTATTGGAGTTTGTAGTGCATACAGATTCCATCCTGTTGCGTCTCGGACGGGAATCGGTACCATTTTCAACAAATCCAATTGCGTAGTTGACACCAAAGGTAGAGTTGCCTTGAAGATTGCCTGAGTCCCTTCAATTGTGCCTTCAGCGTGGATGAGCTTGTAAACTTGAAGAATGTCAGTCGTAGGCAACATTTGGTTTTGGGACAAATGATTTCTTATTTGATCCAACTGATCTCGTAGCTGATTGGGGGATATAAGCAGCGGACTAATAGTCCGATGTCGAATGCCGAGTATCACATCCAATATTTCTGATTGGATTTTCTGCAGCTTAGCAGTGAGATGTGTAAGCTGAGATATCAATATCATGTATCCATGAAATTCATGGTCTCCAGAGAAGTTCCTTCGTTGCTCACTGTATACTTCCATTTGATTTTCCAATAAAGATTATCGCCTATCATTGGTGTATTTGTTGCTGCTGACGATATTGATCGTAGAATCTAGAATTGGTGTTCGTTTTTTGAATAAATCTAGCAGGAATTTTTCATTGTTTTGAACCTTAGCGATGGTTTTTCATAATTCCTTGGCGTAATTGGCATCAAGTACTCCAAACAAACTATTTGCTAGGCTTCCCACAAAGTCAAAAGGTGTTCGTCGATGTCATGTACGCTCTAAAAACATATTTTCGCCTTGTAGTTCATCAAATATATGTTTGAAGTGCTTGTGCATAATTTCATATGCCACCAGGCTTGTTATTCATGGACATGGAATTCCTAGTTTTTTTATTCCAGTTAATTCTGCCTTCATGTCTCACCAGTAGGGGGTGAGGTCATAGTATATGACTATTGTCCATTCGGATAATGCCATTTTCGATGTGCCAAGATTTTCGTAGTTAATTCCTGGTTTGTTGTCAAACTGTGTTACCTTGATTTGTTGCTATAACACCAATGGCATTATTAATAGCAATGCCAATATCGTTGACATAACTGATGGCATGGTGAGCTTCATCCTCTGATTGGGTGGTTCGATGTTTTTATCAGCATCTTCGATGAATCGTTTAGTGGCAACTTCTTACGGGAATAATTGAGCTAGTCGACCGATGGGGCGCTTCAAGATTCCAGACGCAGTTTAAACATCTACTTCGCGAACATAATTGTCTAAGCCAGGATAAGTTTTGACGACTCTTCCCATTGGCCAATACATTGGAGTATTGTTCTCCTTTAGGAGCACTAGTAGTCCTTCCTTGACGTTTGGTACCCCTTTCTTCCATTTGTATCGACATTGAAAATTCTTTAGGTATTCATCTGTCCATTGTTGCCAGAAATTTTGCTTTATTTTGGATACTAATTTGACCAATGTTTTCTTGTCAGCATTGACGTCAGGTGGGGATGTCAGTGGTTCACCAATCAAAAAATTTCCTGGTTTCAAAGCCGTAATGTCTGAAGGATCGTTGGACATTAGCGTTATTGAGTATGGCTTCGATTTCAATCACTACTTTGTTTAGTTCCTCGAATGTTAATGGCGCTGTCTTGGTTGTGGTCAGCAGTAGTCTTTTTTAACAGATTTGACAGCCGCTTCCCAGAGTCCTCCAAATGATGGTGCCCGTGGGGGTATAAATTTGAAAGCAACTTGTCTTTTACTGCAGTGATTAACTATAGCGTTTTGAGCAGTTTTTGAGAGCATTGTTTCCTCTAGATCTTGAAGTTTATTGTTGGCTTCAACAAAGTTTGTGGGGTTGTTAAAGTGGACTGTTTGGCACTTTTCACGACGACTTAAGAAACGACGAAAAGCTGCTAAGAAGGCATCAGTAGTAAGATCGCTTACTAGCTCCAAATGAACTGCCTTTGTAGAGAAGCAACAAAATACAGCAATATATGCTTTGTCTAGTCTCTTTCCACGAACTTTGTGATGAATCCAGAAAGGTCCACAGTAGTCCACTCCTGTATGAAAGAACGGCCGGCATGAAGTGACGCGTTCGGCTGGCAATTCTCCCATGATTTGTTCCAATAAATTGAGTTTTGCTCTTGTGTGTCTAACACAGTTTTTAATGGTACTTTTTGCCAATGTTTTATCTTTTATGATCCAAAACTGTTGTCTGGCAATTCCTCTTAGTGCTTGAGCGTCACAGTACATGTTAGTTTTATGCAGCTCACTTACTAACATTTTTACAATTTCGTCGTTGCTTGATAGTCTTATAGGATGCTTTACGGTATATGTTAAATGTGAGTGCTCCAATCGACCTCCAACACGAATGACTCTATCATTTTCTAATTGTGGTGACAACGAAAGTATTGAGCTCGAGTCAAGTGGATATTTGGATGTTTTTGCATGTGGCGCGTATATACACTGCTGCGCCATATGCCTTTTCCGATGCGTCCACAAATGTAAGAATTTCCATTGTTAGCGGAGTTTTGCCATTGTATATATGACTGGAAATCTGCATTGCGTTTAGGGTTTGCAAATCTTATCGATAGTCCATCCAATCGTTTTGAAGGTATTTCGGTAGTGCGTCATCCCAATCCAATTTTCTCTCCCAAAGTTGTTGCATGAAGATTTTGGCCTTGACCACAACGGGAGCATACTTTTTTGCGTTCGTCGACACAGTTGATACGTTTTTGGCATCCTTGTCATTATTTAAGACAGATGATCCTAGTGGTTGTTTATCCTTATTCCGTATTGCCAAATGGTCCAAACATTTAGTTACCAGAAATGGTGCTGACGTTGTGCCGTATGTGATATCCTTCAAGCGATAGTACTTGAGATCATCTGACGGATTTTTCCTCCAAACAATTATTTCAATGTCCGGTGTGAAGCAGAGCTCGCAAAATTTGCTCAACTAAAGACCGAAAAAATAAGAAGAAATCGCTCAGTGTCTGATCAGCAACCCTAATTTTCGTTTCGTTCGTGTTCTCGCTCTCGGGTTTAGGGTTAAGCGTAAATAACGAATCGTTCTCTTACTGTCGGCTTAAAACGAACAGAACCATTCGTCGCTCAGCTACTGAGAGTCAGTAAGTGATCAAAGCAAGAAAAGAGTCCGCAAAAAAGGTCTTTATTTTTGTTGTTGCGTTTGCCTTATGTTATTGCCTTAGACATTTCGACGAAGACATATTTATGGGTCCTGAATCGCAGTAAAATTTACATTACTTCGCTCTGAACAGTGAGGCCGGGAAGCAGAATGTCGTTTAATGATTTTCCGCTTGGTGTTTTACATGATGCATCAAACACGAACCAAAGCTTCGTTGTGCTACTATCAGGTTTAAGCACACAGTGATGAGGAATAAAGAAATGGTTTTTGGGAACATGTGTAGTTGGTAGATGTTTCATGTATTCAAATCTTCGTATTCCTTCATGAATTCCACGTAGCTATTCCAGGTGTCCTTTGTGGTCCGTCGCTCAAGCGCCAGAAATCTTTTTGTAGCACTTTCCAATGAGGCTCCCAGGTCTGAAGGGTCTTCAGAAAATGGAAGTTTGTTGTTTGTAGATTTTCCATAAAATGTTTTTTCGCAGCGGACTTATATTTGTGTGCGTTGCTTTTCCTTGGTTTCCAATGTGTCCAAAGTCCAGAAACGTTCAATGATGGCATTTGTGTCTTCGCCTGATGCCACTGAACATATGATTGTTGACTTGTTTGATGGCTTTAGTTTTCCGGGAACAATTCATTCTAATTCGGACTTTTGCATTACAAGACCGTCTTGCAATAATTTTGGGAATATTCCAATAACTTTTGTTGATTAGTTGAGCTTGTTGATCTGCTATAATGTGTGGCGATACGAATGCTTCAAGTCGCATTGTACAGTCGCTGTGTAGTGACTTCACTAACACATTTACACAGCCTTTGCTGAGTTTTGATACCCGCCAATTCCATCGGTGCGCAAGGTTGTTTTGTGTCGTTTAAATACCAGCAAAGACACAAGCCTCTCCGAAATCACATTGATTTGTGATCCCGAATCCAACAGAGCCTTGAAGGTGGCCTGTTGTCCATTGATCCCTTAAACAGTTGCTTTTTCTGTAGCAAGCAGATTGTAGTTCTGATTGCTTGCAGATGCTACTACTTGTGTAAATTTTTCGTTTGATAATGCCATGTTCTCTAAATGCAACAATGTGTTGTGTTTCTTGTCGCCCTTGAAACAAGTAAACGGGCTTGGACAGGCCTTTGTTTTATGGTCTCCTTTGAAGCAGTTGACGCATAATTTTTGTCGCTAAACTCAATTCAACCGTTCGTTGATTGATTGGGCACAAAAATCTTAGCAGCGGAACAGCAGATGATTTGGCTTCTTACAATAAAGACATCCTTTCCCGGTAGTTGCCGATGCACTTGATGTGTTTTTTGTTCTATTTGTAAGTACTGTTGTCTTCTTTCCAGTAGTCAAGATCCTAACTCGTTGTTCGAGAAACTGGAGCATGGTGTCCAATGGCTGAATATCCTTTGAGCTCCCCAATGATTGTTCATAGAGAGTCTTGTTTTTTGTATTCAGTTTACTTCTTATGACTTCAATAAAAACGGGGTCCCAAGTAGAGATATCGATACCGAGTCCTTTTAATGATGCCATAGTTCTGACGTGCAATTCCTTAAATGATTTTACATCATTAATCATGGCTTGTTGTTGTAGAAAGCGATTTAATACCCTAGTAGTGATGTCTCTAGGTATATTATATGCTTCAATCTGAATATTCCATGCATATAGATAATGTTCTTCTTTTAATTCCACATGGCGGATAATTCTATCCGTTTCTCCGATTACGATGGTCTTAAGATACCACATTTTACGTATCATAGGCAGTTTTGTTTCGTGTATAATAAATAAAAACATGCCGTAGAACTGTGTCCACTTCATGGCATCCCCGTCGAACTAAGGGATCGTTATGCGTGGCAGATTTATGTCCTTAGGGCCCACCATGTCGTAAGAGTGCATAACGCTGTTTTTTTTTGATAACGCTCTCCTTACATTTGAATCTGTTTGGAGATACGCATTTTTGTCGTAACCCAGCTCTTTTGGGTTTTCAAATTCTTCATAAATAAGAAAATTCACTTCTTGAGCTTGTTCCCATAGCGACTTGATTGAATCTATTGAATGCTCCTCACTGGATTCGCATAAGGCACAATTTATTGATGCAATCATCGCCTTCTGTCGACGGCACAGTGAGTGAAGTCTAACTTCCGTATTTGCTGTTCCAAGATCTTTGAAATGGGTGTTGGCGTTGGCTTTGTTGCATCACTAGCTTCAGGAGTGATTCCGGTGGTCTTAGTTGGATGCGGATCCACCTTAGGATTTCCAGATTGTTTTGCTATGTCAGCCTGTTCAGAAAAATGTTTTAAACTTTTCTGACTTTTATTTTAACGTCATCGTAGAATTTGAAAAATTTGTGTCCTTCAGCCAATTCCGAATCCTTCTAGCTGCTGCTAATAAGCCTTGAAATGTCTTGGCTTCTTTCATCCTGAGCAGGGAGGATTTCTTCTACATAAAAATAGAACTGTCCCTGGTCGAATAATGATCGATCCTCGGGTATTAGTCGATGTTCGGGGTCACCAAAATGTTGAGGATGAGATTGTATGGATACAGTTAAACTGTTTCCAGATATAATTTCTATTGCAACTAGAACATAAACTTGGTGAATAGAGGGTAGCTGGTAATTTAAACAAAGGATTAAAGTGAATAACGTTTATTTTGGATTTTCGTTGGGTTTATATACCCGTTTTGTCTTAGAAATAAATTGCGGGGGACTTTCTTTCTTAATACTTAATTCTACAGGCTGTCTTAACAATAAGGAAGAGTTTTTACAACACATGCTTGACGATGTGTCGATATTTTGAGTTAATCTTAGAACATTGCGTGGGCAGTCAGACCTTTTTTGAGTGATATTTATTTTTATTCATGACCTGTCTCATAGCGAAAATTGTTGAGCGTGACAATTAAAATGTCACTTAAATCAATTAAATCAAATCTATGCCTTAACACTTACAGAAGAATACTGCTCAAAACTACAAGCAAGCATAAACATAAACAAAGATGTTGACACAATACACAAAATAATTATAACTAGCGCACACAGGTCAATACTTAAACACATCCAATGTCTCAACCTCTCCAAAAATTAAGCGACGAAAAAATTAAAAGATGGCACATCTATTAAAAATCTATTAAAAATTAGATTATTGTGAATTATAACTCTGGTATTTCAGTGCAAAATATCAGTAAACTAAACAATATTTCACGTCAAGCGATCTATAACACAAGAGATATACCGTTATTTCCAAAATTAAGGCACTGCCACTACATACATTGAAATATCTGGAAAATGGTTTACCATATTCAATTTTAAAAAATGTCCAAAAATCGTCAACAATATTATCTTTAAGCCATGCCTACATTGGCTTTAACTTAGTTTCAGGGATAAAAAATTAAAACAAATATCAAAGTTTTAGTCTAAAAACGTTTAGTTAGCGACGAAAAAATTAGGAGTTGGCACATACTAACAAACTGAACAGTCCCGACGGTTATATACCCTGTGGCAGTACAGGGACACTCTCAAATTCTCTCCCGATGCATATACGATCAAACGCGTCTTTCCGTACGCTACGACGCATCGGCTGCGCTGCATATAATTGTTTCTTAAATAACTTCTGAGTTTAATATCCGATTATTCTGAAATTTGCAGCATGAATTGGGACTAGGATACTTATCATGTGTGCCAAATATCACGTCTCTAGCTATTAAACTGTTCTTGTTATCAGCGCTTTCAAGTTGTTGGCGAAGGGAGCGTGGCATCACTATGAAATTTTCTGGACGCATTATGCCCAAGTTTCTTATCATATGTTCCAAATCTCAAGTCTCTAGTTTTAACATTTCTAATGTTATGGTGATTTTTCTAAATTTAAAATAAAAATTTAAAATAAACTTGATCTGCCTGCAAAAATTACCAGTGCTGGGACACCAAGTTCAAGCTTTTAGCTCTTACCATCTCTGAGATCCTTTCGTTCATACGGACGAACCGACAGACCGACGGACAGACGGACACGGCTATATCGACTCGGCTATTGATGCTGATCAAGAATATATATACTTTATGGGGTCGGCCATGCACGGGCGGAAACTTACATACTTTTAACAAACTTAATATACCCCCACAGGGTATAAAAACAATCTGGAACAATATTAGGTGCTTCTGCGGACTGAACCCACAAAAGCATATCCAACAAATCAGAAATAGCTGATCTTTTTTCCCAAGTTTCTCAGAAGCATCACTCGGTCACAATTTTTCCACCACGTTTGTACATGCAAAACAAGCATCACTAACATTCACAACCACACATACACCCCCGCAAACTAGAGATAGAAAAGTAAATTACTCTAAATACTTCAAAAGGTAATACACCCGGACTGGACGGAATGAACTACCATGATGAACAAGCCGATCTGTCGAGCGCGCGCGACAGTAGGAAACTCTGCGCAAGTCTTTAAAAGTATTTTCATTAAAATGGGATTCAAATATATCGCTTGAAGTCAATTTTGCTTGCACCAAGAGTAGGTAGCTTGCGATAGTCTGGCAACACTGAACTGCGACTATTGATTTGTAAAGTGTTTATGTGTAGCGCCACAGCGGCGGAAAGGAAAATCAAATTATCACAGCGCTCCCTCTTTCGCAAAAGGAATTTTCATATGCTTTCTTTCTCCTGCAAAAAAAAAATTCGGAAGTTATGCAAAACTCAATATAACTCAGTGTCGGCCAAAATGAAGAAGAAGAGCATGTTGACGTTATTTCCTTGTTGAAGAATAAGTAAAGGGTCTCTCATAGTCGACTTCGACTGTAACCTTTCTCACTGGATCTTAATATGCTTATTATTATTTTTCGTATGCTTAGTTTGGCCAGACAAAATTTTGTCACACCTATTTAGTTTTTATTGAGCTGAAAGAAAATAAAACTATTGTTACGGCTTATCTTAGTTGAGAGATTGTTATTGCTGATAATCTTTTTATTCGTTCAAAAATTTGTTTAATATGGGTAAAACAAAGGAATTCGGTGAATCTATTAAAAATTAGATTATTGTGAATTATAACTCTGGTATTTCAGTGCAAAATATCAGTAAATTAAACAATATTTCACGTCAAGCGATCTATAACACAAGAGATATACCGTTATTTCCAAAATTAAGGCACTGCCACTACATACATTGGAATATCTGGAAAACGGTTTACCATATTAAATTTTAAAAAATGTCCAAGAATCGTCAACAATATTATCTTTAAGCCATGCCTACATTGGCTTTAACTTAGTTTCAGGAATAAAAAATTAAAACAAATATCAAAGTTTTAGTCTAAAAACGTTTAGTTTAACTTGTGTTATATAAAAGGAACTTAATTTCGAGGTAATCGGTTGACAAATTCAAAAGTTATTTACATTTCAATAAAATTACTAATAATCGAAGCATTTTCTTTCATATGATTTTCTTAAATTATCGTGTTTGGAGGTTTTATTTTGAATGCTATGCATTCACATGGGTTTTGGGATGGTCATTGAAATAGAAAGCTACCATAATATGAATTTTTTTAAAGCTAAATTTTTTATTTGCTTTTTAGACCCTTTACTTTACAAAAGTAAGTTTGTCAAAAAAAAAGCGCGTAACAGGTCGAAGGAAGTCTGGCAGACCCCATAAAGTATATATATCTTGATCAGCATCAACAGCCGAGTCATGTCCGTATGTGCTGCTGCATGAGAGCCTAGATCTTAGAGACTATAAGAGCTAGGGTCACCAAATTTGGTGACAATACTCCTAAGGGCTGCACAAAGGTCAAGTTTGTTTTCCGCCCCCAAAAATCGGAAAAACACAAATAACAAGAATAATTTAAACGATACAAGTTCTAAATTCGGCATACATTAAATTTACTTTCCTTCCGATGTGTACTGAAAATTATAGAAATCGGACAATAAACACCGGAGATTTGAAGCAAACAAATTTTCTTATATACGAAGCTTGGCGGCAGCAACTTGAAACAATATTTATTAGACCCTTTACCGATATAGCCATGTCCGTCTGTCCTGCTGTCTTTCCTTTCAATACGTACTGAAAATTTCATCAAAATCGGACAATAAACACCGGAGAGTTGAAGCAAACAAATTATCGAATGTACAATGGCAGAAAATGTGCAGGCAGCAACTTAAGGCATTGAATTATTAATTGCACTTCTGTAGAAAACTAGTAATTGGCAAACTATTGAATATGGCCTTATTGGTGCAGTGGTTAGAATGTCGAATTCTTGCGCTGGGGTCTTGGGTTCGTTCCCTGCCTGTGACACGTTTTTTTCTATTTTTAAAAATTGTTAAATAATCGACAATGGCTTCATTGGCGCAATGGTCTGGAGTTCGAGACCTACAAGAGGCACTTTTTTTTTTTATTATATTTTAAATTTATAATTACAGTAATAAAATAAAATAAAACAATATTTTATTTTTATAAACAAATTCTACCATAAATGCCAATGTATTATATTTAATAAAGTATGTATGCATTACATACATGTATATTAATATAACATTTGTATGTTAAGATTAACATTTGTATGTTAACGATTCAAGTGTAACATAAACGATCATATTCAATTAATCGGAAGCTAATCTGAGCAGCGTCAAATTTATTTTGGTTTATATATAAGTCTCTAAGTTTGTTACTGTTATTTAATTTTTAAAGAATAAGTAAAGGGTCTCTCATAGTCGATTTTGACTGTAGCCTTATTTTTTAATTATTTAAGAGCTAACTTAATAATAATAAAATTATAGGCTAATTTGTTTACAGGCTATGGCGGAAGGGGCCTTCAGCTCTAGGTTTGTCTGCACTTATGTGTAAGTTCTTATTTATATTGTATGTTATATTAGCTTTATATATATGTACATGTGGTGTTAAGAACAATTTTTATTTTAATTAAGGTTAATTTATATTTTCTTAAATGTAGTGGTATAAATTTGTGGTTTTTAAGTATTCTAGAATGTTTGATATGTTTGAGGGTGTGGGATGCGATAAACATTGGAGAGGGTTGGTGTTTTTAAATATTGCTTATCTTTGACGTTTTAGGTTATTGCAGTTGGTTAGTATGTGTTCAATTGATATAGTGTCGTTGCAAAAGGGGCATGTTCTGGGCGATTGGTCGATGTTGTGTATGTGGGTAAGTTTGGAGTGTCCAAGCCTTAGTCTGGTTATTATTATTTGGTTTCTTCGCGAGAGAGGCAATGGATTCTTTTTGAAAGGTGGTAGGTGCTGAGTTGATGTGGGTTATTTGTTTGGTACCATGTTGATGTTTCGGTTATGTTAGATTGTAGTTTTGTGAGGTGTATGTTTTTTAAGTATTTTTATATGTATTGTAAGTTACGGTTTTCCGTTGTTAGTAGAGGCTGTTGTGCTGCGTTTTTTCGCAGAGGTGTCTGCTCGTTCGTTTCCTGCTATTCCTACGTGCCCGGGTACCCAGGGTAGTTTAAATTTGGTGGAGTTTTTTTTTTGCATACTATTGCGAGCATGTGAGGGGTGATACTCGTTGTTGTTAGCGTTATCAATTGCGTCTATAGCGGAGAGTGAGTCGGTACATGTGCAGAACTTACCTCTTTTATTTTTCAAAGTTTCTAGAGCTTCTATTATTGCAATAAGGAGTAGGGGGGCAGGAGGTAAGATTTTATGGTTTCGATTTCGTTTGTAATAGCAAAGGTAGTGGTGGTAATAGTTTGGGATTTTATTAAAGTTTCTAAGTTTCTAGATGGTTAGTTGGCATAAATTCCACGGCGGAGTAGTCAGCGTGAGTAGTTTTGTTCTGCTATTTTATTGATTATTTTGTCTATCGTTGAATTGTATTGTGGCCGTCTAGGTGGTCGGTATGTTTTTAAAAAGTCATTTAGTGGGGAGTTTTTTGCAGCAATGGATAGCATGGCGCCTGAATAATCGGACCAAGTTAGTATAGTTATGAGGATTGGGTCAAGGTTTATATCAGTGGTCGGCACCAACACAGTCATATGTTTTTTGCATTAGTGTGCGAATTAACAGAATTTTAACAGGCGTCAAGCATGTGCCGTTTCTTGCCCTTTATATTATTGATTCGCATCAAAACGGCTATATATTGGTCATAATGTGTATAAAAACGAATACTTTTTCAAAAAGTCCAAAAACCATTTATTTTTCTGTGTATATAATGTATAATTTGTCAAAATTGTGCAGCGTAGCATCACAATGGCTGATCAGAAGCTGATTCATTTTGCTTCGCCTCAACAGTGACATTTCAGCTTAAAAGCGCCATAACAGCGACTTAACAGAAACAGCGAAAATTTATACTGTACGTGTGCAGGCAGCGCTGCGGCAGAGAAAATCCCTATGCACGGTGCGCGGCGTGTGCCGACCACTGGTTTATATTAATGTTTTATTTTATTTCTTAGTTTCATTATTATGTTAAAGTCGTCTGCGTAGGCGCTTAGAAGGGTGTAGGGTAAGAATTCAGCGAGTTTGTTGTAAGCTATTACAAATAAGATCACTGAGTGGCGAGCCCAGGGGATACCGTTATGGATGGGGTGGAATGGGGAGAGGTTGGTGCTTATTCGTACTGTAATTTTTCAGTTTTTCATGTAGTTTCTTATGTAGTTTAGTATTTTAGGTCCCGTTTTCAATTCTATGAGTTGGTCAACTATTGAGTGGAGTCAGATTCTGTCAAAGGCTTTAGCAAAGTCTAGGGATATTATAGACGTATGGTTTCTCCTAGAGATGGATCTTGATGGTCTATAAGCAGTTGACTGCCTATAGCAGATTTCCCCTTCTTGAAACCAGTTTGACTGTTATGAATTATTTTATCGTTAGAGACAAACCACCACAGTCGCTATGCTATTATTTTGTATAGCACTTTTAATAGACATGAGTTCAAGGATATTGGGCGGTAGGAGTTTAGTGTTGTTTTGTCTGTGTTCGGTTTTGAGATTGGGACTATTATGCTGTTCTTGTAAACTTGGGGGATGTAACTGTTTAGTATGGAGTTCTGGAGGTTAAATATTCGGTATTTTGTTTTTCTGTCCAAATTTTTAATCATGGTATAGTTTACTCTGTCGATTCCGGGTGTATTTCCTTTTAATGTGTTTAGTGATGCTTGTTTTCTGTTTAAAAAGGTGTTGGAGAAGTTGTGGTCAGCTGATGCGTCTGAGAAGTTTTTGCAGAAGAGATCTGCTATTTCGGCTTTTTTGGTGGTTTTTTGATCAGTGGATCAATTAAGGATGCAGTGAATGTGTTTTTGGGGGTTTAGGCCGCAGAAGCGTCTGATATTGCTCCAAATTGTTTTTGAGGGTGTGTCTGGTCCTATTTGTGTAGTGAATTCTTGTATGCTTTGTTTTTTTCAGAGACTGCAAATAATGATTATTTTATTTTTTTTTAAATCAAAAAATCATTCACTTAGAGCAACTTTGAGACACCGATAAATATACCAATATTCACCTTTAAGCGTCATTTATGCATTTCCACCATGATTTGCAATTTTCAATTTTTATGAGTTTGCTCACAAAATAATGATTAATTTTGAGTTATACTTTAACACTCAACAGATAATTATTTTTGATCAAAAAAATAAAACTTATTAAATAATGATTATTCCTTGAGTTTTATTTTATGTTCAAAAATAAAACTCAAGTTATAATTTCGACTTTTTCTTAGGAAGTAAAGAAAAATCTTATATATATTCCTAGACAGTAAGCCAAGACAAACCATTCCTCTTGTGCCTGTATCTTCTCTTAACAATGATCGTTATATTGATCTATTTATAGAAAAGCTTATCTTGTTATACAAATTGAGTTTTATTTTTGAGCAAAAAATAAAACTTAAGGAATAATCATTATTTAATAAGTTTTATTTGTTTGCTCAAAAATAATCATTATTTGTTGACAGTTAAAGTATAACTCAAAATTAATCATTATTTTGTGAGCAAACCCATAAAAATTGTAAATAATCATTATTATATAATTTTTATAATAAAACTTATAATGATTACGGTCCCTGGTTTTTTGCTTCTTTTAGCGTTCTTCTATATCTGACATTTGTTCTGTTAAATTGCATCATGTTTTCAGTAGAGATATTTCTTTTAAGTGTGTGCCAATTTTTTTATTTTATCGTCTCCAAGTTTTTGTAGAATTTTGTTTCACCAAGGATGTGTGTGCACTAGATATAATTATTATACCCTGTGGGGGTATATTAAGTTTGTTAAAAATATGTAACGGGCAGAAGGAAGCATGGCCGACCCCATAAAGTATATATATTCTTGATCAGCATCAATAGCCGAGTCGATATAGCCATGACCGTCTGTCCGTCTGTCCGTCGGTCCGTCAGTCTGTCGGTCCGTCCGTATGAACGAAAGGATCTCAGAGATGGTAAGAGCTAGAAGCTTGAACTTGGTGTCCCAGCACTGGTAATTTTTGCAGGCAGATCAAGTTTATCTTTTTTTTTGGATGCCACGCCCACTTTGCCCACAAACTAAGTAAAAGTAAAAGCATAAAACAAGCAGTTTTGTAGCTCAAACCCCTCATAACAAGAGCAATATAACAGCTAAAGACTTCACATTTAGCACACATGATAAATATTTTGTGTTCAATGTGTCCAAAAAATATTATCACGATGCCACGCCCCCCTCGCCTACAATTCGGAAAAGCTTATAACAAGAGCAATATTACAGTTAGGGACTTCAGACTTGGGACACATGATGAGTATTTTATGGTCGATGTGTCCAGAAAATTGTATCGCGATGCCACGCCCCCTTCACCCACAAATTAAGTAAAACCTCATAAAGCAAGCAGTTTTGTCACTCGAAAACCTCATAACAAAAGCAGTTTTGTAGATGGAGACTTGAGATTTGGCACACATGATGAATATTTTGTGGTTGATGTGTCCAGAAAAATGTATCACGATACCACGCCCCTTCACCCACAAACTAAGTAAAACCTCATAAAGCAAGCAGTTTTGTCACTCAAAAACCTCATAACAAAAGCAGTTTTGTAGATGGAGACTTGAGATTTGGCACACATGATGAATATTTTGTGGTTGATGTGTCCAGAAAAATGTATCACGATGCCACGCCCCCTTCGCCCACAAAAATTAAAAAACGAATTACTAGAGAATTTCATCTGGAGTGAATTTGAGTGGGTTCCTGTAAACCCACAGGGTATATTACGGTCGGGGTCCCGACTGTTCGGCTTTTTTTTTGTATTGTGGCTACCTCTTTATTTATGCTTGTACTTGTTTTGAGCTGTGATGAGTATTCTTCTGTGAGTTTTGGAAATTGTTCCCAATTGGCTTTGTCGGTGATAAAAGTGGGTTTGGAGGAGAAGTGTAGTGTCTTTGTTGAGATCGTTTATGTATCGTTTTATGTATGCCATGTGCTGTCGATTTGTAGTATTGGGTTGCTAAAAGTTATGTCGATATTTGTTAGTGTATTTGTATTGTGGGTGCTAAGGTGTGTTGGTGAACCGTCATTTAGTAAATTGTAGTTGTATTGCCAATTAGAGGCTCATTGTTGCGGGTGTGGGCGGCATCTCCGGGCCAGCGGGCCCGGTGAAAAACATGAGCCTATTGTTTTTTTTTGTTTTGTTATTTTTTGAGGTTTTTGCATTTGGTAGGTTAGGTTTGTGGGTTTGAGGTTTGTTGAAAGAGTGTTATTCTTTTCTTTAGAAAATATTCTTCATTTTAAGTCATTAGTTATTTCGCTTGCTAAATTTTGTGAGTTGGCGAGGGTGTCTATGTCCATATCCATGTCTTCTGTGAGGTGGTGTTGGTGCGGTGCTGATGTGGAGGTGCTGTGGGCTGAGGTTGTTGGGGTCTCTGATAAGAGGTCGTGCTAAGATGTGCGTAAAGATGGGTTGATGGAAATAAGGCCGCGTGAATTCAGGCCGCGGTGTATTTTCTTTGGTGGTCTAAATTCATTTATAGATAGCGACCTTATTTCATTTTGAGAAATTAATTTAGACCGCGCGGCCTAATTTCATTTTTTGATCGCGGTCTTATTTTATTTTAAGGAATGAATTTTGATCGCGCGGCCTAATTTGATTTTTGGATCGATAATATATTTCACTTAAAATAATGAAGTTACGGGGTTTCTCAAATTAAACAAAGTAGATAATTCATAAATTAAATTAATTATTTTTATACCCTGTGCCTATTAAAAATGGGCAAAAAAGGTATAATGAATTTGTGCAAATGTATGTAATAGGCACAATGAGGCATCCGCGAACCTATAAAGTATATATATTCTGAATCGGTATCAATAGCCGAGTCGATTGACACCTGTCCGTCTGTCTGTCCGTCCATCCGTCTGTCCGTCAGTAAGTCCATCTGTATGAACGCGTGGATCTCAGCAACTACACGAGCTAGAGACTTCAAATTTGGAATGTAGGTACCATACGCAGATCAAGTTTATTTTTAATTTTCGATATCAACTCCCGTTGGATTTAAAATGAGAAAAATCACTTTAACATAAGCAATGTTAAAGCTAGACACTTGAGATTTCTCACACATGATAAAAAGCTTCGGATTAATGTGTCTTGAAAATTTCATCGCGATACCACGCCCCTTTCGCCTCTAACTCGAAAAAGCTGATAACAAGAGCAGTTTTATGGCTAGAAACTTGAGATTCGGGACACGTGGTAAGTATCCTTCTCTCAATGTGTGCAACAAATTTCAGTACGATCGGATATTGAACTCAGAAGTTATTCAAGAAACAAATTTATGCAGCGCAGCAGATGAGAGGTGGAGAAACATAGAGTGAAACATCGATGTCATCGATGTTTGCAAAATTTCGAAAACATCGATGTTTGGTGGTCTACTGTCGTTGCTTTTGCATACAACCACTAAGTAAATAACCTATAGAGGGCCCATTTCATACATTGCCACTGTACAGCCGAAACGGCTTGCGACACGGACACCTCCGAAATTCCGAAAAATGCGACAGAGACACTCGCTTTTTCGGAATCATTTGACGAGGCCGATTTAGTCGGCAGCAAGAGCTCGGAGAGTCCACAGCAAAGCGATAGCGGAGAACGCCGCGACGCTTGCTGTGTGCCATGAGTTTTTATGTATGTGTGCATATGTGTGTGCATTGTTGGCATATGTATGCATGTTCTTTATGCTTTGTTTTTGTTTTCAGCTTTTTCTATTGCAGGGCAAGCCAGCTGAGATTTGTTTTGATGGTGGGTGATAAGGGTGATAAGAATTTGTATTTATTTTATATAAATGCATTTATATTTATTTATATACAAATGCATAGTTTATTATACTTGTGTAACTATTAAATTATTTATTATTGTTATTATTATTTATTAATTACAAAAATATTAATTAAAGCAATTAAATACCTCAACTTAATTAAATGATCAAATTAATACTTAACTAAATTAATAATTAAATAAATAATTTATTGATATTTTATAATAAATATTTAAAAATGATATATAAATATATATATCCATTCAAAATTATATTATTTTTGATATCATAATCTGTTTATCATTTTAATTTGCCCTAAAACAAAAT